>JAJPUD010004227.1:0-16963 GCA_023553655.1 Myrmecobius fasciatus | reverse complement strand
TGGGGTTAAGTGACTTGCCCAGGGTCACACAGCTGTTACATGTCTGAGACCAGATTTGAACTCAAGTCCTCCTGACTTCAGGGCTGGTGCTCTATCCACTGCGCCACCTAGCTGCCCCTAATAAGATATATATTTAGGAGAAATTTTTTAAAATGATGTCCAGATTTACTAGATGTCAAAAATTTGTACTTGCTTTCAGCTATTTTCTTTCAATAGTTTCTCTGCTTTTAGCAATCTTGAATTTTCAAAGGGTTATTTTCATTTTTGAGACTCTGTCCCTTCTTTTCTAATTGGTTAACTTTTTTTTTTTCATAAACCTCTTTTTTCTCTTGGATAGTTTTAATTTTTTTCTTTAGTTTTTCCTCAATGTCTCCCATTTCCTTTTTTGGTTCTTTTTTGAATTTTATAAATTCTCTCTGGATAGGGAGTCATTTCACATTACTCTGGAATAAATGTTTGTTGTTGTTGTTGTTGTTGTTTTACTAAAGTGTCCTCTCTGAAGATGAATCCTGCTCTTCCCTGTTCCCATAAGATGTTTCAATGGTGAAGTTCTTTCTTTGCCAGTTCATTTTTTTAATGAGGTATTAGTGTAAGCATCTCCAGGAATTGAAGGGTGGGGGGATAGTGCCTCAAACTTCCCTTCAGTTCTCCACTCTGACCAGGAACCCCAAACCAATAGCTCCATCTTCCTGCAAGTGCCCACACCTAGCAATGTCCCTGCTCCACTACCTCTTCACTCGCTCATGGTGGAGTCTCAGCAGCACAGCTGGGCCAGCATTCCCAATCAACCAAAATTCATTTTGTCTTCCTGGATACAAACCCCAGATTAACAGTGTGGGGAAGTGAAAATCTCTGTCGTTCCTGCTGAGGCTTCAGCCACATCTAGCTAATCCTAGGGATCCCCACTTGATGTTTTTGAAGAGCTAGCCCAGAGGTGTTTGCACTTCAGACAGGTAAATCCTGGCCCTGAGTCTTTCTTCAGGTTTTGTTAGATTGTATCAGGAGTACCACAGTTCTGCTCCAAGTCTTCTTGTTCCCTGTGAGGTACAAATTTGTTCTATTTGTGGGGGAAATAGGGAGAGCTTGTAATTTATCAACTTATTCCACCAACTTCCCAGAATCCTCTGAAATCTTCCATTACATATAAAATAACATAGTTATTCTGAAAATGTTGCTTTCAAATGTCATTTCCCCTATTTTTGTGGTTATTGTTAGGGGTGCTAGGTGGCTCAGTTTGGAGTTGGAAATTCATCTTTGTCAGGTCAAATCTGGCTTGTGACACTCACTAGCTATGTGATTTGGACAAGACACTAAACCCCCTTTGCCTCTGTTTGCCCATCTGTAAATGAGCAGGAGAAGGAAACAGCAAATCACTCTAGTATCTTTGTAAAGAAAACTTTAAATGGGGTTACAACAAGTCTGAAATGGTTGAAAACAATGAACAATAAAAATAATTTGAAGACTTTGCTTTCAAGTCTTTCTTTTCTTTTTTTTTACCCTATTACTTTATCCTTATAAGAACCCTAAATTGATTCCTAATTGCTTTTGCAATAAGAAACTTCAAAGTCTCTTATCCAATCCCACCTTATAAATGACTTCTTTTCACATTTTGTTTTTCCTCTTTCTAATCTAAATTTCCTCATCTCTTACCACACCTGTGTCAAACACTCAGTAAGTTATGTCAACAGCTTCAAGAAATATTAAGTGTCTAATTCATTGCACTCCACCAGGAACTGAGTGTTTTGCAAATATACAAAAAGCCCATAATTTCTTCAGCTTGTCTCCACCAAGGGTGATCATGGATCACTACCCACTTTCAGTAGACTAGATTTTGGCAGTAGCCTGCTGCATAACATAGCAAGTAAATGACTTGCCAAGGATCACACAGCTAATAAAATCCAGAGAAAGGATTTAACTAGGTCTTTCTGATTCTGTGTCCAGTAGAAGCCATCATACTGGCTTCACATTAGGAATACAGCAAGATTAAATAGGATCTCTGAACTCATGGACATTTTAATCTAGAGCTCATAAAATATTTGTTCATAACTGGAACAAATAACCCATATTCACATGATTTCACTAATGTGGTCATTTTTCATTTCAGTCTTATGACTGATAGGTCAGCTCAGTCAGCACATAGTAGGTGCCAAAAAAAAAATTGTTTGTGCAGGTTTATCCAATCTAGCAAATTGATTTTTGAACCAATTTGAAAAATTAGATATTGCCCTTTTCGCAATTAATTTTTAGCAAAAATATATATCATGTGTATATTGAATACAATGCACTATGGGATCAAGTGGAAAAGATACAATAATTTAAAAATAACAGTTTCATAATTTATAAAGCTCAAAATATTCCAGGATGATGTAGACTTTTCTGTGAAGATTCTCACAGTTGGACAATCTTTTAAAATGTTGGAGGATACAGCTCACTTATGTGAGATCAAATCTGAGGTTGAATATAAAGGACAAGTCAGCACTGTTCAAATATCCCCTGATAGATGTATTTTGTGACCTGGTTTCTGAACATCAGAGGATCCAAATGTGAACTCAACTAGACCTAATGGGAAATAGTTCTTTATTAATTACCCACTAAGGGTGTCATAGGCTAGAATAACAGCAACATCAGGAATATAGAAAATAAGAATTCAGGAATATACAACCAAGTCATTACAAGTTCAAAGGGGCCTGTGTTGGGATCTTCAGTTTTATCATTCACTATCCCTGGTAAAATTTGTATAAGACTTGTTCAAGACTGATGACTGAAATCACTACAAAGACAGTTTCCAAAACAACACTTTCTGGGTGAAAAAAATACTTACGGGTGTGTCTGACTATTATGCATAACTCCACCTGAGCTCTCCAAACCCAGTCTGTTGCTAATAAAGATAAGAGAACAAAACAAAACAAAACAAAAGAAACAAACAAACAAAATCCTATATAACAAAATGAAATACAACTAAACAAGAAAAAACAAAGTATTAGGAAATATCTAAGGAAAGGTCATTTTTCAAATGAAGATAAGGAATGAGATATGGTATTTTTCATGGGTGTGAATAGGGTTTCTTCTATGAAGACAGAGGAAAAGTTGAGAAATAAGCATAAAGTATTCTCCATCACCCTTCAGTTTACCCTCAGATTCTCTTATTTCAGGCAATTTGAAATCAGTAAGAACTAAGTCATATTCACTGTCAGATACTTTCTACTTATATGTCTTTTAGCAAGTCAGTTAAACTTAGCTTGAGTAATTGTAAAATGAGGTGTAGTGCACAGTTGTCTCTATTGTCTATTTTAGTCTAATTTAGTCTAATGTCTCAATTTATAGTCTTATGAATTAGCAACAATGGGACAACTGAATAGATGTGTTAGGTAAATAAATAGCAGCAACTGTTTATTTGACCTAGTAATAGAAATGGAATAAAAGGGCGAAATGCCATAATGACATTATTATAGACTTAGAGAGTTAAGCTGTTAATCATCCCACTGAAATTTGGGCAAAACAAAAAACAAAACAAACAACAACAACAACAACAACAACAAAAAACTCTTGTAAAATACACAATTATTTTTGAAGTCTACCTTTAAAGGTGTCCTCCTACTTTCAGACTCCATTGTATTTAATGAAGGGATGCCAAAGGAACACTCATATGCCTTCAGACAGCCTGACCTTAGATGAAGCAAGAAAATGTAATCAATTCTGGTAGAATTTAGTTTCTTTTATTCTTGACCATTTATACCCCACACCGAGTACCATGCCATATTTTGTTTTTGGGTTATTGATCCCCACCAGTTTATAGTGTCTTGCAAAGAGAAAATACTTACTAAAATTTTTATGGAAATTAGTTCATATTGTGGAAAAAAAATGGGATCTGGAATTATATATGGGAGTTCAGATCTTACTATTTATATTTTCTATCTGTGTAAACTTCAGCAAATCATTTAACCTCTATGAGTCCCAGATTCTTGATCAGTAAAATGAAGGGGATAGAATAAATACCATCTGAAACTCCTTTCAGTCCTAGAAATATGATCATATTGAAAATATAAAAAAGTAATTTTACTTTTGATACAAAGAAAATAAATCTTCCTAACAATTAGTGATTTCTAAAAGAGAAATGGCCTACCTAATAGTAGTGAGTTTCCTATCACCAACACCTTCACATGGAGACTAGATAATAATTTGTCATGAAATGGTATATAATGAATTCCTACTTTGACATTAGGTTTTACAAGATATTTTGTATTTTTTTTCAACTTTGAGATTTGTAATCTATATAGTTATTTTGTTGATGTTTTCTAACAATTGGATTTGCCCTATTGAAACACTATTATTGATATCTTCTAATGTGAACTCCTCTGTAGGATATATTCCCTAAGGGTGGGGAAGGAAGGGGGGAGAAATAAAGAGGGATGAATGTGAAACAGGAGGCATCATGAACATGGAGTTGGTACTTACAGTAAGAAATGGCCCTAGGCTCAGCAAAAGTGATCAGATTAGTAATAGAATAAGAGATAGGCAGAGGTAATAGAATAATTTGGCCAGAGAAAGGAAAAAAAAAAATTAAAACAAAGGAAATTTGCAAAGGAAGTTTGGAATTAATAAGATTCTAAGGGAATAAAAAATTGGAAAAGGGATTCATTTTCAAATAGGAGGGATTTACAGGCTCATTGACAAGAAAGAAATAATGCAGAATTTACTTTTATTTAAATGGAACTTGTTATCATCACCTTAAGTTCATCGTAGTCAACTCCATTCATTTAAGTTTTATGAATGCCCTGTATCTTCTATGCTAGTAACATTATACTAATAATCCCTAAATTGTTTGCAAAAGAAAAATAAAACACAGTCCCTGATATCCAGAAGCTAACAAACTAAGTGGGGAGAAGTGAAATAGATTATGAAATGAAAAAGCAAAATAACAATATACAGTAAATTATAATAAAATAAAATAAAAACAATAAATACTATGGGAAGAAAGATTTGGGGTGGTTGAAGAAGAAATTCAAGACATGTAAATTGAATTGAACATTGCAGTGTGGAGATTAGGTAAAGAGAAGGGAAGAAGGCAGAGGTTAGTCAACACTTGGATTATTAGAATATAAAGAAGAGAATATCATAATATTAATATGATATAATTAGAATTTTGAAATATTTGAAGGGAATAAGCATTTATTAAGTATCTAATGTATGCCCAACATTATTAAATGTTTTACAAATGTTCATTTGAGCACATAAAGAAGTTTTAAAATAGTATAGGTTACTTGGCTACAATGAAGGAGGCATATACTCAAAAGCAGTAGAACAAAAGGATGGAAATTTGGAATTTGGAATTAATTTATTAGAGCAAGGGGAAGTAGAATTCTTCAAATGAGAAAAGTTTTAAGCAAATATGTGGACTATGGGAAACCATTGGAGATTTCTTAATAGGGGTAACATAATGATATTTTTTTTAGAAAGATTAGACAATTGATGTATCCATAATTAATTAAAAGCGAGAACCTTCTGTAGGTAGAATGTTCACTTAAGAAGCTATGAATATAATTAGGTTGGAGGAGATTCTGCACTAGGGTAGTAATCACTGACAAGGAGAAATGGAAATAAATGTTTTGAAGGAAAAATCTGTAGGATTAATTGGACTGAGGTGGTAAAAGAAAGTAAAAAATAAATGAGTTGATAATAAGTAAGGTACATGCTGACCCTAGGTATTGAGGGATATGGTCATGTTCTTGATAAAGTTATGACAAGAAGCAGGTGACATGGTTTGATTTAGAGAATAATAAATTTAGTTTTAGATATGTTAAAATAAAAGAGATGTCAAAACATGCAAGTGGAAATATCTACTAAGCATTTGCAGATATATCTCAGTGGACTGAAATGTAGGATAGAAGTGAATTGATTTTCCTATGGAACAAAATCAAACACACTAAAGAAAGTGAATTCTTGTTTGAATATTTCATCGTGACAGCAATAAAATTGTGCTTATTTTTTTTCATCATATAATGTTAAAAAATCCATTATATAAGTATTCAGAACTGAAGAAGAGGCCATAAAATGAGATTTCCTGTGCTTTTTGGAGGAAGTCTTCAAGATTAAAATGATTTGAGATTGAGAAATCATGCAATGCATTTTGTTATTTCTTGATTTTCTTTTGCTGGGATTATTCTAGGACAGAAAAAGTAGAAGGGGTTAAATAAAAAAGGGTAAAAGCATTGACAGGATAATGGGAGCAAACATGCAAGCATTACAGAGAGATGAAGGATGGCATGTCATAATTCAATGGGATGATAAAATGTGATGGATTTCCTAACCTACACATTTTTCACTGACAGTCATGTCCAGTACTTTCTGACACAGCCAGATTGAGCTGCCCTATAAGATACGAAATAGCCTCAGTGTTAGAAGCCACTGTGATTAATTATGATTGCTAAGAACCACTAAACTTTTTGTTTAGCAATATAAATCAGTTATCTATATTAAGGAATCTTCAATATTTCTAAATTGTACCCCTATCAGTAAGAATGCTTCCAAGTATGTGTATTTACTTAAAAATTACATGCATTTATTACTGTGCTAATAATTATTTACATTATAGAATGGAAAGATTATACACTTAAATGATTAGATAATGGTTGAATAATAATTGATTTTAAAGTCAATAGGGAGCCACAGTTCTTAACTGAGTAAGAAGTAACATGGTCAAAACTGTGCTTGAGGAACCTCAATTTAGCAACTGTATGGAGAAGGGATCTAAAGGGGAGAGATATGAGTCAGGGAAACCAATTAGGAGGTTATTATCATAGTTCAGATGAGAAGTGATAAAGGTCTATGCTGTGGACAGACAGAAATGGAATGAATATAAGTGAGATAAAAGTTGAACTGACATGATTTGGTAAATGATGGATACACCAACATTGACAATCTATGTAACTAGAACAATGTTGGTGCCATGGACTATAACTGAAAAGTTGAAAAACAAGTGGGTTTTTGGGGAAAGATTCTATCAATGATATCTGAGATATAAATTACAATCAATCCATGCCTACATATATGGTATTACTCTTTTTGTCCCACACAAAACAGAGTCTGCTCTCCTATGAGTATCTTCCAGATAATGGCTGGGTGGGTGGAGTGGGGTGGAAATGTACTTGAAGGAGCAAAAAGTCTATAAGCTTACTTTCCTTCCCCTTCCTTCCTTCCTTCCTTTCTCTCTTTATCTTTTCCTTCCTTCCTTCTTTCCTTTTTTCTTTTCTTTTCTTTCTTTCTTTCATTCTTTCTTCCTTTCTTTCTTTCTTTCCTTCCTTCCTTCCTTCCTTCTTTTTTCTTTCCTTCCTTCCTTCCTTCTTTTTTCTTTCCTTCCTTCTTTCTTTTTCTTTCTTTCTTTCTCTCTCTCTCTTTCTTTCTTTCTTTCTTTCTTTCTTTCTTTCTTTCTTTCTTCCTTTCCTCCTTTCTTCCTCCCCTCCCTCCCTCCTTCCTTCCTTCCTTTCTTTCTTTCTTCCTTCCATTATATAAGTATTCAGAACTGAAGAAGAGAAGGCCATAAAATGAGACTTCCTGTGCTTTTTGGAAAAAGTCTTCAAGATTAAAATGATTTGAGGTTGAGAAATCATGCAATGCATTTTGTTATTTCTTGATTTTCTTTTGCTGGGATTATTCTTCCTTCCTTCCTTCCTTCCTTCCTTCCTTCCTTCCTTCCTTCCTTCCTGCCTACATATATGGTATTCCATTCCTTTTTCTTTCTTTCTTCCTTCCTTCCTTCCTTCTTCCTTCCTTCCTTTTTCTTTCTTTCTTCCTTCCTTCCTTCTTTTCTTTCTTTCTTTCTTTCTTTTTTCTTTTTCTTCCTTACTTCCTTCTTTTCTTTCTTCTTTCTTTCTTTCTTTCTTTCTTTCTTTCTTTCTTTCTTTCTTTCTTTCTTTTTTTCTTTCTCTTTCTTTTTTCTCTCTTGCTCTAATAAGCCTGAGAAGTACACATAATTAAAAAAAAAGGTAGTTGGGAGCTTATACTGGAAGAAGTAGGAGCAAAATGGGAGACTTGGTAAATAAGGATAGTTATGCTTTTCTTCAAATTAAATCTAAAAATTTTATTGGAGAAAAATTAGCAAACAATTTATCTTCCTGCCTTCCAACTAGTAGATCCTGTATCCCATGGTGGACGGGGGTCAGGCCATGCCCCCTCAAGGATTAGTGACACTACCTTCCAATAGTTCCTACTTTGGAAGCCCTTTATAAATTCCAGATTCTGTGACTATCTCCATTTGCTTGTTTTATTATTTTGTTGAGGTCTCTTCTGTTTTGTTGCATCAGTTCAATTTCTTGCAGTATCCTTTTCCTTCCCCCAAGATAGTCATCCCACATAAAAATAGCTGTTGTTGTTTTTTAATGGAAGATAACTTCATATTCTTTCACTTTTCTTTTATTCTGAGACACAGAACAAGACAATGGATATAAAAGATCATTCTCAATGAATCTATACATAAAAAAATCAATGATGTTAAGAAAATATTTGGGTTCTGCATAAACATGTATGACACATGTGCGATTCACTGGTGTAGATCAATTCTTCAAAGCTGTGGAAAATGCTTTCAGATTCCTTTGTAATAGTATGTTGGATATTACTATAGAAAGAGAGATTAATATATAGATAGAAAGATAGAGGATACATAAATACATAAATAGCAAAGTAGACAGCTCTCCAAAGATCCATGATTTTGGTTTTGTGGCTACTATTTCCAGTAGTGAAGAACACATCACAACTGCTCCATGCTTTGGTGTTGGTGAGTTTTCAAGGACAAAAGTATTCATTGCTTAGTGGTCAGTCCTATGATGATGAGTTCCTGTTAAGTATAAAAAGACAGGGCTCAATTGCCTAGCCCAGATTCTAGGTTATCTTGAGGGTCAGAATCTTCTCTAACTATATATCACAAGCTTTCAGTGATATATTCACTTTTATAAATAGTGAGTCAGATGATATATTTTCCTTAAAATGCATTACTTAAATAACAATGTGATGAGTAATAACTGAATATATCCCCTGTCTCAAATCCCTCCTCTGTCCCCCAAAGTAACTTGGGATTAGATTTTTTTTAAGGTTTTTTAAGTGTGAGGTTCTTTTGACTGAGGTAAATAACCCCAATTTTCTAATTCCTTAAACAGAAGAAGAATTCTGTGATTCTGTGATAAAAAAGTTGATATAACCACTTCTTACCTTATTGTCTGATCTAATACAAAAAAAAATAGTTGCCCAAGCTCACGAAGACTGAAAGGTTATTGACCTTTTTGTCATCTCCCCTTTCTCCAGCAACTTATCACATGCTATTCTCTTTCAAATCTTGTTACACCTTAGTAGTTACAAAATTTTATTAATAGACTTATTCCACTAGGTATTTTTGTATTACTATTTTTTTACATTGTCAACCTATTTCAGCCAGCTATTCTGTAATTTCATAGCTATTTCTTTAAAAAAGCATGTGCTTGCTTCCCTAATTCTAGACCAAATGTCAACCTCTTTAGTGATCTATATGAAAAAAAAAAAGTTTCATCTAAGTCTCATAGATTTGCCTAATCTAATTGGCATGTATTACACTGTTGAAGCATTTCTTCAAGTTTAGAAAGAAATGTTCACAGTGACATCTGCAGACCCTTTATGAAAAGGTCAAATATTTGTTTTGAAAAGCTAACATTTGTAATGCTTTCACCTTTAAAACACTATTGCACCAATAACAACTATTAATCTTAACAATGCCTCTTCCTGAATGGTGGTTAGGGTTTTTTGTTGTTGACTGATTTGATTACTGGTCTCCCTAAAATCTTGCAAAGGGCGTTTTACTACTAATTAAATTTGTAATGAGGCCTCTGATAAAAACCATGCCAGAGATGCTGTTAAAATGTGATTGGATTCTCAGGAGCCAACCATTTCGATATTATTAGAGTTGGCAGCTACTTCTTTCACGAAGAAAAAAATTACTTTACTGACAAAAAGGATCATCTTAGCCTAGATAAAGACTTGGAAAAATCTTGGGTCTCTGACAATCTCTTGACTCCAAAGGAATAAAGTTACTACTCCCTTCAGCATCCTAACTGCTCTGAATTAGACTCTGTCCCATTATTTAATTTTTAATTTTTAATATAGCAGAGTAGTATTTCTACTACATAAAGATTAAAGAGTTATTTTATCATAGTATTTCTACATCCTTGCTATTCTACTTAAGTGGTCAGCCTTTTGTTCTATCTCAGGTTGTTTCTAAGCAGCATAAGAGAATTGAATTAAAGTAACTTTTTTGCATAATTGTTTCTCAAGAAGCTATCTTCATGGTATATGTATAGCAGGACCAATATTTATTGTATATCTACTGTGCAGTTTGGAAAACTATTTCATTTCGAATTAGAAATCATACACTCAATCAAAAAGCATTTATAAAATGCTTGCTACTTGTATAGTACCCTTCTGGGCACTGGTGTTTCAAAGACAAAAATGTAACAAAATCTGTGTTCTCAAGAATCTTATATTTTAACATAAAAACTTTTTTTTAGTTTCTCATGGGAAAATAATTGCTGTATCAATAATACATTAAGGAAACAGTGTTGAACTTGGTATCAGGAGAGATTTAGGTTAAAATCATGATTCCTCCACCCACTAGCAATATGACCCTTGGAAAGCTATTTAATTTCTTATTCCAAGCATGTTTCCACATTTGTAAAAAGGATATCACGCATGTGCTACATGGCTCTAGGGATTGTTGGAAGGAAAGAGCACACAGCCCTTAAAAGTGCTGTGAAAATATGAGTTATTATTACAAGGGTGAACGTGGAAATGTGGATAATAAGCAAGGTAAATTAGAGTTCTTAGTGTAAGGAGGAAATTTTGAATTCATAGGTATCACTAAGAAATGTTGGGATTAGTCTTATGATATAGTTCTGGAAGTTTATCTTTTATTTAAAAGAAACAAGATTGATAAAAGGTAATGGTAGAGCCACACTGAATATTAATGAAAATATTTGCATGAGGTAATCTCAGTACCAGCATGGGGGACTCATGGTAAGGTTCATTTCAGTGAAGATCAATGGAGAGAAATAGAAATAATTATCATGAGTGATACCATAAACCACATGGACAGAAGGAGGAAATAGATGAGGACTCTTGGAAACAGATTAATTTAAAACGTGAAATAGCATGATGTTATAGTAGTAGGTTCTATTATTCACATATAAACTGGAGTTTCTTTTAAGCTCAGAAGATCAGTTATACTGATAAAATTTTAGATTGGCTAAAAATAATTTCATCATTTAAAATATGATGAAGAATCATTTCTAATGTAAAGGAAACAGAAGAATTGCCTTAAAAGATACCTATGAAGATGACTAGAGAACTCATACATAAAGTTAGATTTTATAAGTCAGCAATAAAAATGGAAGCTAGAACAAGTAATTGAGGATGAGTACAAAATAATGTTTGGTTCTGTAAGGATAGTGTCCACTAATTCTAAGAGCTAATCTTTGCTTTCAACATGGGAAAGAACATGGTAAAAAGCATCATTAAGAAAACAAAAGGACACTTCCTCTCCCCCTACAATGGGGAAAAAAGAATAGGATAGATAACGAAGGACGTACAAGTACTAAATACCCATGAAATATTGAGAGTGGATCATTAAAAGCAAGCACAAATAGTCTCATTTTATTCTTTTCTTTGTGAAGGGGGGTGATATCTAGACTGGAAATGACACAACAACAATGTTTACTTTTTTATAGAACCCAGAACACAATATCATAGGATCATGGATTAAGAGCTGGACCTTAGACAACACTGAATCACTTGCTTTCATTTTAAAGTTGAAGAATCTGAATCTTTTAGATGTTAAATGACTTCCCTATGGACACATACGTAGATGATAACAGAGGAATAAAATGAATCTTCTTCCTAACTCCAATTCCAGTAGTTTATTTCTTACATCTAAGATAATATGAAAACAAAGCCCTACCTGTCTGAGTCACCAAGTTCAATACATCAAAGTTGCTCAAAGATTTGGTAGATATGATTTCTAAGCCCTTGTCAGTGATCTTTGGAAATTGGCTAAGAGTAAATAATATCACTACTTTCAAAATGCGCAGTAGAAAATGAAGTCTAAAGATCATAGGTCAGGGAACTTTACAATACAGTTTAGAAAATGTGTTTACCTTTTTATTTACTAATAGTTTGTGAACATATAAAAATCAAGTTATTTTTTAAGGTGTATGTATGTATATATAGTTTATTCATGATCTAAGTTTTAAGCATAAACAAACATTAGTGACCTCCATTAGATACAATATTGGGAGATAATTTAATAGTTAACCAGTTTACTTTTCATGTAAATGTGTCCACAGATGCTATATAGCTATCCTCTTATTCTGAATCATATATTATTGTATGATTACTACTTTTTTTAAATTTTATTTGCGAAACATATGTATGGGTAATTCTTCAACATTAACCCTTACCAAGCTTTCTGTTACAAGTTTTTCCTTCTTACTCCCCACCTTTCCCCTAGATGGCAGGATATCCACTACATGTTAATTATGTTAAAATACTTGACAAATACAATATATGTATACATATTTCCATACTTATTGTTGTGCAAGAAAAATCATATCTACAAGAAAGAAATATAAGATAAAGAAAACACAATGTAAGCAAACATCAATAGAGAGCATGAAAATGTTATGTTGAGGTCCACATTTCACATTCCTCTCTCTGGGTATATATGACTTTCTTCACTGAACAATTGGAATTGGTTTGAAACATTTTGTTGATGAAGAGAACCATGTCCATCAGAATTGATCGTCATATAGTATTGTTGTTGCCATGTATAATGATCTCCTGGTTCTGCTCATTTCACTCAGCATCAGTTCATATAAGTCTCTCCAGGCCTCTCTGAAATCGTCCTGCTGGTCATTTCTTATAGAACAATAATATTCCATAATATTCATATACCATAATTTATTCAGCCATTTTCCAATTTATGGGCATCCATTCAGTTTCCAGTTTCTAGCCACTACAAAAAGGGCTGCCACAAACATTCTTGCACATGTGGGGCCCTTTCCTTACTTTATGATTTCTTTGGGATATAAACCCAATAGAAATGCTGCTGGGTCAAAGGGTATGCACAGTTTGATAACTTTTTGAGCATAGCTCCAAATTGCTCTCCAGAATGGCTGTATCCGTTCACAGCTCCACCAACAATGCATCAGTGTCCAAGCCCTCCCACATCCCCTCCAACATTCATCATTATTTTTTCCTGTCATTTTAGCTAATCTGACAGGTGTGTAGTGGTACCTCAGAGTTGTCTTAATTTGCATTTCTCTGATCAATAGTGATTTGGAGCACCTTTTCATATGATTATAAATAGTTTTAATTTCATCATCTGAAAATTGTCAGTTCATATCCTTTGACCATTTATCAATTGGAGAATGGCTTGAATTCTTATAAATATGAGACAATTCTCTATATATTTTAGAGATGAGACTTTTGTCAGAAGCCTTAAATGTAAAGATGATTTCCCAATTTATTACTTCCCTCCTAATCTTGAATGCATTGGTTTTGTTTGTACAAAAATTGTTTGACTTAATATAGTCAAAGTTATCTATCTGGTGTTCAGTTAAGAGTTCCAGTTCTTCCTTGGACCTAAATTTATTCCATCTCCATAGGTCTGAGAGGTAAACTATATTACGTTCCTCTAATTTACTTATAATTTCACTCTTTATATCCAGATCATGAACCCATTTAGATCTTATCTTGGTATGTGGTGTTAGAGGTCAGTCAAGCCCTAATTTCTTCCACACTAGTTTCCAATTTTCCCAACAGTTTTAGTCAAATAGTGAGTACTTATCCCAGAAGCTGGGGTATTTGGGTTTATCAAAGACCAAATTGCTATAGTTATTGCCTAGTTTGTCCTTTGATCCTATCCTATGCCACTGATTGACTACACTATTTCTTAGCCAGTACCAAATGGTTTTGATGACCGCTGCTTTATAATATAGTTTTAGATCTGGTACAGCAAGTCCACCATCATCAGCCTTTTTTTCATTAATTCTCTTGAAACTCTTGACCTTTTGTTCTTCCAAATGAATTTTGCTACTACTTTTTCTAGATCTGTAAAATAATTTCTTGGGAGTTTGATTGGTATGGCACTAAATAAGTAAATTAGTTTGGGTAGTATTGTCATTTTTATTATATTCGCTCAGCCTACCCATGAGCATTTTATGTTTTTACAATTGACTAGGTCTGATTTTATTTGTGTGGAAAGTGTTTTGTAGTTTAGTTCATATAGTTCCTGACTTTCCCTTGGCAAATAGATTCCCAAATATTTTATACTATCAACAGTTATTTTGAATGGAATTTCTTTTTGCATCTCTTGCTGCTGAACTTTATTGGTAATATATAAAAATGCTGATGATTTATGTGGATTTATTTTGTATCCTGCAAGTTTGCTAAAGTTGTGAATTGTTCCTAGTAATTTTTAGTCGAGTTTCCAGGGTTATCTAAGTACACCATCATGTCATCTGCAAAGAGTGATAATTTGGTTTCCTCATTACCTACTCTAATTCTTTTAATCTCTTTTTCTTCTCTTACTTCCAAAGCTAAGAATTGTAAGACAATATTAAATAATAACAGTGACAGTGGGCAGCCTTGTTTCACTCCTGATCTTATTGGGAATGGTTTTAGTTTGACTCCATTACATATGATGCTTGCTGTTGGTTTTAAGTAGATACTACTAATCATTTTAAGGAAAAGCCCATTTATTCCTATACTCTCTAGTGTTTTTAATAGGAATGGGTGTTGGATTTTATCAAATGCTTTTTCTGCATCTATTGAGATAATCATTTTTTTAATTTGGTTATTTATATTATTGATTATGCTAATACTTTCCCTAATATTGAATCAGCCCTGCATTTCTGGTATAAATCCTATTTGGTCATGGTGTATTATCATGGGGATAACTTTCTGTAATCTCGTTGCTAAAATCTTACTTAAAATTTTTGCATCAATATTCATTAGGGAAATGGGTCTGTCTATAGTTTTCTTTCTCAGTTTTCTCCCTACCTGTTTTAGCTATCAGCACCATATCTGTGTCATAGAAGGAATTTGATAGTACACCTTCTTTCCCTATTTTTTCAAACAGTTTATATAGTATTGGGATTAATTGTTCTTTGAATGTTTGGTAGAATTCACATGTAAATCCATCTAGCCCTGGAGATTTTCTTAGGGAGTTGATTAATAGCTTGTTCTATTTCTTTTTCCAAAATGGGACTATTTAAATAATTTATTTCTTCTTCTGTTAACTTGGGCAATCTATATTTTTGTAGATATTGCTCCATTTGATTTACATTATCAAATTTATTGGCATAAAGTTGAGCAAAGAAACTCCTAATTACAATAATTTCCTCTTCATTGGAGGAAAGTTCTCTCTTATCATTTTTGAGACTAACAATTTGATTTTCCTCTTTCCTTTTTCTAATCAAATTAACTAAAGGCTTATCTATTTTGTTGGTTTTTTTCATAAAACCAACTCTTAGTTTTATTTCTTAATTCAATAGTTTTCTTATCTTCAATTTTATTAATCTCCCCTTTTATTTTTAGAATTTCCAGTTTGGTATTTAATTGAGGGTTTTTAATTTGTTCTTTTTCTAGCTTTTTTAATTGTAAGCCCAGTTCATTGATTTTCTCTTTCTCTGTTTTATGCAAGTAAGCATCTAGAGATATAAAATTACCCCTTAAAACTGCTTTGGCTGTATCCCACAAATTTGGTATGTTGTCTCATTATTGTCATTCTCCTCGATGAATTATCAATTGTTTCTATAATTTGCTCTTTCACCCATTCATTCTTCAGGATTAGATTATTCAATTTCCAATTAACTTGTGGTCTGTTTTCTCCTGGCCTTATATTACATGTGAGTTTTATTGCATCATGATCTGAAAAGGATGTATTTACTATTTCTGCTTTTCTGCATTTGATTTTGAGGTTTTTGTGCCCTAACACATGATCAATTTTCGTATAAGTTCCATGAACCCCTGAGAAAAAAGTATACTCCCTTCTATCACCATTCAATTTCCTCCAGAGATCTATCATACCTAACTTTTCTAGCCTTTTGTTTACCTCCGTAACTTCTTTTTTATTTATGTTGTGGTTTGATTTATATAATTGTGAGAGAGCAAGGTGGAGATCCCCCACTAGTATAGTTTTAATGTCTTTTTCTCCTTGCATCTCTTTTAGCTTCTCCTCTAGGAATTTGGATGCTATACCACTTGGTGCATATATGTTTAGTATTGATACCACTTCATTGTCTATGGTACCCTTTAGTAAAATATAGTTTTCTTCCTTATCTCTTTTAATTAGATCTATTTTTGCTTTTACTTGATCTGAGATAAGAATTGCTACCCCTGCCTTTCTTTGTTCACCTGAAGCATAGAAGATTCTGCTCCAGCCCTTTACCTTCACTCTGTATGTATCTCTATGTTTTAGATGTGCTTCTTGTAAACAACATATTGTAGTGTTCTGGCCATCTTATTTACCCAGAGTTATGTTTTCTCTTCCCTTTCCCCTCTCTCCCTTCCTCCCTTCCCAGTACTTTATTTTTGATGACCACCTCCCTCCAACAGTCCTCCCCCCTTTAGAACTCCTCCTTCCCCTTTACCCCTTTCCCCTAATCCTTCTATTAGTCTATCCATTTCCTTTCCTGCTTTCACTCCCACCTTCCCACAAGGAGGGTCAGGCCTTTCTTTAAAGCCAAATGTGTCTGATATTCTCTCTTAGATCCCAATCTAATAAGAGTAAGGTTTACACAATACACATAGCCCTCCCTCCTTTCCCTCAATTATATTAGATCTTCTATGTCTCTTTATTAGATTTTAACTTATTTTACCTCCTTTTTTTACTTTATTTTGCTTCCTTCCCCCCCCCTTTTTTTTCAGTATGATATCCCTTCCACCTCTA
>JAJPUD010004226.1:188640-206356 GCA_023553655.1 Myrmecobius fasciatus | reverse complement strand
CTAATGAAATCACAAGTGAAATCCCATTCTCCCCCCTCAAAAAAATATTCTAGGCACTGGGAATCAGAAAACAACCCAAAGTAGTTCCTGCTTTCAAAAAGCATACTTTCTACTGGTGGACAACACCATGGTACAGCTATGAATACATGATAATTTGAGGATGAAAAAGGCTTCCTGTCAGAATTGGCTTCTGGGCAAATGGTCATATTCTGGCCCTTTATCACCTTCTCAGACACTAATTTTAATTTAGCTGATTATGGGTCAAGATATTCTTTTTTTGACAATTCCTTCACCCTAGAGGTAGTTTCCTATCAATCCCACAAAATGTCCCGTCTCTTCTTTATCATCATCTGGCCAGGTTAATGTAGGCATATCTACCCCTTTGTGATTGATTTTCTGTGAGTGCAGAGACTGCTTGAATACACATCTGATTCTCTGCTCAGTATTTTGCAGGCAGTGAAATTCAAAAGTCAATAGCCACAATGACAAACTAATGCTAATCACATGTTTCTGAAGCAATGACCAGAAACCACTTTGGTTCCTAACTACTGTTCCATAGAGCTGTTCACACCAGTAGCTCGTGCCACAAAGAGAAGAAAAACTTTCTCTGTTACCCCGTGGTTCTAGGAACTCATAACTCAGGGCAATTTACAAAAACAAAGAAAAAAGCCCAGGTGCTTTTTTCTCCCTATTTCCTTTTGCAAATTTAGTTTGGCATATCAAAGGTAGCACTATGCCCAATTTAATATGAGAGAGCGTTGCTTGGCAAGCACTGTGTCTTCATGCACAAAAAAAGTCTCAAAGCATTCTGTTTGATCATACCTTCAGATTGGTCTCTTGTGACTAAATGTTGTCTTAATTCCTGAGGCAAAAATGAAAAAAAGCAAATAGGGTATGATGGACTCAGCCATCTGAAACCAAAAAAGTTATCCTCTAACACCAAAAAGTTAGAGTGTCCACAAAATAGCTTCTGCACCGGGCCCCGGAATAAGGTTTGGGACGCCCATATTTCTCAGTAAGATGGAGCCAGGGATGGAAAGTCACTGTTGCCAGTATAACTATCAATAGACTAATCATTTATCAGTCATATTAGCTTATATTATTATCATATTAGCTTTTGTTGGCCAATAGCTTCCTGAGAGAATGAGCCAAAATGAGGAGTTTTCAATAGGGTGGAGGAATTAGGAAAGGATTGGTATTCAAATCTCATACTGGCTCAAGTGAGAGACTCTCATTAATGGACTTTGTAACTCTGGAACACTATATAAATGGATGCTGCTACTTTTACTCTAATTTCCAATGATAGCCTCACTTCATTGTAGTAAGAAGGTAGTTCTGCCTTCAAGTAAAAGCCAGATCATAGACTCTTGTTGGATTCGTGTAGCTAAAAGCATAACAGCTCATCAGCAGAAGGTTGGCCACCAGAAGTCAAAGGAGTGAAGGAATAAATGAAAAATAGTTGTTGAACACTATGTGCATAGCACCATGCTAAGTACTGGTGATGTCAACAGAAAAGCATGTCAGTTCCTGCTCTCAAGGACCTCACATTCTAAATAGGGAGATGCTACTTGTGAAAGGGTTTAACAGCAAGTAAATGGAAAGGCCCAGCAGGGCTCAAGATGCACAGTTAAGCATTAAACATCTTGAATGTGATTTCCTCCGATAAAGCCACCTGTTAGCTCAAGTAGAACACTAATGCAAATGCCACTCCCCAAATCAAGGGATAGAATCTCAGGATAGAAACTTCAACTCAGAATACTTTTCTTTCCCCGTAAAATGGAGAAAGAGGACCCATTTGGGGGCTGGCCAGGGCATCTGGCCTTTCAAACCTACTGGATTTTGAAGGACACTGTCTTGATGGAGCCTTCCATGTCATGTTCCTAACTTTCAGTAGCTTGCTCTTGCCTCTGGTACTGCAAGGGAATTATTTGCATGAACTTGGCCACATCAAATTTACAGTAATATAAAAAATTATGAAAATGTTGGAATAACTGGAGCATGAAGTGAGAAGGAAAGGAAGAGAGAGCAGGATAAGTTCTAAGCACTGGATATTTTGTCACCCCTAGTTTAGGTTATTTGTAGGAGCACTAAACTATTGGGTCCAAACTTCAGATCAACGCTTTGTCAAAATGCTTCAGAAGACAGGGATTCTGAAGCACTAGTGTCTTGCTCCCTTAAAATCAGGCACCAGTTTTTAAGACAAATTTGATCTGGAGTAGATTTTGAGTGTATTTGTTATAAAGGCACTTAGACATATAAGTACAAAAATAATTGAAGATGATAAAGTGGGGCACACTTGAGCAAGGTAGTTTTTCAGATGAGATATGTGCTGTCTCCCTTCCCTAGATCTTTAGGTGAGGAGGTGCAGAAATTACCTCTCTATCCTAGAAAATTGTTGTAATTTGAGTTTGGAATAGTGTCCCAAGGAAAAATCTTTGCTGGCTTCCTGTAATGGTTGCCAGTGACTAGCTGATGTGAATCTTAAATTCTAGCAGCTGTTCTTGGATTGTTTCCTTAGGGCTGCCTTTTCCTTGATTAATGAGATACCCGCTCCAAATAAAAGGGAGAAGGAAAAAAGATAAGTGAAGGCAAAATTACAAGTAAGAAAGACCCTGAATGCAGAGGAAGCTGGCCCCTGAAGCCAACCATTACTTTTTGGAGATATTATATGAGAGACAATGAGATGATTTGGTATGAACTAGGAAGATTTGAATATTTCCACAAAAGCTTTAGTGTTTTGACCAGACATACAGACAACAAAAGGCTTACCCAGAGAAAGAATAGTTCAGCTAGATTCTTTGGAAATCCACTCTGGAATTCTATAATAGGTGAGTCTAGCTTGGATCCTATTAAGAAGAATTCAATTAACCAGGTACCAAATGGAGCCCATTATGAGATTGCCTCATAGCAGTGGGCCCTGAGGACAGCATTATAATGAAGGGCCAGAGAATTTTAGTTTCTCAACATGTGAGTCACTGTCATTAGCCCTACTGTATTGAACAAGTTCTCCAGTGCCCAAACCATAATTGCCAATACCCTTCTTAACCCCAATTCCCCCTAGAAAAATACTAAAACTATCATTTAACATGTATTTTTTAAAATGTATATGCATTCTCTCATTAAATGTACTCTTTGCACCAGCTCTAGATTTAGAAGGACTAGCTTCTAACTCTGACTCTGCCACTATTGAGGGAGGATGTGGGAAAGGAGTTCTTGGTTCTTTGAGCACCCTTCCGCCTTGGAGATTCCAGAATTCAGATTCTGGAAGTTTCCTCCCTGTATGACCTTGGGGAAGTCACATGCCTCGTAAAGATTTCAACGTCCCCTGTAGAAAGAGGAGGCTGGATTTGATAGCCTCTGTGGCTCCTACTACCTCTCAATTTTTTCTGATCTTATGAACATTAAACCAGCCCACTCTATATATTTCTACTTTAATTGGACCACCAACTATTATCTTTCAAGGGGTAGACGTCTGATACAGGAGAAATAAGATCTACCACAGTGAAAACTGTTGGCGAAGTTACCTAAAGACAGGCACCCTAGTGCATTAATGGTGAATGTGTGAATTGTTCTGACACTCTCCATATCCTTTCACCAGGAGACTCCATTGCTAGGCACCCATTCCAAGGAGGTCAGTGACAAAAAGAAAGACAACATATTCCCCCAAACATTGATGGCAGCACTCTTTTATGATGGCAAAGTACTGGAAACAAAATGGATGCCCATACATTGGGGATCATCTTTTTTTTTTATTAAAGCTTTTTATTTGTATAACATATGTATGCATAGTTCCCCAGCATTGATCTTTATAAAGCTTTCCATTACAAATTTTACCCCCCAGCCCCCTCCCCTCCCCTAAATGGCAGGAAGTCCATGACATGTTAATAATGTAGAATTACTTGACAAGTTATGCAAGAAAAATCCTATCTACCGGAAAAAAAAAAAGAAAATCAGAGAAAGGCAACACAATGCAAGCAAACATCAATAGAGATCATGAAAATGTTACGTTGTGGTCCATATTTCGTATCCCTCTCTCTGGGTGTATATGGCTCTCCTCAGAGAACAGTCGGAACTGGTTTGAGACAATTCTTTCTTGCAGAGAGCCATGTCCATCAGAATTGATCATCATGTAATACTGTTGTTGCTGTGTATGATGATCTCCTGGTTCTGCTCATTTAACTCAACATCCGTTCATGCAAGTCTCTCCAGGCCTCACTGAAATCGTCCTGCTGGTCGTTTCTTACAGAGCAATAATATTCCATAACATTCATATACCATAATTTATTCAGCCACTCTCCAATTGATGGGCATCCCTTCAGTTTCCAGTTTCTAGCCACTACAAAAAGGGCTGCCACAAACATTCTTGCACATGTGGGTCCCTTTCCCTCTTCTAAGATCTCTTTGGGATATAGGCCCAGTAGAAACACTGCTGGGTCAAAGGGTATGCACAGTTTGACAACTTTTTGAGCATAGCTCCAAATTGCTCTCCAGAATGGTTGGATCCATTCACAGTTCCACCAAAAATGTATTAGTGTCCCAGTTTTCCCACATCGCCTCCAACATTCATCATTATCTTTTCCTGTCATTTTAGCCAATCTGACAGGTGTATAGTGGTACCTCAGAGTTGTCTTAATTTGCATTTTTCTGATCAATAGTGATTTGGAGCAACTTTTCATATGACAGAGATGGTTTTAATTTCATCATCTGAAAATTGTCTGTTCATATCCCTTGACCATTCATCTATTGAAGAGTGGCTTGAATTCTTATATATATGAGACAATTCTCTATATATTTTAGAAATGAGGCCTTTATCAGAACCATTAAATGTAAAGATGATTTCCCAATTTGATGCTTCCCTCCTAATCTTGTCTGCATTAGTTTTATTTGTACAGAAACTTTTTAACTTAATATAATCAAAATTATCCATCTGGTGTTCAATTAGGAGTTCCAGATCGTCTTTGGACAAAAATTTATTCCATCTCCACAGGTCTGAGAGGTAAACTATATTACGTTCCTCTAACTTGTTTACAAAATCACTCTTTATATTCAGATCATGAACCCATTTAGATCTTATCTTGGTATGTGGTGTTAGGTATGGGTCAAGCCCTAATTTCTTCCACACTAGTTTCCAATTTTCCCAGCAGTTTTTGCCAAATAGTGAGTACTTATCCCAAAAGCTGGGGTCTTTGGGTTTATCAAACACTAAATTGTTAAGGTTATTGCCTACATTGTCCTGATAACCTATCCTGTACCACTGATCGACTGTTCTATTCCTTAGCCAGTACCAAACGGTTTTGATGACCGCTGCTTTATAATATAGTTTTAGATCTGGTACAGCAAGGCCACCTTCATCTGCCTTTTTTTTTCATTAATCCCCTTGAAATCCTTGACCTTTTGTTCTTCCAAATGAACTTTGCTACTATTTTTTTCTAGATCTGTAAAATAATTTCTTGGGAGTTTGATTGGTATGGCACTAAATAAGTAGATTAGTTTGGGTAGTATTGTCATTTTTATTATGTTCGTTCTGCCTACCCATGAGCACTTAAAGTTTTTCCAATTGATTAGGTCTGATTTTATTTGTGTGGAAAGTGTTTTGTAGTTTAGTTCGTATAGTTTCTGACTTTTCCTTGGCAGATAGATCCCCAAACATTTTATCTTATCATCTGTTATTTGAAATGGAATTTCTTTTTGTATCTCTTGCTGCTGACCTTTGTTGGTAATATATAAAAATACGGATGATTTATGTGGATTAATTTTGAATCCCGCAACTTTGCTAAAGTTGTGAATTGTTTCTAGTAGTTTTTTAGTGAGTCTCTAGGGTTCTCTAAGTATACCATCATGTCATCTGCAAAGAGTGATAATTTGGTTTCTTCATTACCTACTCTGATTGCTTTTATCTCTTTTTCTTCTCTTACTGCTAAAGGTGACATTTCTAGTACAATATTAAATAGTAATGGTGACAGTGGGCAGCCTTGTTTCACTCCTGATCTTATTGGGAATGGTTTTCGTTTGTCTCCATTACATATGATGCTTGCTGATGGTTTTAAATAGATGCTACTGATCATTTTAAGGAAAAGCCCATTTATTCCTATACTCTCTAGTGTTTTTAATAGGAAAGGGGGTTAGATTTTATCAAATGCTTTTTTCTGCATCTATCGAGATAATCATATGGTTTTTGTTAGTTTGGTTATTGATATAATTAATTATGCTGATAGTTTTCCTAATATTGAACCAGCCCTGCATCCCTGGTATAAATCCTACTTGGTCATAGTGTACTATCCTGGGGATGACTTTCTGTAATCTCATTGCTAATATCTTATTTAAAATTTTTGCATCAATATTAATTAGGGAAATGGGTCTATAGTTTTCATTCTGTTTTCACCCTACCTGGTTTAGCTATCAGCACCATATCGGTCTCCTAGAAGGAATTTGGCAGTATACCTTCTGTCCCTATTTTCTCAAATAATTTGTATAGTATTGGAATTAATTGTTCTTTGAATGTTTGGTAGAATTCACATGTAAATCCATCTGGCCCTGGAGATTTTTTCTTAGGGAGTTGGTTAATAGCTTGTTCTATTTCTTTTTCTAATATGGGGCTATTTAAATAATTTATATCCTCTTCTGTTAACCTGGGCAATCTATATTTTTGTAGATATTCCTCCATTTCATTTAGATTATCAAACTTACTGGCATAAAGTTGGGCAAAGTAACTCCTAATTATTGCTCTAATTTCCTCTTCATTGGAGGAAAGTTCTCCCTTATCATTCTTGAGACTAACAATTTGATTTTCCTCTTTCCTTTTTCTTATCAAATTAACTAAAGGCTTATCTATTTTGTTGGTTTTTTTCATAGAACCAACTCTTAGTTTTATTAATTCAATAGTTTTCTTATTTTCAGTTTTATTAATTTCTCCTTTTATTTTTAGAATTTCCAATTTGGTATTTAATTGAGGGTTTTTAATTTGTTCTTTTTCTAGTTTTTTTTAATAATAAGCCCAATTCGTTGGTCTTTTCTTTCTCTATTTTATGCAAGTAAGCATCTAGAGATATAAAATTGCCCCTTAGAACCGCTTTGGCCGTATCCCACAAATTTTGGTATGTTGTCTCCTTATTGTCATTCTCCTGGATGAAATTATGGATTGTGTCTATGATTTGATCTTTCACCCATTCATTCTTCAGGATGAGATTATTTAATTTCCAGTTACCTTTTGGTTTATTTTCTCCTGGCCTTATATTGCATGTGATTTTTATTGCATCATGATCTGAAAAGGATGCATTTACTATTTCTGCCTTTCTGCATTTGATTTTAAGATTTTTATGCCTTAATACATGGTCAATT
Organism: Myrmecobius fasciatus; assembly: GCA_023553655.1. Taxonomy (NCBI): domain Eukaryota; kingdom Metazoa; phylum Chordata; class Mammalia; order Dasyuromorphia; family Myrmecobiidae; genus Myrmecobius; species Myrmecobius fasciatus. The sequence continues at coordinate 199,018 of JAJPUD010004226.1, read as the reverse complement.
TTTGTATAGGTTCCATGGACTGCTGAGAAAAAAGTAAACTCTCTACTGTCTCCATTCAACTTTCTCCATAGATCTATCATACCTAACTTTTCTAACAATTGGTTTATCTCCCTAGTTTCTTTCTTGTTTATTTTGTAGTTTGATTTATCTAATTCTGAGAGAGCAAGGTTGAGATCCCCCACTAGTATCGTTTGGCTATTTCTTTTTGCATCTCTCTTAATTTCTCCCCTAGGAATTTGTGTGCTATTGCACTTGGTGCATATATATTTAGTATAGATATTGCTACATTATCTATGGTACCCTTTAATAAAATATAGTTTCCTTCCTTATCTCTTTTGATTAAATCTATCTTGGCTTTTACTTGATCTGAGATAAGGATTGCTACCTCTGCTTTTTTTTGTTCACCTGAAGCATAATAGGTTCTGCTCCAGCCTTTTACCTTCATCCTATATGTGTCACTATGTTTTAGATGTGTTTCTTGTAGACAACATATTGTGGGATTCTGGTTTTTAATCCAGTCTGATATCCGCTTCCGCTTTATGGGAGAGTTCATCCCATTCACATTCACAGTTAGAATAACTAATTCTTTATTTCCTGCCATCTTATTTACCCAAGTTATGCTTTCCCCTTTCCTTTCCCCTTTCTCCCTTCCCCCCTCCTCAGTAATTTGCTTTTGATGACCCTCTCCCCCAAACAATACTCCACCCTTTAGGTCCCCTCCCCCTGTTTTTACTCCTTTCCCCTGATTCTTCTATTTTCCCTTTTATTAGTTTATCCCTTTCTTTTCCTCCTTTCCCTCCCACGTCCCTCTAGCAACACACAAGTTTCTATGTGAAATCAAGTATCTGATATACACTTTTAGAGCCCAAACTGATGAGAGTAAGATTTACACAATGTTCATCTCCCTCTCCTCTTTCTCTCAATTATATTGGGTTTTCTTTGCCTGTTCAAGAGATTTTACCTTGTTTTTACCTCCTTTTTTTAGATCTTATTTTACCACTTTTTCCCTCTTTTCCCCAGTATGACAACCTTTCCCCCTCTAGTTCTCTTTTTCATATTATCAAAGTAATATCTAGTTAATTATACCCCCCAAACTTTAAGTATCCCCCTAATAGAAATAAAGTTCTGAAGAGTCCTTTCCTTTTTACCTTTTTATGCATCTCTTGAGTTCTGTGTTTGGATGTCGAATTTTTTGTTCAGATCTAGTCTTTTCATTAGAAATAGGTGAAATTTGCCTATATCATTGAATGATCATCTTCTTCCCTGGAGGATAATGCTCATTCTAGCTGGATAGGTTATTCTTGGCTGTAATCCAAGTTCCTTTGCCCTTCGGAATATCTGGTTCCAGGCCCTTCGATCCTTCAGTGTTTAGGCTGACAGATCCTGTGTGATTCTAATTATTGATCCTCGGTATTTGAATTGTTCCTTTCTAGCTGCTAGCAGAATCTTTTCCTTGGTGCTATAGTCCTGAAATTTAGCCACAACATTCCTTGGGGTTTTAATTTTGGGGTCTCTTTCAGGAGGTGATCGGTGAATTCTTTCAATGGTGATTTTGCCTTCTGATTCTACAATCTAAGGGCAGTTTTCTTTCAGGATTTCCTGGAAGATAGTGTTTAGATTCTTTTTTTCATCATGACTTTCAGGAAGTCCAGTAATCCTTAGATTGTCTCTCCTAGATCTATTTTCCAAGTCAGTTGTTTTTCCTAGGAGATATTTCATATTTTCTTCTAATTTTTCATTTTTTTGTTTTTGACTGATTCTTGAAGTCTTATTGAGTCATTCATTTGCATTTGTTCAATTCTTATTTTTAAAGTGTTGTTTTCTTCAGTTGCCTTTTTAAGCTCCTTTTGTAACTGGCCAATTTGTTCATTGCTCTCTTTTTCCACTTCACTAATTTTATTTTTCAATAAATTGGTGTCTTTATCATATCTCTTTTGGAGGGCTTCTTGCACTGACTTCAGTTTATTTTCCCATTTATCCTCCAGCTTTCTTTTGAGATTCTGTATGCAATCTTCCAGAAAGGCCTTTTGAAAAGGGGACCAGTGATGGTCCTTATTAACATCCTCTGGAGTTTTGTGTAAAGGAACCTCAGAATCTGGGGTCAGCCCTTCTCTGTCTCCATAAAAGCTGTCTATGGTGAGAGCTCTCTTTTGCTTCTTCATTTTTTTTTAAACAGTGTGTATATCTCTTTAAGGTTTGGAAAAACCGCAGCTAAAGCTCTTTGCCCTGGGGCAATTTGGCGAATTAATTTAAGGTGCTGGGCCAGTGGGGGCTAGGACTAAGTCCGAATTACTCCTTAAACAAGGCAAGTCTGCCAGAACACCTGCCCTCAATCAGGGCAGAGTGTCCGAGTGCCTCAGAGAAACTCCAGGTGTTTGGAATTTGGAGTTTGGAGTTTGGAATTTCTGCCAGGATGAGCTGAGCTGAGTCCCACCCTCACTTCTGGCCCATACCCAAGTCCGCTTGTTTATCCCTCTGTCCGAGTTAGACAAACCTGATATGAAGTTCTTCAGAGAGCAGTGTCCAAATATTTCTGAATTCGTTGACTTGAAGATCAGTTCAGAGGCTTATTTTATTGTTGATTTGAGAGAAGATCGGAGGAGACACAGAGAGTCACATTTTCACCCCGCCATCTTGGCTCCGCCCCGGTCCATTGGGGATCATCTTGACAAATTGTGGCACATGAGTGTAAGGGAATATTACTGTGCTATAAGAAATTATTATATGAAGAACACAGAGAAGTATACAAAGACTTATATTAACCATGGTGTAAATGGAAAGAAAAGGAATAACAATGAAACTATTGAAAATAAGTGCTGAAAAATTATAATAAACTTGGCCCCAAAGAAATGAGAAAAAAAAAAATCTCCTTCCACTATCACCCTCCACTTCTCTGAAAAAGATGGGAGGCTGTGTGTGCTTAAATAATGTAATCTGAATTATTTATGATTAATTTTGTTGAACTTTCTTCCTCTTTTTAAAATTCTTTTTTTATAAAGGATAGCACTCTTAGAGGTAGTAGGCTAACAAATCAATAGGAAATATAGATTCTTGTTTTAAAAAAGAAATAGCAATAAATTTTAAAAGAGAAAGTAGATTTCCTTTAATATTATTTACATACGCTGGTAGATTCTCAGGAAAAGGATAATCAGAGAGACAGAAGGATATGTTTTGTCTAAAAGTTTTTCTATGGAGTCTGTAAAGAACTTCTTATTATGATCCTGCCTAAGAAGACTGTGCTTACATTAAATACTTTTGCTTTCGGTTGTTTCTATATTTCAGTAATTCAGATTGCTCTTGTGATCTCTAGGTGCTATGTAAATGTTTTCCTTGTAACTTGTATTTTTAGATCAACTAGTATATTACTGCTTAGAGATGCCAAATATTCCCTTCAGCAGCTGGTGGCAGAGTTTTCCCTGTAGGGTCTTTATGTTTGGAAATCCTGTACTGCCATTGTCCGTCCAGGAGAGCCAAATCCAACATGGTGATGGGCTGAATCCCTGACTGCTTTGCTGTATTGAACAGCTGCCATGCAAAAGCCCCTCATTTAGTTACAGGGCAGCTACCTAAAAGTTCTCTGTCACCCAGTGGCCTAATATTAGACTATGGGTCACCCCCAAAAGGCCCTCCTAAGCACTTAGATTAGGATGGATGATGTCATTTGGTATAAACATTTTCCACGGAGATTTCTTCAAGCCAGTGGCAGCTTTGTCTTGCATTTTTGTGCAAGCTACAGACTTTCTTGTCATGAAATGGATCTGAAGTGTGACTTGCTACCCATTTTCCACTTGTTCAGGAAACAACAAAATGCCAGTAGCTGTTAATTCAGCCACGTTGTTTTAGTAAGAGTGTTAGGAAAGTGTGACCCTTCTTAGGAAATATTGGAAATCTGGAAAACAGTTGTCTTCATAAAATATGAAAAAAGAAATAAGACAAAAAAAACAAAAGATTACATGAAATTTTCTGGTTTGGGCTAATACTTGTAATGGAATTGTCACTCTCTAGACTCTGAATAAAAATCGTAAAGCAGAATTTATTTAAAGTTATTAAGTTGTTGCATTTTTGTACTAAGGAGGATCATCCTTATGTGGGCATGGTAGTCTATTTTCTCCAGATTTAAATTTCTGGGATACTGAGAAGACCCTTTGCCTCTGCTAAATCTTCTTCAAAGTTTGAAGATCCCTCTAGCTTTAGAGGTAGAGTCATTCCTTTAGGTTCATTAGTTCAATTCAATACACATTTACTAAATGCTGTCGTTTATTAAATCACCTTGAGATATCCACAGACAACCAGTAGAGATATCCAGCTGTAATTTGGTGATTCAGAACTGGAACTCCAGAGGATTAGAGCTGAATGAAGTCAAACTAGCCTTCATTCTGTAGCTCACACATGACACTCCATCTCCCGTTTTCATGCCTTAGTCCAAGTTGTTGTTCCTACCCAGAAGGCACATTGTACTCAATTTTGTCTCCCACAGTTCCTAGTCTCCTTCAAACCTCAGCCCACACGACACCTTTTACATGAAGGCATTGATCAATGGCATAAAATATTATTTACATATTTAAAAACTTTATATATACTGATTAACTGGGGTTGGAGTGGTACTTCACCATTACATAAATACATATAAGAAATTTATGAAATAAATCCAAAATAATTTGGGTAGATTAGAAAGCAATAATTGGGAGTGAGGGAATCAGAAATGTGTTCATGTAAAAGGTGTCGTGTGGGCTGAGGTTTGAAGGACCCTTTGGTCACACATACTCTATAGAGATTTAGGTTTCTGGAAGGCATCAATTATTTTATTTTTGACTTTATATTTCCAGGATCTATCTGAGGACCTAGCACATAATAGGTACTTAATAAATGTTTATTGGTTAATTGAATTATTTATGATTTTAAAAGTCATCTGGTTAAAGGTAAGAATTGAACCTCTGAGAACTGATGGTATAAAGAGAAAAGAGATCTCAGTTCAGACATACTCCCAGATGGATACTGGAATATCAGTGATAATCCAATAAAGGTGACTAAGAAGAAGTGGTAAGACATTTAGGAGCATCATGAGAGAGTTTCATGTCAAAGAGGATATAGTATTCAGGAACACGAGCAATCGATAATGTCAGAAGACACACAAGGGCCATCAAAGATGAGGAGTGAAAAAGAATGAATAACTAGATTTTACAATTAAGAGATTTGCTGAGTTTAAGATTTTATTTTCTGTTCAAATACAAAAACCCTGTGATACAGCACACACTAACTAAGCCTTATGAGCTCTATATATGTTAGCAGTAGCGATTCTTTGCTGGTGAAGAACATTCTAGGTCCTAAGGCTAAAGGGGGACCTTCAGGTGACCTTTGGTCATTACAGTGGTATTCAGAGGCCGTGACAATCCTAGGAAATAATTTTCCCTTGAATGATGGCATGCATCAGGATATGTGGGTTTCAGCTTCCTCTCTTTGTACCAGTTTCCCTTTGACATATCTCCATTTTGTCAGTATTATGCTACATCTGATTCAATTTTTTCTATTCTCTACTTTTCAAGGCAAGTAACCTCATAAATAATAAATGAAATACTGATTTTTGGCCTATTAACTGTAAAAAAAGGCAAAATATCCAATTTTGTCTTTTTAATTGGAGCATAATTACTGAAAATCTTTACACAATCTTTTTTAAGAGACTGAACCATTATCGAAAAATATTTGCTTTAGAATCAATCATTTTAGGGTGCTTTTGGCAATCTATAAACTGCATTCACGTCAACCTATTCATTTATTCATGCCTACAGTTGAGAGTCCTGGTATGCTAGATCAAAAAGCCTAGGGAAGAATGACCTCATTCAATACTTAGAGACATCATTTCAAAAGTCAGCAATTGAATTACAAGATGAAAATGTTGTTTGCCAATTCACTTTACTCAAATGCATGGAAATATATGAATGCATCTTGAGGAGTCTAGCTTGAGGTCTCTACAAAATTTAGCCTTATTACATCTAAAGGGAGTTGACTTTTCATTTTTCTTAAACCCAATTGAATTTTAAACCCTAAATATGCCACCAATAGATGAGAGTATAAGAGAGAGTACGGAGGCCTGAGGGATGTTTGCTTTTTATTAACTATTAGAGGTAAATAATTTTGGCAGCTTCTGTGGCACCTCTTGCTGTGGCACCCAGGCAGTCGGCTGCCAACAAAGGCAGATGGGAGAGAATATAGACTCCCTAGAGCAGAGCTTCCTAACCATTTTTGTGTCAGGAGCCCTTTAGTGAGCTGGTGAAGCTCATGGCCCCTTGTTCAGAATCGTGCTTTATTGCTTACATTCATAATTGAAATAAATACTAGATTTCAGTTAAATGTCAGTGAAAATAAAGATATAATTTTTCCCATCCCAACTCCTGGACTTCATGAATTTCCCCATGTATGTGGAGCCCATGTTAAAATACCTGCTCTAGAGATCATCTCTGGAGTATATTGAAATAAACACAGGGAGAATTCTAGGAGCTCACACAATGGACTTCCTGCATTGGGGACAAGAATTACTGTTCTTGCGCACCTAGTAAAGAGCCGTTACTTAAGCAAAGGAAATAAAGTTCTAAAGAAGGAAACCGTTATTAGAGGCATTAGTTACAGGCCAGTAGGGCACATTGTCATGGACAAAGCCATTGGAGGACCCCCTCCAATCTGTTAGGTTAGGTACCTAGCTATTCAAGGATAGCCCCTGTGGAAGTAAAAGGTGAAGCCAAAAGTGGCAAAGATAGGATAGCTAGGATAACAACCACAATAACAATTATATATATATATATATATATATATTTAGAAAGAAAGAGGTTGGGCCTTGCAGATTACCATTTCTTTACTTGCATGTGAGCTTGCTAGTACACACATGAGGCTTATGTAGGTGAAGTCATTTGGCCACAGTTATTTATGCATCTTCACTGATTCTTTGGATCTGTGATATATGAGAGTACTTCAGTGAAAAAAAAATAGTAGCATGTTAATTCTTGGTAGACATTAACACTTTAGCATGAAAAAATTTATAAGTTTTTTGTTTCTAATGGTTTCTAATAGTTGAGAAAAGAGAAGCAGAGTGCCTTTACTGGGACAGGGGACAGCACCCCTGCCAGAAGGTGGGATGCTCCATGAGGGGGAAGACTACTGAAAAGGAAGGCTTCATGAGCAAAGTTATTTCCCTGCTCTCTGCCTCAATTTCGTTCCCTATAAAAATGAGAGGATATGGCCAGATGATCTCTGAGATTTTAGTTCTTTTGTTCTGAGTCTAAAAAAACTCTTTTAGTATTTGTAATGAAAATCGTCATACAGTCTTTTCCAAGTACTGCAGCCTGTTTCTTTTCAGTGAGAAGCAGAAGTCATTCACTTTGGAACACTAAAAGGGAATGGAATTACACTCTTCTCAGGGGAATGAGTGCTCAGCTTTGCAGCATCCTGTGATTTCAATAATTGACCCTCTATTATTTTACCCTTATTCTTTGTGCTAAATAGTTGACATGTGTCACTTATATGACAGCCTTTCAAGATACTGGCAGGTATTTTGGAAAATCTTGATGTTTTCTCTTCACCTAAGTAGGAACTCTCACTAATTAATAAGCTGCATAAATATTGTTTAATTGTTCCTTCTTCCCCCCTACCATAACATTTTAAGATCATATAGAGCCACAGTACACATTTTGCATTTCACATAAACAAATAGTTCTTAATGTAAGTTATCATGATTGTTCTGGGTTTGTTCCACTAATAGGAATACAAAATATCTTTTGTGGGAAGATTTAGCCAGGCTGATTTGATCAATTGTCAAACTAGCTTTTCAAAAAACTGCCATAAAGAACTGCCTGCCAACTGATCAGATTCTCTTAGGTCACCTGGGACACCTTCTTGTAAAACTTTATTAGTGCATAAGAAATCTGCTGAACATAAGATGGCACAGTCATAAATATTGTAGCTAAAATGTGATGTTAGTGATGGTATCTCTTAGATTTTTCTTCAAAGCCAGCAAAAGTACTACTTGCTATTATGCTTGTAGATATCTTCTAGAGGAAAAAGTAGAAAACACATGCAAAATAGGCAGGGAAATAATAGGGTCAGTTTAACCTTTCCTTCACAAGAGTTTATCTATAGTCTCCTTTGAAGGGATAGGTTGAGAGATATTTTTAATATGTTTTTGAATGACCCAAACAGCAGGCTTCTTTCTTTTTCTGGAGGCAAGCTGGGTGAAGTGATTTGCCCAGGATCACACAACTACTGAGTGCTTGAGGCCAGATTTGAAGTCAGGAAAATGCGGCTTCCTGATTCCCAGCCCAGTGCTCCATCCACTGCAGTGCCACCTAGCGGGCCCCTTCCAACTAATGATATTCTATATTACCTACCTATAAAACCTTGGACAAGTCATTTAATCTCTCTAAGCCTCAGCTTTCTCGTCTGTACATGTAAGTGATTGATTTCCTTTCTAGCTTGAAATCTATGGCAGTATGATCACTTAAGATAAGGATTAGAAATTAGCTTAAAAATAGGGGAATGTCTGAACAAGTCTAGGTATATAAATATGATGGATTACTATTGTGCTTTAAGATACGATTAAGAAGATAGTTTCAGAGAAACATAGGAAGACTTGTATGAACTGATACAGAGTGAAGTGAACTAGAAGGCCACTTTATACAATGACAATAATCAAGTAAAGACAAAAGACTGAAAGAATTAGGAACTCTGATCACAATTCCAGAGCGCTCTTGATGAAACATACTACCCATCTCCTGATAGAGAGGTGAAGGATTCACTGCAAATGAGACTTTTTTTATATGGCCAATGTGGAAATTTGCTTTGCTTGACTCTGCCTGTTTGTAACAGGGGTTTTATTTTTCCTTCATCCTCATCTGGAACTGGGGTAGGCAATGGTAGGGAGGGGTGTTGTTGGGATGAGGACAGAAGGCAAAGTTTTCTGGATTGACTATAACTTTTGAAAAATTAGTGACTAAAGAGAGGGCATTTTTGAAAAACACAAAGCAAAGCCATTGTAGTCAGCACACAACTGCAAAGGAAAGTGATGAGCTCCTAAAAGCAATAGGTTCAAATGAGGGATGAAATGAAGGGGGGAAGATTAGGGAAGTGAGACAAACTAGTAAAAGCAGTAGGGTGCTGGGTGGGGGAAGGGAAAAAGGACTCATCAAGAGGAAGCCAAGCCCATGGGAAATAAGACTAAGAATAATAGCTACTTCAACAGCTTCACCAATTTCCCCAGGACCATTTTGAATGAGAGGTAGACCAGGCTAGTGTTGCCGTCATCTATTTTATTGATTAGGACCTTGGAACATATAATAATTAAGTGACTTGCCCTATGTGAGGGCAGGGGCAAAGCCCAGATTTAAACCCTCTAATCTCCTAAATTCTTTTCAGTTTCTTCCCCCATTGAGATCATATCATGTCAAGAAAGTGATCTTTCTCTCCACTGTTTTGTCTTCTGTTTCATTTTGGGCCTCCCACTTAGGGATCCTCCTTAGCACCAGTTTCAAATTATACTTTCATCTTCTCAAGTCTTGTGGTCTTCAGATACTCCGCTTAGACTCCAAGAAGAGTTATTTCCTTCCCAATTCTTAGTCAAGATTATTGGGGGATTTCCTGATAATCTTTTGAAAGCGAAATATTTGAAGGTTAGACATTTTCCTTGAGAGTCTGACTTTTCAGATTTACACTGTATATATGGAAGTTTTCCTTTAAATTGCAACACTTCCCTTTGCAAAATAAAAAGTAGACTCAACCTACTGAACAAATGAAATCATGTTTTAATTAAATCTCATAAAGCTGTGTTTTATAAAGAGCTAATGGGTTGGTTTTCATTTTATTTTTTTATGTGTAGATTAATCCCCTCTGGCGTCCTTCCAGGGGAAATATTTTAAAACAAATTCCATGGTTTAATTACATGAATGGATGCAATGCTCAAATGAGATCCCCATGTGTTTGTTTATTGTGTCAAAAAATAAGAAAGGAAAAAGAAGCCCTCTATTCCAGGAGAGAGACTTTTAAGATTGGTGTCCCTAAAGTTGACCTCCATTGTTCAGGTGACATACTCTCAAACTTTCTGTGTCTATGTGCCACACAGGGAAAGACCGAAGACTATTGGTCAGCTAATTGCTCTGGCCTCATTTAGATACAGTATGTTTTTGTGAATTTGGAGAAATTCTATCTTGTTTGCAGCTATCACTTATGAATGGTCCTACAGCAACAATTCTGAGTATAATCAAACCTCTCTTCCGGGGAAGATATGGACTATGCATCTTCAGTTAATCCAATAAAATTGCAAGTGGTAGGCGACATGATGGGGGAGGGGGAGAGGAAGGGAAGTGGGGAATTTGGAATCAGAGGATCTGAGTTCAAA
>JAJPUD010004226.1:146537-188630 GCA_023553655.1 Myrmecobius fasciatus | reverse complement strand
ACAAGAGAAAGCCAGATTGCAGTCATGACCCATAAATTAGGTATAGAAAATAGGATTGTTATACAAAGTGATGGAGTTAGGGAAACAAAATGCAGACCTATAATATCTAGAAAGTCTCCAAAAATGATAGACACCCAATTATTAGTGGAGTGGGATGGGGACATTGTTTAATATAATTAGATTGGAAATGAATTCTCAGAGAAGTAATATTCTTCCCTAGTGCCTGGAGGATGGTCTAGATAAATTGAGACTTTATATTTCTGAAAGCTTCCTCTTTCATTGAACCATAAAGACAAATTTAAAGCTCCAGAATTTATTCTCAGCTTAATTACATCAAACTTCTCTGTGGTCGTATCTGAAATCTTCTTGCCCTAAATGGCAAGACTTCCTCTGGATATGTATGTCTTTTTGGTGTTTTCTGCTCTGATTCAGTAAGATTGAGCCAATGAAAAGAAGCCAGAGGGTACCATCTTTTTCTTATCACCATCTTATTTCACTTTACTGATATAAAAACAATAGTTGATTTTTACAAATTGTCTGTCTTTTGGAGGGATAGACTGAAGTGGCTTATGTGGCTCTTGGCATCTTTAAGTATGACTATGGATCCCTAGTACTTAACACAGGTAGCATTTCCTTTCTCCCTTGTGTGGCTTTTCTTTCTCCTTTTCCACAACTGAACCTCAAAATCAGCACCACTGTTCAGGAAATGAGTCTATTTAAATGTCCTCTGTGCCTTGTCTAATTGCCCTCCCCATAGTCACAGATTTGACTGATTTCTTTTTATCCTTGGCTTCTGATGGAATTGTTTGAGCCAAATCCCATCTGTTAAGTTTGTTTTATAAAACAGTGATTACTCATATAACACCAACACAATGTATGGTCTCTGTGTACAAGTGGAAATAGTCTGCATTCTTTGGAACATTGTAAGAATACACTTTTCTTTTTTTATTAAAGCTTTTTATTTGCATAACATATGTATAGGTAGTTCCTCAGCATTGATCTTTACAAAACTTTCCATTACAAATTTTACCCCCAGTCCACTCCCCTCCCCTAGATGGCAGGAAGTCCATTACATGTTAATAATGATAAAATACTTGACAAGTTGTTGTGCATGAAAAATCCTATCTACAACAAAAAAAAATCAGAGAAAGGAAACCCAAATGCAAGAAAACATCATTAGAGAGCATGAAAATGTTATGTTGTGGTGCACATTTCATATCCCTCTCTCTGGGTGTATATAGCTTTCTTCACTGAACAGTTGGAACTGGTTTGAGACATTTCTTTGTTGCAGAGAGCCATGTCCATCAGAGTTGATCATCATATAGTATTGTTGTTGCGGTGTATAATGATCTCCTGGTTCTGCTCGTTTCACTCAGCATCAGTTCATGCAAGTCTCTCCAAGCCTCTCTCAAATCATCCTGTTGATCGTTTCTTACAGAGCAATAATATTCCATAACATTCATATACCATAATTTATTCAGCCACTCTCCAATTGATGGGCATCCCTTCAGTTTCCAGTTTCTAGCCACTACAAAAAGGGCTGCCACAAACATTCTTGCACATGTGGGGCCTTTTCCTTCTTTTATGATTTCTTTGGGATATAAGCCCAATAGAAACACTGCTGGATCAAAGGGTATGCACAGTTTGATAACTTTTTGAGCATAGCTCCAAATTGCCCTCCAGAATGGTTGGATCCATTCACAGTTCCACCAACAATGTATTAGAGTCCCAGCTTTCCCACATCCCCTCCAGCATTCATCATTATCTTTTCCTGTCATTTTAGCCAATCTGACAGGTGTGTAGTGGTACCTAAGAGTTGTCTTAATTTGCATTTCTCTGATCAATAGTGATTTGCAGCAACTTTTCATATGACTAGAAATGGTTTTAATTTCATCCTCTGAAAATTGTCTATTCATATCCCTTGACCATTTATCTATTGACGAGTGGATTGAATTCTTATAAATATGAGACAATTCTCTATATATTTTAGAAATGAGGCCTTTATCAGAACCATTAAATGTAAAGATGATTTCCCAATTTGATGCTTCCCTCCTAATCTTGTCTGCATTAGTTTTGTTTGTACAGAAACTTTTTAACTTAATATAATCAAAATTATCTATCTGGTATTCAATTAAGAGTTCCAAGTCTTCTTTGGACATAAATTTATTCCATCTCCACAGGTCTGAGAGGTAAACTATACTACGCTCCTCTAATTTGCTTATAATATCACTCTTTATATCTAGATCATGAACCCATTTAGATCTTATCTTGGTATATGGTGTTAGGTATGGGTCAAGCCCTAATTTCTTCCATACTAGTTTCCAATTTTCCCAGCAGTTTTTGCCGAATACTGAGTACTTATCCCAAAAGCTGGGGTCTTTGGGTTTATCAAACACTAAATTGCTAAAGTTATTGCCTAGATTGTCCTGATATCCTATCCTATGCCATTGATAGACTGCTCAATTTCTTAGCCAGTACCAAATGGTTTTGATGACCGCTGCTTTATAATATAGTTTTAGATCTGGTACAAGAATATACTTTTCATATGGCAGTATCACAGTTCATTCTAACTAGGAAGTGGTTCTCAAGAGATATGTATCTAAAGGAGATGACATATTTTGAAGGATGACAACAGAGAGCAGAATCATTCCAAACAAGAGTGTAGAAAAATAATGGCAGGAGGAAATAGAGAAGATAATACAGAGCAAAAATAGTAAGATTTTGTATGGCAGAGATAGGGAGTAGAGTCTGCAGATCTTTTGCAAGAAATTGGTTTGAGCAACAAGAAAGATGCGGGGAAAATCAATAAAGCCATAAAGCTCTTTTTGTAATGTTTACTTCTCTCCTTTTCCAAGTTTAGTTTAAAAAAACAGTAGGGTAGGGGCAGCTAGATGGTGCAGTGGATGGCGCCTGAAGTCAGGAGGACCTGAGTTCAAATCTGGTCTCAGACACTTAACACTTCCTAGCTGTGTGGCCCTGGGCAAGTCACTTAACCCCAATTGCCTCAGCAAAAAACAAACAAACAAACAAAAACAAAAACAACCAGTAAGGTATTTTCAAGCAATTATTACCCTAACAATTAATGTATCTGTGTTAAGTTTGGGGATAACATTCAGGGATGCCATTAGATAGATAAATAGATAGATAGACAGATACATACATACACACACATATGTGTGTGTATATATATGTATATATATATATGTAAAATTATGCTATCTACCTACCATCAAGTAAACATATATTTTAAATTGGGTTTTCAGAAGTCAGAATGGATTTGTACTGTTCTAGCCATTGTATTTCAACTGGCCCCTTTTCTAAGCAATGGCCCAGTTTGCAAGTAGGCATACCTGAGTAGGAATACAGTGAGACTAGACTTCCCTCACTGCAATCAAACTCCCAATCACATTAAAACAGTGCTCAAGCATCAAATTGGGAAATCATCTTTACATTTAAGGGTTCTGATAAAGGTCTCATCTCTAAGATATATAGAGAATTGTCTCATATTTATAAGAATTCAAGCCATTCTCCAATTGATAAATGGTCAAAGGATATGAACAGACAATTTTCAGATGATGAAATTAAAACTATTTATAATCATATGAAAAGGTGCTCCAAATCACTATTGATCAGAGAAATGCAAATTAAGAGAACTCTGAGGTACCACTACACACCTGTCAGATTGGCTAAAATGACAGGAAAAGATAACAATGAATGTTGGAGGGGATGCGGGAAGACTGGGACACTGATGCATTGTTGGTGGACCTGTGAATGGATCCAACCATTCTGGAGAGCAATTTGGAGCTATGCTCAAAAAGTTATCAAACTGTGCATCCCCTGTGACCCAGCAATGTTTCTACTGGGCTTATATCCCAAAGAAATCATAAAAGAAGGAAAGGGCCCCACATATGCAAGAATGTTTGTGGCAGCTCTTTTTGTAGTGGCTAGAAACTGGAAACTGAATGGATGCCCATCAATTGGAGAGTGGCTGAATAAAGTATGGGATATGAATATTATGGAATATTATTGCTCTGTAAGAAACGACCAGCAGGACGATTTCAGAGAGGCCTGGAGAGACTTGCATGAACTGATGCTGAATGAAGTGAGCAGAACCAGGAGATCATTATACACCACAACAATAATACTATATGATGATCAATTCTGATGGACATGGCTCTCTTCAACAATGAAATGCTTCAAACCAGTTCCAATTGTTCGGTGAAGAGAGCCATATACACCCAGAGAGAGGGATGTGAAATGTGGACCACAACATAACATTTTCATGTTCTCTATTGAGGTTTGCTTGCATTGTATTTCCTTTATCGGATTATTCTTTCTTGTAGATATGATTTCTCCTGCACAAAAAATGATGCAATAACTATACATATATTCAATTTCTTAAGTATTCTAACATAATTATCATGTAGTGGATATCCTGCCACCTAGGGGAGGGGTGGGGAGTAGGGGGGAAAAATATGTAACGGAAAGCTTTGTAAGGGTTAATGTTTAGGAATTACCCATACATGTGTTTTGCAAATAAAAAGTATTAATTAAAAAAAAGAATGGGCTGGGAGCAGCTAGGTGGCATAGTGGATAGCATACCAGTCTGGAAGACAGGAGAACCTGAGTTTAAATCGGGGTTTAAAAATTTGGGTTTATCAAATACAAGATTACTGGGTTCATTTATTTGTGTATATCATAGACCTAATGTGTTTCATTAATTGACCTCTCTATTTTCTAACCAGTACTAAATCAGGGCATTTAGGTAGTTCATTGGATAGTGTCAGGCTTGGAGTCAAGAAGACTGATTTTTTCTGAGTTCAAATCTGACCTTAGACAATTACTAGCTACGTGAATCTGGACAAGTCAAATAACTTTGTTTACTTCAGTTTTTCAACTGTACAATGAGCTGAATAAGCATCTTTGGCAAGAAAACTTCAAATATGGAGAGTACAACATGACTAAATAACAGTCAAATATTTTTGATCATTACTGCTTTGTAACATAGTTTGAGATCTGTACTGCTAGATCCTATTCCTTTCCACTTGATTCATTGTTTCTCTTGGGATTCTGGAGCTTGTGCTTCTCCAGATGAGTTTCATTATTTTTCCTATGTGAAGTAATCTTTTGGTAGTTTGGTATTGTCCCAAATAAGTGGATGAACTTGGGTAGTGCTGTCATTTATTATATTGTGTTGGCTTATCCACAAGTAGTTAATATTTCTCTAATTATTTTTATGTCTGTATTTGTATTTAAAATGTTTTGAAGTTGTATTCAAATGTTCTTGTGTATGTCTCAGTATGTTGACTCCCAAATATTTTGTACAATCTACAGCTATTTTAAACAGAATTCATCTTTCTTTATGCCTGCTGATTTTGTTGATAATTACAGAAATACTAATGATTTATATGGGTGTATTTATGTTCCAAAACATTGTTTTATTTAGTTTTTTAATAGACATATTTATTCTTTTGTTCTTATTGCTAAGCTAGCATTTCTAGCACTATGACAAATAGGAATGGTGATAATTGACATTTTTGCTTTTACTACTGATTTTATTAGAGAGACTTCTAGTATTTTCATTGTATATAATGCTGGCTCGCAGTTTTAGATAGATAATATTTATGTTTTTTTATTTAAATTTTATTTTTATACTAATAACATTTTATTTTTTCAAAATTCATGCAAAGATAATTTTCAGCATTCACCCATGCAAGACCTTGTATTCCAAAGTTTTCTCCCTCCCTTTCCACCTCCCCCTCCCCTAGACAGCAAGTAATCTAATATGCATATGCAATTGTTAATTAAAACAAAAATTGTTAATTAAACATATGCAATTGTTCTAAACATATTTCCATATTGCACAAGAAAAATAAGATCAAAAGGCAAAAAAAGGAGAAAGAAAAAACCAAACAGCAACAACAAAAAAGGTGAAAATACTATATTATGATCCACATTCACTTCCCATAATCCTCTTCATGGATGCAGATAGCTTGTTTCATCAGAAGGCCATTGGAATTGGCCAAATCACCTCATTGTTGGAAAGACTCAAGTCCATCACAATTGATCATCACATAACCTTATTGTTGCTGTATAGTACTTGTTATGTTAAAGAAAATTTTGTTTACCTCTGTACCTTTTATTTTTTCAAAACAGGAATGGATATTATATATTGTTAAAAGTTTTTTCTGCCTTGGTTGAAATAATCATATGATTTTTATGGTTTGAAAAAATAAGAAAAGAAGGGGCATCCCACCTGTTTTTTTTCCCTATGCTATAAACATCATTTAAATACACAAATCAGAGACAGTAAAAATTAAAAAAATATATAAAACAAAACAAAAAAAAACAGTGCTCAAGCCAGCTGAAATCATTAGACACAGCTCCACATTTTAGGAGGATGAATACATTTTTGAAGACTAAAATAAGACTTCAAAAGATAGTCTCTTATACATGGACTATATCTAAGTAAAAATTTAAAAAAACCGTGAAGATGGCCCTTGACTTTTCTTACCTCTGCATATAAAGGGATGTGGATAGAGGCTGGAATTATGATTTCATTGGTAGGATAGACTCGTGGCTGAGCAAACTCCCTCTACTAATACAATTTGGCGCCATCTCTGCAGTAAAGAGTCCTAAGAGAGTTGCCTACAGTACTGAGAGATTAAAGGTCTTACCCAGGGTCACATAGCCACCATGGGTCTTGACCTCAGGTCTTCCTGACTCTAGAGCTGCTTCTCTTGCCACTACACTACATCTGTCTCTCTACATTTGGAAAAGAGTTAAAATACAATTAAATATCGCTTTTGCTTTTTGCTTTTTACCGTTTCAATGTTTCTCAATCTTTTGTGTGCTCATTTATGTCTGCCAATGGTAAATGACAGTGAAACAATATCCCTCCATGTCGTTTCTCCCTCACATTCAATCAGAAATCAGCCTCTGCATTCATAAAGTCTTGGTGTTTTCCAAGTCTCTTCCCTACTACCATTTCACTGGCAATTTCATCATTAACTAATGAAGACTCGAATCACTTCCTTTCAGTGCATTGTGATGACCAATCCTTTATTACTCAGAGGGGGAGATTCAACCAAAACAATAAGAGACTTATTGCAGACTTCCTGGGGAAGTCTGGGCTTCTCTCCCACTTTGATTCCTATTTCTCTTTGCTTTTATATACCTACGTAAAGTTGCTCAAGGTTTGAATTTGTATCTTAGTCAGAGTTGCGACAGTAGTGCCATCCACTGGGATTTTCTGCATATGTTCTCTTTTCTCAGTCACATTAATGCCATTTCGTCTATTTGGTCTCTTCCTTCATAATGTTTCCCGATGGACTAGCTTATAGCGGGTAGGTGGCACAACAGATGTGTGCTGTGCCTGGAGTCAGGAGGACCTGAGTGCAGATTCAGCCTCAGATACTTCCTAGCAAGTCACTCAACCCTGTTTGCCTCGTTTCTTCATCCATAAAATAGGTTGGAGCAAGAAATGGTAAACAACTCCAGTATCTTTGCCAAGAAAACTCCATGATTAGTTCACAAAGAGTCAGACACAACTGAAATGACTGAATAACAAAAATGGACTAGCTTTCCTGGCATTTTGGTCTCAAATTTCAAGGCAGGCTAGAAGAATGTTTAATCAAGGAAAGAATTCTCTTTTCAATATTTTCCACTATTGGTCTAAAATGAAATTTTCCCATCAAAAATTTCTCTGAACAGCTGGCTTGACTGTATCATCACATTTGCTTATCCATGTTACTAGAGAAAGGGGAACATGAGTCAGATAATCCAAAAATCATTTCTTTTTTACTTTGGAGTATGATATGTGTATGCTCGTGTATAAATACTCATACACATGTTTTAGCAGAAGATTTGGCTTCTTAATTGTTTGAGAATAATATTAAAATGGGCTTCTCTTCCCTGAGTATATACTGATTGATGCAAGAGCAGGTGGCCTAACCATGAACAGAAAGTGGTAAATTAGCCCATTAGCAAACATTTCCATGAAGCAGCCAGTTCATGGGCTGCAATAGTTTAGAGATAATATAGATTTTAATCATTTATTCAAAGGTTCTTGGGGTATCACTAAAGCAATGTTGATAAGAAAGTGCCTTTTGTCTTTATATCTAAGGTATTATATACCTAATCTCCCATTTTCTGGAAACATAACTAAATATACCAATATATACTGACTTCTGATTTTGCAAGTAATCCAGGTCAAGAAGCAATTGACTAGTTCATTGATTTTCTGAAGTTAGATTATATTGATTATATAGGTTTTCTTGAAATGGACATTTATTATTTTATATCGAATCCTCTCTTATGGTCTGCTGTATACATGGCAATATGTTTTTCTTTTCTCATCTTGTATTTGTTCAAGATTTTTTAGAAAGTTGAAGAGAAAAAAAGATTACTAAAATTGAAAGCAAAGGAACTATTGAAATGATAAAACTAGGTTCCGATGGGGGAAAAAAAAACATAAAATAGTTAAGTAGTTAATCTGATTTTAAAGAGAAGAAAACCAATTTTTCCCTATCAACATGAAAAAGAACTCATAACAGTTGAAAGGGAAATAAAGGAAATGATCAAAAAGTATTTTGTCCAATTATATGCTAACAGACCTGGTAACAGAGGTATTAGATAAATTCTTTAAA
Organism: Myrmecobius fasciatus; assembly: GCA_023553655.1. NCBI lineage: Eukaryota > Metazoa > Chordata > Mammalia > Dasyuromorphia > Myrmecobiidae > Myrmecobius > Myrmecobius fasciatus. Next base: position 179,982 of record JAJPUD010004226.1, on the reverse strand, counting down.
AATTTGAAGTACTGGGGCAGCTAGGTGGTGCTTTGGATAGAGCACCAGCCCTGAAGTCAGGACGACCTGAGTTCAAATCTGGTCTCAGACACTTAACATTCCCTAGCTGTGTGACCCTGGACAAGTCAATTAACCCCAATTGCCTCAACAAAAAAAATTTGAAGTACTCAGATTAAAAAAGAAGAAGAAGAAATAGGCCATTTGAATAAACCAGTATCAGAAGGCAATGGAATAAGCTGTAAATGAACTCTTGAAGAAAAAAATCTCCACGAGCATTTGGATTTACAAATGAAATTTATCACATGTAAAAAGAGCAATTAATTCCAATTATATAAACTGTTCTAATAATAGGAAAATAAGGCACCCTTCAACATGGTCTTGATATCTAAGCCACAGAGAGATAAAGCGGAGAAAGAAAAAGAGTAATAAATATTGCTCATGAACACTGATGAAAAGATTGTATAAAATGATATTGAATCAGCTACAACTGATTATATCCATTGTAATGTCTCAGTCTCCCATTATAAAATATCTCCCTTCTCCCATGGGAGTTTTCTTTGGTGGGAACCTACCATCACTAAATTGAGATTTCCCTCTCTTTCTTTCCCCTTGCTTCAATCACTGCCCCTTTGCCACTGACCACTCTTTCCCCCATATGCTCTCTCTCCTTTGAGAGAATACAGGAGTGATTTTCCCTTTATTGTTTACCATCTCTTTGATTACGGTATATTACATATTCCCTTTGATCTTCTTTCTCTCTCCACTTTTATAGGTCCTCCCCTTATGCACTTTAGTCCAACAAAAAATGTTGACTCACCTGTAGGTTCAGTGCAGTGAAGTTTAGTCAATGAAATTTCAGGCCTACTCTCTGCCATCAGTTTTTCCATTGAAGTTACACTTTTACCCATTTCTCCTTGTGGGATTTTAGAAAGAAAACTCTTAATGGTCCTTTTGTTGTTATATTAGCAGTGAGCACTTACTAAATGCATGTTGTACTCTGGGCACTGTGCTAAGCACTGAGGATCCAAAGAAAGACAAAAGAAAAGTCCTGTTCTCAAGGAACTCCCAGGCTAATCATGATGACAACTTGCAAACTACAAACAGACAAGATATATGCGTGATAAATTGGACATAAACAATAGAGAAAAGACAAAAGAATTAAAGAGGATTAGGAAAGGATTCTTAGAGAAGGCAGAATTTTAGTTGAGATCTAAAGGAAGCGGGGTAGCTAGGTGGCGCAGTGGATAGAGCACCAGCCCTGAAGTCAGGAAGACCTGGGTTCAAATCTGGTTTCAGACACTTAACATTCCCTAGCTGTGTGACCCTGGGCAAGTCACTTAACCCGAATTGCCTCAGCAAAAAAGAAAAAAAAAAGAAAAGAAAAGAAAGAGATCTAAAGGAAGCCAGGGAGCCCTTGAAACAGACATGAACTGCAAGGAAACCAGAGCTCCTAAATCCCAGAATATATGGAGGGGAGTAAGGTGGAACCCCTCAAGTATACTTTGTGATTTAAGAAGATCAGTTTGTCAGTTTGACTGGAATCGGTAGAGACTTGAAGGGGAGACCAAAGTAGATAGTACAATAGTGTAGGCATAAGGTGATGAGATGATGAGGGTCTTTACTATGGTGGTGACAGTATCAGAAGAGAGAAGTTACAAACATGAAATTGGCAGGTCTTGGTAGCAGATTGAATATGAGTGTTGAGGGATGAGGGTGACGGGGAGGAGGGTGGTAACAATGAACACATTTGGAAGAAGAGAAGGTTTGGAAGCAAAGATGATTTGGCCAGACTAGTCATATTACTCATGTTGAGTTTAAGATATCTCCAAGACCACCAGCTTAAGTTATCTAATAGGCAATTGAATGTGTGACACTGGAGATCAGCAGAGAGGTTAGAGCTAGCAAAAAAGATCTGAAAATCAGCAGCAGAGAGATGATAATTGAACCTATAAGAATTGCTGAGTTGGCCAAGTGAAATAGCATATGCAGAGAAAAAAGGCCCAAGCCCAGGACACAACCCTGGGGATACCCATGACTACTAGGTGTGACCTGGATGACTAGTCAACAAGGAATACTGAGGAGTGTCAAGACATGTGGGAGAAGAACCTGGAAACAGTATTGTCATTCAAACCTAGAGAGAAGAGAGTATGGAGGAGAAGAGGCTGATCAACAAACTGCAGGTAGGTCAAGAAGAATGAAGACTAAGAAAAGGCCAAAGGATTTGGCAATTAACATACCACTGGCAACTTTGGAAAGGGAAGTTTCAGTTCAATGATGAAGTTGGAAGACAGACAGGAGAGACTTTAAGAAGTAAGGGAGAAGAAAGAAAGTAAAGTCGCTAATTGTAGATGGTCTTCTCTTTTTTTATTAATACTTTTTTATTTGCAAAACATATGTATGGGTAATTCATAAACATTAACCCTTACAAAGCTTTCTGTTACAAATTTTCCCCCCTACTCCCCACCCCTCCCCTAGGTGGCAGGATAATCCACTACATGATAATTATGTTAGAATATTTAAGAAATCGAATATATGTATAGTTATTACATCATTTTTGTGCAGGAGAAATCATATCTACAAGAAAGAATAATCCGATAAAGGAAATACAATGCAAGCAAACCTCAATAGAGAACATGAAAATGTTATGTTGTGGTCCACATTTCACATCCCTCTCTCTGGGTGTATATGGCTCTCTTCACCGAACAATTGGAACTGGTTTGAAGCATTTCATTGTTGAAGAGAGTCATGTCCATTAGAACTGATCCTCATATAGTATTGTTGTTGCCGTGTATAATGATCTCCTGGTTCTGCTCATCTCTCTCAGCCTCAGTTCATGTTAAGTCTCTCCAGGCCTCTCTGAAATCGTCCTGCTGGTCGTTTCTTACGGAGCAATAATATTCCATAACATTCATATACCATAATTTATTCAGCCACTCTCCAATTGATGGGCATCCACTCAGTTTCCAGTTTCTAGCCACTACAAAAAGGGCTGCCACAAACATTCTTGCACATGTGGGTCCCTTTCCCTCCTCTAAGATCTCTTTGGGATATAGGCCCAATAGAAACACTGATGGGTCAAAGGGTATGCATAGTTTGATAACTTTTTGAGCATAGCTCCAAATTGCTCTCCAGAATTGTTGGATCCGTTCACAGTTCCTCCAACAATGTATTAGTATCCCAGTTTTCCCACATCCCCTCCAACGTTCATAGTTATCTTTTCCTGTCATTTTAGCCAATCTGACAGGTGTGTAGTGGTACCTCAGAGTTGTCTTAATTTGCATTTCTCTGATCAATAGCGATTTGGAGCACCTTTTCATATGATTATAAATAGTTTTAATTTCATCATCTGAAAATTGTCTGTTCATATCCTTTGACCATTTATCAATTGGAGAATGGCTTCAATTCTTATAAATATGAGACAATTCTCTATATATCTTAGAGATGAGACCTTTATCAGAACCCTTAAATGTAAAGATGATTTCCCAATTTGATGCTTCCCTCCTAATCTTGTCTGCATTAGTTTTGTTTGTACAGAAACTTTTTAACTTAATATAATCAAAATTATCAATCTGGTGTTCAATTAAGAGTTCCAGATCTTCTTTGGACATAAATTTATTCCATCTCCACAGGTCTGAGAGGTAAACTATCCTATGTTCCTCTAATTTGGTTATAATATCACTCTTTATATCTAGATCATGAACCCATTTAGATCTTATCTTGGTATGTGGTGTTAGGTGTGGGTCCAGCCTTAATTTCTTCCACACTAGTTTCCAATTTTCCCAGCAGTTTTTGCCAAATACTGAGTACTTATCCCAAAAGCTGGGGTCTTTGGGTTTATCAAACACTAAATTGCTAACATTATTGCCTAGCTTGTCCTGATATCCTATCCTATGCCACTGATCGACTGCTCTATTTCTCAGCCAGTACCAAATGGTTTTGATGACTGCTGCTTTATAATATAGTTTTAGATCTGGTACAGCAAGGCCACCTTCATCTGTCTTTTTTTTTCATTAATTCCCTTGAAATTCTTGACCTTTTGTTATTCCAAATGAACTTTGCTACTATTTTTTTCTAGGTCTGTAAAATAATTTCTTGGGAGTTTGATTGGTATGGCACTAAATAAGTAAATTAGTTTGGGTAGTATTGTCATTTTTATTATATTCGCTCAGCCTCCCCATGAGCACTTAATGTTTTTCCAATTGACTAGGTCTGATTTTATTTGTGTGGAAAGTGTTTTGTAGTTTAGTTCATATAGTTTCTGACATTTTCTTGGCAGATAGATTCCCAAATATTTTATGCTATCATCCGTTATTCTGAATGGAATTTCTTTTTCTATCTCTTGCTGCTGAACTTTGTTGGTAATATATAAGAATGCTGATGATTTATGTGGATTTATTTTGAATCCTGCAACTTTGCTAAAGTTGTTAATTGTTTCTAGTAGTTTTTTAGTTGAGTCTCTAGGGTTCTCTACGTATATCATCATGTCATCTGCAAAGATTGATAATTTGGTTTCTTCATTACCTACTCTAATTCCTTTTATCTCTTTTTCTTCTCTTATTGCCAAAGCTAACATTTCTAATACAATATTAAATAGTAATGGTGACAGTGGGTAGCCTTGTTTCACTCCTGATCTTATTGGGAATGGTTCTAGTTTGTCTCCATTACATATGATGCTTGCTGATGGTTTTAAGTAGATGCTACTAATCATTTTAAGGAAAAGTCATTTATTCCTATACTCTCTAGTGTTTTTAATAGGAAAGGGTGTTGGATTTTATCAAATGCTTTTTCTGCATCTATGGAGATAATCATATGGTTTTTGTTAATTTGGTTATTAATATAATTGATTATTCTGATAGTTTTCCTGATATTGAACCAGCCCTGCATTCCTGGTATAAATCCTACTTGGTCATGATGTATTATCCTGGGGATGACTTTCTGTAATCTCATTGCTAATATCTTATTTAAAATTTTTGCATCAATATTCATTAGGGAAATGGGTCTATAGTTTTCTTTCTCTGTTTTCACCCTACCTGGTTTGGCTATCAGCACCATATCTGTATCATAGAAGGAATTTGGTAGTATACCTTCTCTCCCTATTTTTTCAAATAGTTTGTATAGTATTGGAATTAATTGTTCTTTGAATGTTTGGTAGAATTCACATGTAAAACCATCTGGCCCTGGGGATTTTTTCTTAGGGAGTTGATTAATAGCTTGTTCTATTTCTTTTTCTAAAATGGGGCTATTTAAATAATTTATTTCCTCCTCTGTTAACCTGGGCAATCTATATTTTTGTAGATATTCCTCCATTTCATTTAGATTATCAAATTTATTGGCATAAAGTTGGGCAAAGTAACTCCTAATTATTACTCTAATTTCCTCTTCGTTGGAGGAAAGTTCTCCCTTATCATTTTTGAGACTAACAATTTGATTTTCCTCTTTCCTTTTTCTGATCAAATTAACTAAAGGCTTATCTATTTTGTTGGTTTTTTCATAAAACCAAATCTTAGTTTTATTTATTAATTCAATAGTTTTCTTATTTTCAATTTTATTAATCTCACCTTTTATTTTCAGAATTTCCAATTTGGTATTTAATTGAGGGTTTTTAATTTGCTCCTTTTCTAGTTTTTTTAATTGTAACCCTAATTCATTGATCTTCTCTTTCTCTATTTTATGCAAATAAGCATCTAGAGATATAAAGTTACCCCGTTTAACCGCTTTGGTCGTATCCCACAAATTTTGGTATGTTGTCTCATTATTGTCGTTCTCCTGGATGAAATTATCAATTGTGTCTATAATTTGCTCTTTCACCCATTCATTCTTCAGGATTAGATTATTTAATTTCCAATTAACTTTTGGTCTATTTTCTCCTGGCCTTATATTACATGTGAGTTTTATTGCATCATGATCTGAAAAGGATACATTTACTATTTCTGCTTTTCTGCATTTGATTTTGAGGTTTTTATGCCCTAACACATGATCAATTTTCATATAAGTTCCATGAACCCCTGAGAAAAAAGTATACTCCCTTCTATCACCATTCAATTTCTTCCAGAGATCTGTCATACCTAACTTTTCTAACATTTTGTTTATCTCCCTAACTTCTTTCTTATTTATTTTGTGGTTTGATTTATCTAATTCTGAAAGAGCAAGGTTGAGATCCCCCACTAGTATAGTTGTACTGTCTATTTCTCTTTGCATCTCTGTTAGTTTCTCCTCTAGGAATTTGGATGCTATACTACTTGGTGCATATTGTAGATGGTCTTCTCAAAGGTTTTACCCACAAAAGAGAGAAGAGAAGTAGAATGATAGGAGGAATGGATGGATCAAATGAGAGTTCTTTGAGGATGAGGGAGCTGTGGACATGTTTGTAGGTAATAAGGAAGGAGCTATTAGACATGTAGAGATTGAAGTGAAATGAGAGAATTGGATAAATGGAAGGGACAAACCTAATGGAGAAGATGGGAAGGAATAGGATCATGTGGACCTTTCATCATTGTTAATTTTGCTTATCTCTCTTGTATTTCTCTTGGCAAAGAAAAGAATCTGCTCAGCCTGGTTTTTACAGGAATGTTTCAAATGCCTCTTTGTGATTGAATGCCTTCTTTTTTCTCCAGTGATTAGGCTTAGATTTGCAGAGTATGTCACCTTGAGTTACATTTTGAACTCCTTTGCTCTTCAGAATACAGTATTCTATTCCCTTCTGTGGCTTTTCCTTAGGGTTCATGGTATCTTAGACTGGACACAATCTCAATTGCTTTATCCCCTGTGTATAATTCTTATTTTGGGAAAGTTTGAGAGGTTGTGAAGATTGAGGGAAATGTCTGTTCTTCCATCCTTTGCCAATAACTTACTGTGTGAACTTGGTCCTCGGTTTCTTCATCTGGGAAATGGAGATAATCATCATCATTCTGTCCTTCCACCAAGGGCCATTGTGAAGACAAATGAGAGAATAAATGAGAGAGTGATTTGAAAATGTATGAGGTACTTTATATAAAGTGCTATTCAAATGTAAAATGGTGTTATTTTGGTAATAACACCATTTATTGGAGAAACACTGGAAGGCATTGAGAAGAGATTAACATAAGAAAAACAAATGTACTGAAAAGGACCTAGAGGAATCTTTGCTTTTTCACCTTAGTATCCCAACTTAGATTTGAAGATTCGGAATGTATGTGGGCTCTGTTAAAAATCTTTTGCCTAAATCTTTTATGCAGTGCTTTACAGATAGATATTAGTTCATTATCAGTAAAATACAACCTTTAGGCATTCAAATGTCTAATATAAGCCAATAAACTAGATTCTTTCTTTCTGTATACAATTAGCTTGTTATTCTTTGAATATGCCTTTAAAATCTGCTGTCATTCAAAACCCATTTTTTCTGTTTCTTGAAATGACAGGGATGAACAAAGCCATGGTTATAAACACATACAATATGATAGTTTAATAAGTATAATTACCATTGTATGAAGCATGAACTGTTATTAATTCACATTTTCTCTTTTTCTAATAGTCTTTCCACTACACTTCCTTGAGAGAAAAAACCAAGAAATGGTCCAGAGGTAAATTATAGAAATTACTCTTTGTTATTCAAAATTTTTAAAAATCTGTTCCCATTTTTTTCCTTTTACAAAGATGGGGTCATGTTCAACATGTAGAAGAGGGCATGTTTCTGATTAATCTTCCCAAATTAAGAAAATGTCTTCCTATCATTAATTTCCCATTTAATAGTCATACTCCAATAAGTTATCTCAAGCCTCATCATCTATATTCAGACTTGAAATCCAAGGAAATCGACCCAAACCCAGCTTCTAATATACTAAGATCCCAAATAGCCTATGTAGTGCTTAATGGATAAAGGAGGTGGGGACTTTGATGCAAAGGACTGAGAGCCAAAAGATGTGAGTTCTGATCCTGACTGCCACCAAACTCATCCTGTAACTTCAAGTGGGTCACTTGCATTTGCTGGGCCTCAGTTTTCTCCTCTCAGAAACAAATGGGAGGATTAGATGAAAGGTGTCACATATCTGGCTGTTGGGCCACACGTGGCCTGCCACACTCCAGAATACAGTTCAAGCCAGATTCAAATGTACTTGGGAAATATTTAACAAAATTAAAAATATATGTAATAAAACATAGATTGCATTAAATTTTAAAAACTAAACCAATATGTAGCCTGCAGAGATCTTTATGTACGGTTGAATGGCCCCTGTATTAAGTAATTATTAATTAATTATATAAGTATTAAGGTAATAATTTGGAAAGCTAGCTGCTCTCTGGGCAGTACCCCTCACCCCAGAAAACACTATCCACAAAGATGGAACACTGTGCTCTTAACTCATTGAAACAATGGCCAAACCAAGAGATGTTCCAGCGCTTTCATAAAGACAGACCAAGCCACTCCTAAAACTTAAGGAGAAAGGAGATACTTAGAAGAGGTAGCCAAGGACAGGAGAAAGTGTGGCAACTGCTGCTGCTCTGTAAAGAAGCCCCCAGCGCTGCCTGCCTAAAGTCTTCATCAGGAACATGCAGGGTTGGCACAACGATTGGTTTGATCCTGTCTCTGAAGGCAAACGCCAGGGAAGGCCTCTAGGTTCTGAATGTTGCCCAAGGTGCTATGGTCTCTGTGGCAGTTAACACAGCTGTTATGAGCTGGACCCTGGAGTAAGGGTTTAAAAAAGGCAATTTAATGTGCTACAAACTTCTAACAGTGCTGCACAGCTGTAAGACAATTATAATTAATGTAGCAACATAAACTGGATTTTTCCAACGAAAATGTCTAATACTGTAATTAAATTTGCCTCGGGCTTTGAAAGAAAAGTGATATGGACACCAGGAAAGAACTCAGTTCATAGAAGAGAGACTGAAATTTCATGGTTATTAAGTAAGATGTTTAGAAGTTAAAAAAACAGAGGGTCAAATTCTGCTGCCAACCAGAGACTCTTTTGTCCCTTGTAGAGCCGAGAGTAGATTTAACACGGGCATTATTGTATTTTCTTCTACTGTGGTTGAAATTAAATTCTTTTAGTTTATAGACTATATAACTGTGGATGCAACTACTGACCCAAAGACTTTGGTCAAGATCTTTTGCTGACGTGTGACAATAACTCAAACTAAAAAAAAGTTTAGGTGGATGGACCTACTCCCTGGACTCTGAGTTACTGATGAAGCCCGGCAGAGCAGTTTGGTAGGGATCAGCATTAAGTACTATATTTATATAGTCATTGCTTCCCTTTGCAGAGAGCTAGCCTAGTGGAGTTTGTCACAATAGTATGTCACTCTAACCAGTTTAGGAGCAAGATGAGAAAAAAAACACTAAATCTATTTTCAGTTTTAAAAAAATGATTGGGACAACTTAATAACCACCAAATGTCCAAACGTATTGATTTTTTTAATTGCACAAATGTTTTCACACTCTTATAGAGACAAAACGTTTTTGGAACACACCCTTGAATGGGGTTGCTCATCACCCGTTCTTTCCAAAGGTTGTTGCACAGTATTAGGGAAATAAGGAATCTTTCTGTTTGTGAGTGGATTCTTGTTGGTAATGTTGAAGATACAACTGTTTGTATGGAAAATAATTCTTTGGCAGGTATTATTGGCTAGATTACTGTTAAGAGATTGGGGCAATCCCATCAGTGATTAAAAGGCCAATATGGTATTCTTTTTGCTTAGTTGGTTTTTTCCTATTATATCCCTGTTCTGGGCAGCAAACAATTCATTCTTAACTTGTTTTTTTTCCACTCCACAGGGAGTTCTTGGAACAGTGGAAGCCGAAGACGCATTTCTTGCAAAGACTTGGGTCATGGTGACTGTGAAGGCTGGCTGTGGAAGAAGAATGATGGCAAAGGCTACTTCACCCAGAAATGGAGAAAATACTGGTTCATTCTAAAAGAATCATCCCTCTACTGGTACACCAACCCTGATGTAAGTATATATGGATGAAGAGAAGCTCTACCAAACACTTCTGAACCAGAGAAGCCTTGGCTGAATTAGAGAAGAGCATTTCTGGCAAATTCATAAACAATGGATTATTAACAGTATCTAATGGCATGAGACAAGCCAAAGAGGGCCTAGCTCTTACTAAAAGATAATTCTTACTAAAAGATAAAACACTAATATTGTTAAAGAGTATGTACAAATGTGAAAGTGGATATCCTATTGTCAAAAGCACCCAAACACATCCCATTTGGAAGCAATACTACTCCCTATTGTTATGCCTACAGTAAATAGGAAACAAATTACTTTTCTCCCTTGTCTTTTCATCTTATTGATAGTATAGCCTGACCTTTAAAGTTTCAATGAGTGATGAAATCACAGGACCAAACTAACTCCTCCACCCCACCCCACCCACAAAAAAAAATGAGTACAAATATGGAACAAGGTTTTCATATCAAGGATAAATAGATTATGTCATAGAAGAAACTCCATATTCGGGAGTCCGAAAGACTTGGATCATTATCTTTGTGACCCTAAGAAAGTCCTTGCCCTGTCCGGGGCTCAATTTTTTTCTTTTTTCAAATACGGGACATGAACTTTAAGTCCTTTCCACCTCAAAACTCCCATGGTCCTTCTAAAGACAAAAGAGTATCATGGGTTGGCTTTTAAGTATGTCAGAAAGACTAAAGTCTATACCAGCAAGCAAGCAAGGAACATGCATTTATTAAGCATAGACTCTATGCTGGGTACTGAGCTCAGTGGTGCAGTGAACTGATGCCTGGGAAAATGTTAAGAACAAAGATGGCTTTCAAGTTATGTTCCAAGCAAAGGGAAGGATGAAGAAAAAAGGAGAGCTAGCATAACCTAACAGATGACAGGGCAAAAGTGGAACTCCCCAACTCCTGTTTTGCTTCCATCTTTAATCTTCCATTAAAGTGAATGACCTTCAAGACAGAAGGGATAAGATAAACTTGGAAGCCCAAGATCGATGAGGAGATATATGAATTAATTCCTATATCTGACATTAATTTCCTGGGTTCAGAGAAATTATACAACCAGATACTTAAAGGATCTAGAGAGAATGAAAATAATAGGGATTTGATAGAACAAAAGAAGTTCCAAAAAAAAAAAAACAGTAGACAGACAAATATATTCTAGTTGTCTCAGAGGGAGATAAAGGTAGATTCTCCAAGCCACAGACCTTGATGCTAGTCCCTAGAAAATTCAGGGATGCTTTATGACATGAATTCTTTGTGAATGCTCTGTAAGGAAAACAGTGATGATTTGAGTTGGTATGATTCCAACAAATGATTAACAAACTAGCCTTTTAACTAAATTGCTAGATTATGCCGTAAGCATCTTTTACTAGATTTTAACATAACATTTTACAAGATCTTTATAATATTCTTGTGGACAAGATAAAGATTAGTTCACGTAGGTGCCAACAACAACAACAGTGATGAATGACTGTGCTGGAGAGTAGTGTGCCACATGGTTTTCTGTCATTGTTGTTCAGTCATTTTTTCATCGTGTGCAATTATTCATAATCCATTTGGGGTTTTCTTGGCAAAGATATTGGGGTCATTTGCCATTTCCTTCTGTAGCTCATTTCACAGATGAGCAAAATGAGGCAAATAGAATGAAGTGACTTGTCCAGGGTCACACAGCTAAGAAGTGTCTAAGGTCAGATTTAAACTCAGCAAGGTGAGTTTTCCTGACTCCAGACCCAGTGCTCTCTCCACTGTGGTGCCATCTAGCAGCCTTGACTGTTTAGCCTTTTTATCAGTGACTTGGATAAAGGAAGGGATAATTCTTATCCATTTTGTAAATGACAGAAGTTACAGAAGTGGGGAGGGTAGCTCATATATTGGAAGATAAAATCAGGATCCCAAAAGATTATTGTGATGATTTGGAAGAGTAGACAAAATCTGACAAGGTAAAATTTAACAGAAATAAATATACAGCTCTACACTCTGGGTTTAAAAAATCAGCTGCAAAGGTACAAGAAAGGCAGTAGGGGTAGGAGGGAAACACAGTTTAATAGCAGTTCATGTGGAAAAGGCTTAAGGATTTCAATGGACTGGAAGCTCAGGACAAGACAATACTGTCATGTGGCTCCCAAAAAGAATTTAATGTAGTTACTTTGGCTACACAAAGAGAAGTATAATGTTCAGAACAAGCTAGATTATTGTTCTACCAGCTTCTGTCCTGATTGAGCCACATTTTAAGTTATTATTCCAATTCTAGGAGATTGATGCATTTGAAAAGGCACATTTTTAAATGGAAATATGTTCCAAGGAAGGTGCCTGGGATAGATAATGAAATGGAAAAAAATTTCTTGTGAGGAACAGTTGAAAGAACTGGGAATAGTTAATCTGGAAACAAGCTTTAAGTCATAGGATTTCCCACTGGGAGGAACTTTAGAATTTGTCTAGTCTGACCTTTTTATTTTACAGATGAGTAAACTGAGGCTGAAAGTGGTCGAGTGACTCACCCTATGTCATGTAGGCAGTAAATGACAGATCTGAAATCAGATTCAGCTCTCTTTTACTGCCCCAGACTGCTGACTTTTACATCCTTGAAGAAATCAGGCTAACTGGCTTAATAGATGCCACATAGCACAGTGGGTAAGGGAATTGCAGAGCCCAGACTTCTCCATGCTCTGTAGAAGATTGCAATATACTAGTTTTGTGTCATTCATAGCAAGTCTTAAGACACAGTAATATCAGCCCTACCCATAGACACTCTGGCCCACTCTCGGGGCAGCTCACTTAAGTTTTCCGCTTTATACTTTTCTTGTCTGACACGAGAACACCACTTCTCTACTGTCCAGCAATGATGAGCCAATTAATTTGTCAAGATTTTTAAAGCACTTTGGAGATAAAAAATGATTAGTGTATATAAATGTTGTTTTGTACTGGCCAATTTAACATGGTTTAAAAATGTGTTTGTGTGTTGCTCAGAGTGGTAATGTTGCTGCTGGTCTTTATTGATGTATTGTTTGTTAATCTTTGCTTTGAATGCCCCAGAAGATGTTGCAAGTTATTTGCATATTTTGAAGCAACTCTGTGTTATCATTAACAGAGGAGAGATTGTTGTTCTCCTCACTGGCTTAATGAATGCACGGTTCATTCACTTTACAGAAAGCTGTTTCGAGTACATGCTAAGTAAACTGCTGTATTCTTGAATAAACAGTCTAGGAAAATGTGTGCGGTACCACATTGGTGACCTGGCTTGGCGTCAGGTGATAGAACTGATACTCTCTGCCATTTTTAGGTCCAGCTTTCTCTGTTCAAAATGTTGCTTCAACAATTTCTTTTCTTTTCTGGTAGGACGAAAAAGCCGAAGGATTCATCAGTTTACCTGAATTCCGCATCGACCGTGCTAGCGAGTGCCGAAAGAAATAGTAAGTAGAATGAGATCCCCAAACCCCTGGATAGTCTGGTGGATGAAAGAGGGTACAAGGGCAGGCAAGGCAACTAGAGCCCCACCACTAAAGTACCTTTCTCCCTGGAGATGTCTTCACTGTTGGATCAAGGCTGGGAAATGTCACACAGGTGCCATTTTACAGGACCTTCTGGGCCTTATTTTTTGTTGTTGTTTCTGCTTTTAAAAACTCATTTCAGTGGAATGGATATGCAGCATCAAAACTCAAGGCCTTTTGAGCTTATATTTCCTTTTTTGTCTCCATTTTAACAAGATGAACAAAACAGGAAAACCATTTTTTTAAATGGAAAACACTAAATTTACCAAGAAGATAAATGTTCTTTATTTCAGTCTAAGATAGATTTCCCAGCCTCCTCCCTCACTCTCCTTCCCCCCACCCTCCAGAATGCTATAGGATTTAATGCCATGACGTTATATGACCTGTCAAGATTGGTGTAGTAAATTTAATTTAATCTATATCAAGAGACTCTTTGGGGAGGGGGGCATTTCTAGGAGTAAACAATTTAAACTGTACCTATTCATGACTTAAAGTTTCATTTCTATATCACACAGTCATATTGTACCAAGTAAAAAATTTAGGATAAATTGATCTGTCCTAAAGACATATTTAAGGATAGGCATTTGCAACATTGGTATAATTTTAAAACCTGATTGGATTGGTTTGTCATGATTAAAACTGACAGTTGCCAGGTATGGTGGGTTTTATACAACAGTTTGAACATTTTTTTTAAAACTAACTCACTACCTGGCTTTTTGTTTGGTTTTCTTTACTGTCCTAACTACCCACAAAAAATAATGAAAACCTCTTACTTGAACTGGCGGGAGAAAAAAAAAGTCAAATTCTCTTAGCAGAATATTTCCATCTGGAACCTAATATCCTGGGATATCTTTTCTTGAACAGTGCCCTTCAAATGATTTGTTGGTCTTCCAATACCCTGCTTCTTCAAATTAAGAACATGCACAAAAGATATTGAAAATAAGCATAGAAACATTTGTTAGGTTATCAGGAGTGACTATCAGCATCCAGATATCTTAGTTCCTTTCATGGACTTTTTAATAATTTAAGTCAGACATAGACTTTGATCATTACCACCACCACCCCAACCAAAGGCTTTCAGGTAATCAGGCAATAGATCTAAAAGACAAGATTCTGCTTCCCTTCTCTTGTTCATATCCTAGAAGAACAGAAGAAAATGTCCCAATGGAGTAATCAGGAGTAATCAAATAGATTTCATGAATTTCAATAGGAAGTAAGAGCAGGTCAAATTAGAAATCAGAAACCCAAACCACAAATAATAGTCTAAAGAACAACTGGTTAGACATTCAAATGAGTGGCTCAGTGAGTGAAAAGCCTGAGCATTTATAAGCATTTATAAAGTGCTTACTGTGTGTCAAGTACTAGGCAAATATACAGAATAAAGCATGCAGTCCTCATCTTTCTTGATCTCTCTGCATTTGATACTGTTGATCACTCCTCTATGAGTTTTTGACTCCTCTCTCCCATCCATCACTTATCTTTGGCTAGATCTTCCTCTTTATCTTGTCTGCCAACTGTGGGTGTCCCTCATAGTTTCATCCCATGTGCTTTTCTCTTATCACTCTTTATTATTTCACTTGATAATCTAAATAGCTCCCATAGGTTCAATTTTCATCTCTGTGCACACGATTCCTAGACTTATTAATCTAGCTCTGACCTGTCTTGTTTTCTACAGCCCCCAAACTCCAACAACATCCTCTTCTCTACCTCCCACAGCTTTTAGACAAGATCAGGTCCTCACCACCCCTCCCAGGAATTATTGCAATAACCATCTAATTGGTCTCTTTTCTAGTCTCTCTCTTCTCCAATTCATCCTTCACTTCTGCTTCCTCTTCAGCTCCTTCACTTTCTACTCTTCTTCCTTTTCTAGTCCAATCCTTCTCTTCCTTTTCAAAATTTTCTTTTCCTTCAACTTGGATCTTCTTGGATTTTTTTTTGTTGTTTTGTCTGCAGAACAACCAAAAACAGAAAAATAGCTGTATGTTTCCGGGTATCTGTATGGTCAACATTATGGAGGCAGAATAACTTGAATTTTAATTGAATTTGAAAAGTTTTCATCTAGATGTTTTGTATCATATAAACAACACACCTGACATTTCCTGTGCATCTCTTCCATACTAAACATTATGCTAAGTGTTAAGGCTACGAGTAACCAAAAAAAGGAAGTGCCTGTTGTAAAGATTTTCACAAACTTTTTCTCATCATACTAGAAGTCAGTGATCATCATTAGAATGAGCTCTAATAACTCTAGAAAGAATGTGTGAAAATAAACATATGAAATGAAAAAAAGATGAGGTAAAAAGCATAAGGAAGCACATCGGTTCTGTCTTTCTGAAAGCAGAATACTACCCTCAAAGCAAATAGTTTTCAATATCAAAAAATATAAAATGATATTAAGCACAGAAAATGTAAGCCAGCCAAGCAGAAAGTCAGCGGTTGTATGGCTTTCTTCTAATTAACTGAAAAGGGGAAAGGAATGATAGTCCTTTTGAAAAGAAAACAAGTGCTTTCTTTCTGAAATTGAAGTCAGTGGTAGAGAGGAGGAACTCTTGTATTAAACAGTTTCTATTACTATCCAAGTCACAAACTGAGGAGAAAACCTTGGAGAAATCTTACCTGGAGCATGTTATTATTGGAGTTCTTTTAACAGTCCTTAGAGAATCAGTCAGTCAACAAGCATTAATTAGGCATCTGCTAAGTGCTTGGAATACAAAGAAAGGTGGGCAAAGGTCCTTGCTCTCAAGGAGCTCCCATTCTAAAGCAGAGGCAGAAACCTTGCAAATAGCTATGTATATACTAGACAGAGACTGTGTAAATGGAATGGAAACCTAATGAGCAAGGATTGGGAGGAAAGAATGGGCTGGGGATAAGAGATAGGAAAGATGCTGTAGAAGAAAAGATTGAGCTGAGGCTGGAAGGAAGCAAAGGGAACTAGGAGTCATAGCTGGGAAGGGAGAGCATTCCAGGTATGAGGAGATGAGGAATACAAATGCACGGAAGCAAGAGATGGAATATTACGTGTGAGGAAAAGCAAGTAACTAGAATGCACAAAGGGAGTGAACTAGAAAGATTGGAAGACGGCAAAGGCCTTTAAATGTCATACAAAAGACTTAAGTTTTGATCCTAGAGATAATTTGGAGCCATCGAAGTTGATTGAGGCTGAAGAAGGGACTGTGCCATGTTTAAACCTCTATTTTGGAGAGGGAAAAACTTTGGAAGCTACTGGGGAGTGGAGCAGAGTGGGAAGAAACTTGAGGCAGGGAGGCAAAAAAGAAACATATTGCACTAGTCCAAGAGACAAGTGGCGAGAATCTTACAAAGGAGGTGACTGTGTGACTAAAGAAAAGGGGCCATATATAAGAGAGCTATTGTGAAGATAAAAATAACAAGTTGGACAGCAGACTGGATATGCAATGAGAGTGTAATGTCAAGAATGGCATTCAGCTTGTGAGTCAGGATGGCCGGGAAGATGATGGTACCCTGGAGGGTAATGGGAAAGACAGGAAGTGGGGAGGATTTGTGGGAAAAGATGTGTTCTGGTTTAAGTATGTTGAATGAAGTTGGAGTGCCTATGGGGTGTCCAGTTCATGAAGTTTAAGTGGCAGTTGAGAGATTAAGGCTGGATAAAAAAAAAAATCTAGGAATCATCTGTGTAGAGGTGAAAATTGAACCTATAGTAACTGATGAGATCTCCCAAGTGAGATCTAATAGAAAACAGAAAAGAGGGCCCAGGGCAGATCCTGAAGGAATACTCACTGTTAATGAGCATATCCTATGATAAGATCCAACAAAGGAGGCTAAAGAGTAGTGAGGCAGGTAGGAGGAAATCAGGAGAGCACAGTGTCACAAAAAGCCTAGAGAGGAGAGAGCATCGAGAAGAGGCTGATTGCCAGTGTCAAAAGTTGCAGAGGGGCCAAGAAGAATGAGATCCAAGACAAGGCCATTTCTTAGATTTGTGAATTAAGTGATCATTGGTAACTTTGAAGAGAGCAGTTGAATTATTAAGGCAGGAGCCAGATTAGAGAGAGGTTAGAAGGGAGCGCCTAGGAAATGGAGATACCTCATGTAGATAGCTTTCTCAAGGAGGGGATTGAAAGAACAGGATGAAAAATCTGGGGGATAATTGGACTAACTAAGGATAATTTGAGGATAATGGGAATATGTGTGTGTCTGTAGGTGGCAGCAAAAAAGCCAGCAGATAGGGAGAGATTAAATGAGAGAGGGTTAAGAATGACAGAGAAGGTAAACTGGTGGCAAGATGAGAGGATACGGGATCAAAGGTGCATGTCCAAGGGTTTGGTAAAGAAGGAGATAATGAGGAAAGATGTCTAAGCTGATGTAAGAAGAAAGGAAAAAGGAGAGCGTTTGGTGAATGGTTTCCATTTTTTCTGTGAAATATGAGGCAAGGTTCTCAGCTGAGGGATAGGGTAGGGAGGGGAAGGGAGGGCTGAGGACAGATGAAAATGTTTGGGAGAGTCACTCTGATTAAAGGATGATGAATCAATTAGGGAAGTGTAAAAAGATTGCCTTGCTGCAATGAGAGATCAGTTGAAATTATGTATCATAAATGCGTAGTGGCCCCAATCAAGACAGTTTCATAATTATTTTCCATTCAGCTGCACATGAATAGGGGCAAGTTATCCAAGATGATAGGAATGTTCCAAGGTTAACTTTTGATGAAGTACAATTGTCTCTAGGACAAGGGGGCGAGGGTTGAGAGTATAAAGGATAGTGTTGAGTTTAATTTAAGAGGGTCTTATAAGTATTATTAATTTAACAGAGAAAGAAACTAAGATTGAGAGAAAATGAGTACCTTGCCCATGATCACATTGTAGAAAATATTCAAGGAAGGATTCTGACCCAGATTTTTTTTTCATTTTTTTCATGTGGTCATAACACTTCTAAGCTATGTATGCATTGATGTATAGAGATACATATAAATATACTCACGTATGCATACACATCCTTTCTTTTTTTTTCCTGTAGAATCATAGATTTATTTTTTTAATTTTTTTTTATTTTATTTGCATAACATATGTGTGGGTAATTCCTCAACAATAACCCTTACATATCTTTCTGTTACAAATTTTCCCCCCAACTCCCCACCCCACCCCTAGATGGCAGGATATCCACTACATGTTAATTATGTTAAAATATTGGCAAATCGAATATATGTATACATATTTCCAAACTTATCATTGTTGTGCAAGAAAAATCTTATCTACACGAACGATATATCAGATAAAGGAAACACAATGCAAGCAAACCTCAATAGAGAACATGAAAATGTTATGCTGTGGTCCACATTTCACATCCCTCTCTCTGGGTGTATATGGCTCTCTTCACCGAACAATTGGAACTGGTTTGAAGCATTTCATTGTTGAAGAGCGTCATGTCCATTAGAACTGATCCTCATATAGTATTGTTGTTGCCATGTATAATGATCTCTCCTGGTTCTGCTCATTTCACTCAGCATCAGTTCATGTAAGTCTCTCCAGGCCTCTCTGAAATCATCTTGCTGGTCATTTCTTACAGAACAATAGTATTTCATAATATTCATATACCATAATTTATTCAGCCATTCTCCAATTGAAGGGCATCTATTCAATTTCCAATTTCTAGCCACTACAAAAATGGCTGCCACAAACATTCTTGCACATGTGGGGCCTTTTCCTTCCTTTATGATTTCTTTGGGATATAAGCCCAATAGAAATGCTGCTGGGTCAAAGGGTATGCACAGTTTGATAACTTTTTGAGCATAGCTCCAAATTGTTCTCCAGAATGGCTGTATCCGTTCACAGCTCCACCAACAATGCATCAGTGTCCCAGCCCTCCCACATCCCCTCCAACATTCATCATTAACTTTTCCTGTCATTTTAGCCAATCTGACAGGTGTGAAGTGGTACCTCAGGATTGTCTTGATTTGCATTTCTCTGATCAATAGTGATTTGGAGCACCTTTTCATATGACTATAAATAGTTTTAATTTCATCCTCTGAAAATTGTCTGTTCATATCCTTTGACCATTTATTGATTGGAGAATGGCTTGAATTTTTGTAAATATGAGACAATTCTCTATATATTTTAGAGATGAGACCTTTATCAGAACCCTTAAATGTAAAGATGATTTCCCAATTTATTGCTTCCCTCCTAATCTTGTCTGCATTGATTTTGTTTGTACAAAAACTTTTTAACTTAATATAGTCAAAGTTATTTATCCGGTTTTCAATTAAGAGTTCCAGTTCTTCTTTGGACATAAATTTATTCCATCTCCATAGGTCTGAGAGGTAAACTATATTACATTCCTCTAATTTACTTATAGTATCACTCTTTATATCCAGATCATGAACCCATTTAGATCTTATCTTGGTATGTGGTGTTAGATGTGGGTCAAGCCCTAATTTCTTCCACACTAGTTTTCAGTTTTCCCAGCAGTTTTTGTCAAATAGTGAATACTTATCCCAAAAGCTGGGGTCTTTGGGTTTATCAAAAACCAAATTGCTATAGTTATTGCCTAGTTTGTCTTGTGATTCTATCCTATTCCACTGATCGACTACTCTATTTCTTAGCCAGTACCAAATGGTTTTGATGACCGCTGCTTTATAATATAGTTTTAGATCTGGTACAGCAAGTCCACCATCGTCAGCCTTTTTTTTCATTAATCCCCTTGAAATTCTTGACCTTTTGTTTTTCCAAATGAACTTTGCTACTATTTTTTCTAGATCTGTAAGATAATTTCTTGGGAGTTTGATTGGTATGGCACTAAATAAATAAGTAAATTAGTTTGGGTAGTATTGTCATTTTTATTATATTCGCTTGTCCTACCCATGAGCATTTTAAGTTTTTCCAATTGACTAGGTCTGATTTTATTTGTGTGGAAAGTGTTTTGTAGTTTAGTTCATATAGTTCCTGACTATCCCTTGGCAGATAAATTCCCAAATATTTTATACTATCAACAGTTATTTTGAATGGAATTTCTTTTTGTATCTCTTGCTGCTGAACTTTATTGGTAATATATAAAAATGCTGATGATTTATGTGGATTTATTTTGTATCCTGCAACTTTGCTAAAGTTGTGAATTGTTTCTAGTAGTTTTTTAGTTGAGTCTTTAGGGTTCTCTACGTATATCATCATGTCATCTGCAAAGAGTGATAATTTGGTTTCCTCATTACCTACTCTAATTCCTTTAATCTCTTTTTCTTCTCTTACTGCCAAAGCTAACATTTCTAAGACAATATTAAATAATAATGGTGACAGTGGGCAGCCTTGTTTCACTCCTGATCTTATTGGGAATGGTTCTAGTTTGACTCCATTACATATGATGCTTGCTGAAGGTTTTAAGTAGATACTACTAATCATTTTAAGGAAAAGCCCATTTATTCCTATACTCTCCAGTGTTTTTAATAGGAATGGGTGTTGGATTTTATCAAAGGCTTTTTCTGCATCTATGGAGATAATCATATGGTTTTTGTTAATTTGGTTATTAATATAATTGATTATGCTAATTGTTTTCCTAATATTGAACCAGCCCTGCATTTCTGGTATAAATCCTACTTGGTCATGATGTATTATCCTGGGGATGACTTTCTGTAATCTTGTTGCTAAAATCTTATTTAAAATTTTTGCATCAATATTCATTAGGGAAATGGGTCTATAGTTTTCTTTCTCAGTTTTCTCCCTACCTGGTTTAGCTATCAGCACCATATCTGTGTCATAGAAGGAATTTGGTAGTACACCTTCTTTCCCTATTTTTTCAAATAGTTTATATAGTATTGGGATTAATTGTTCTTTGAATGTTTGGTAAAATTCACATGTAAAACCATCTGGCCCTGGAGATTTTTTCTTAGGGAGTTGATTAATAGCTTGTTCTATTTCTTTTTCCAAAATAGGGGTATTTAAATAATTTATTTCCTCTTCTGTTAATCTGGGCAATCTATATTTTTGTAGATATTCCTCCATTTCATTTACATTATCAAATTTATTGGCATAAAGTTGGGCAAAGAAACTCCTAATTATTACTCTAATTTCCTCTTCATTGGAGGAAAGTTCTCCCTTATCATTCTTGAGACTAACAACTTGATTTTCCTCTTTCCTTTTTCTAATCAAATTAACTAAAGACTTATCTATTTTGTTGGTTTTTTCATAAAACCAACTCTTACTTTTATTTATTAATTCAATAGTTTTCTTATTTTTAATTTTATTGATCTCTTTAATTTTCAGGATTTCCAATTTGGTATTTAATTGAGGGTTTTTAATTTGGTCTTTTTCTAGCTTTTTTAATTGTAAGCCCAGTTCATTAATCTTCTCTTTCTCTGTTTTACGCAAGTAAGCATCTAGAGATATAAAATTACCCCTTATAACCGCTTTAGCCATGTCCCACAAATTTTGGTATGCTGTCTTATTGTTGTCATTCTCCTGGATGAAATTTTCGATTCTGTCTATAATTTGCTCTTTCACCCATTCGTTCTTCAGGATTAGATTATTTAATTTGCAAATAACTTGTGGTCTATTTTCTCCTGGCCTTATATTACATGTGAGTTTTATTGTATCATGATCTGAGAAGGATGCATTTACTATTTCTGCTTTTCTGCATTTGATTTTGAGGTTTTTATGCCCTAAGACATGATCAATTTTTGTATAAGTTCCATGAACCCCTGAGAAAAAAGTATACTCCCTTCTATCACCATCTAATTTCCTCCAGAGATCTATCATACCTAACTTTTGTAGCCTTTTGTTAACCTCCCTAACTTCTTTCTTATTTATTTTGGAATTTGATTTATCTAATTCTGAGAGAGCAAGGTTGAGATCTCCCACTAGTATAGTATTACTGTCTATTTCTCCTTGCATCTCTCTTAACTTCTCCTCTAGGAATTTGTATGCTATACCACTTGGTGCATATATGTTAAGTATTGATACTGCTTCATTGTCTATGGAATCCTTTAGTAAAATGTAGTTTCCTTCCTTATCTCTTTTAATTAGATCTATTTTTGTTTTTACTTGATCCGAGATAAGGATTGCTACCCCTGCCTTTCTTTGTTCACCTGAAGCATAGAAGATTCTGCTCCATCCCTTTACCTTCACTCTGTATGTATCTCTGTTTTAGATGTGTTTCTTGTAAACAACATATTGTAGGATTCTGGCTTTTAATCCAGTGTGCTACCCGCTTCCATTTTATGGGAGAGTTCATCCCATTCACATTCACAGTTAAAATAATTATATCTGTATTCCCTGCCATCTTATTTACCCAGAGTTATGATTTTCTCTTCCCTTTCCCCTCTCTTCCTTCCCCCCTCCCCAGTACTTTGCTCTTGATGACCACCTCCCACCAATAATCCTCCTCCCTTTAGAGTCCCTCCCTCCCCTTTATACCTTTCCCCTAATCCTTCTATCAGTTTATCCCTTTCCTTTTCTCCCCTCCCTCCTATCTTCCCACAAGGAGGGTCAGGCCTTTCTTTGAAGCCAAATGTGTCTGATATACTCTCTTAGAGTCCAATCTAATGAGAGTAAGGTTTACACAATACTCATCACCCTCCCTTCTTTCCCTCAATTATATTAGATCTTCTATGTCTCTTTATGAGATTTTGCCTTATTTTACCTCCTTTATTTTTACTTTATTTTGCCTCCTTTCCCCCCTCCCCCCTTTTCCTTTTTCAGTATGGTATCCCTTCCACCTCTAATTTCTTTTCCATTATTATCAAAGAAAAATCAAATTATACTGCCATTCTTTAAAGGATACCTATAGTAGGAATATAGTTCTCAAGAGTTTTCCTTTTTACCTTTTCATGCTTCTCTTGAGTTCTCTATTTGGAGGTCAAATTTTTTGTTCAGATCAGGTCTTTTCATTAGAAATAGGTGAAATTCTCCTGTATCATTGAATGGCTATCTTCTTCCCTGGAAGATGATGCTCATTCTAGCTGGATAACTTATTCTTGGCTGTAATCCAAGTTCTTTTGCCTTTCGGAATATCTGGTTCCAGGCCCTTTGATCCTTTAAAGTGGAAGCTGACAGATCCTGTGTAATTCTAATGACAGTTCCTCGGTATTTGAACTGTTTCTTTCTAGCTGCTTGCAACATCTTTTCCTTGGTGCAATAGTCCTGAAATTTGGCCACGATATTCCTTGGGGTTTTAATTTTGGGGTCTCTTTATGGAGGTGTTTGGTGAATTCTTTCAATGCCAATTTTGCCTTCTGATTCTAAAACATCAGGGCAATTCTCTTTCATGATTTCCTGGAAGATAGCATCCAGGTTCTTTTTTTTCATCGTGGCTTTCAGGGAGTCCGATAATCCTTAAATTGTCTCTCCTGGATCTGTTTTCCAAGTCAGTTGTTTTTCCTAGGAGATATTTCATATTTTCTTCTATTTTTTCATTTTTTTGTTTTTGTTTAACTGATTCTTGAAGTCTTATTTCGTCATTTACTTCTATTTGTTCAATTTTAATTTTTAAAGTATTATTTCCTTCAGTTATCTTTTTTAGCTCCTTTTGTAGCTGGCCAGTTGAATTTCTTGATTCAATGCATTCTTTTTCCATTTTGCCAGTTTTATTTTTCAGTGAATTGTTGTCTTTTTCCAATTCACCAATTTTGTTTTTCAGTGAATTGTTGTCTTTTTCCAATTCACCAATTTTGTTTTTCAGTTCACCATTTTTATTTTCCAGTGAATTGGTGATTTTTTCCAATTCACCAATTTTGTTTTTCAGTGAACTGTTTCCTTTTTCCAATTTACCAGTCCTATTTTCCAGTTTTTGATATTTCTGTTGCCCTGATCTCAATTTATTTCCCCATTCTTCTTCTAGCTCTCTTTTGAGATTCTTAATGCAATCATCCAGGTAAGCCTTCTGAAAGGGAGACCAACTTAAGTCTGCCTTTGTGGCTTCATCTGGGATTGTTTTCATAATGTCAGGATCTGGGGACTGTTCTATTTTTTCTCTGTAAAAGCTTTCTATGGTGAGAGCTCTCTTCTGCTTCTTGCTCATGATTTAAAGTTGGGATATTGGTCAAAAGCAGAGAAAACTGCAACAATTTGTATTTGTCCTCGGGCAGTTTGCCGAGTTGACTTCCGGTCTGAGGCTGGTCGGGCTAGATTCGTACTAGGACCACGTTTTCAGCTGCTCTCGATCCACCCTTTACCAAAGGCAGATCTGCCAAAGCACCTGCCTGCAAGCAGAGCAAAGTGGCCCAGGCGTCTCCCAGGGGCTTCCTGGGTGCCTAAAATCCACCCCTCTATCACAGCCCTGGCTTCCGCCCCAGCTGGAGTCTGATGGCGACCAGCGGCCGATTTCCCCTGAGGCTAACCCTCTCCGGAGTTCTTTCAAGGTAGATTTTTGATAGAAGTGCGTTGTAATCCAAATGTTTGGCGGAGCCCTCACTCAAAAACCAGTTCGAAGGCTCACTTTGTCTGGGTCTGAGGGAAGGTCCCAGGAGTTCACAGAGAAAGCTGTCTGCTGTTCGCCATCTTGGCTCCGCCCCCCCACATCCTTTCTTTAATGCCATGTTGTTCAGTCATCAGTTTGATATCGGATTCAATTAAAATGAATAAAGAGAGGGCCTTCCAAAGCAAGGCCTCCAGTATGTGCTGCCTTGGACAGTGATAGAGCTCCCCCTCACTGACAGTCTTCAAAAGAGGCTCTCTGACCATGTGTTGGGCACACCGGCCAGCCAGTTCTTGTTCATATATCACTTAGACTCATTAGGCTCTGAGCTTTCTTCCAGCTCTGATTCTTTGTTCATGAAACCTGGGGAAGAACAATCTAATTCTCTACATTTTTATTTAGAATCGACGTTTTCTTAAATTTATACACATAGTGCCCTCAACTGAACAAAAGCATCACTTGATTGACTTTTTGTTGATGCCATTGGGTTTGGCTCGTCATTTGACTCTCCCTCATCAGGCATACACATGTCTCTTCTTCCTCTGTTAGGTTAGTTTGGATGCAAAGGCAGCCTTGAAACTCATTTCAGTTTTGTACAGTTTTGATTGCTAGGACATTTTTCTTTCCATTAAATCTAAACACATCTCTCTGAGTCCTGGTCTTTACTCTTTACTCCTGGTCTTGGTCACATGGGTCCAAACAGAACAAACTTTATCTCTCTGTGTGCTAGTCCATCAGATACTTAAACCCTCATTCCTTCCGCAAAGTCCTCATCTGTTAAATTGAAGTAGTTACATGGGCAAGTCTAAGTTCCCGTCTATTATTCAATCCTGAGAGGTATGCATACATATATGTACATAGACTCATATCTTTGTATGTGTGTATATATATTTCTAGGCGGCATGATTTTCTGGAAATAAACACAGATAACCATCATGTTTGTCTCTAAAGCAAACCTAAAGGACTTGATGCAATATTACCTGCTTAAATTGAAGATGAGAAAAAATGGACAAATATTTGAAGTCATCAATAGGCAGACCGTTCAACTTAGAAATATGGTAAAGAAAGTAAGGTAAAGACTTTGTGTGTTCATTATCAGGAAAAGATATGACATAAGACTATTGGATTGGTATATGATCACCTCGAGAAGACATGTGAGACATTTGAAATCCATTAAAAATATTTATTGATGCTACATTCATTCTCAGGAACACTCAGGAGAAATCCCAGATGGCCTCATGATCCCTCATCAACATGATTATAATAGAAGTTCCTAGACAGCAAGGTTGGGTAGAAAGAAGACCAACTGTGGAGCTGAAGGACACGCTCTGCCAGTCTTTGTTTCTGGCCTTTGGGCATTTCACTTGGCTCTCTGGGCCTCATTTTTCTATTCTTTAAAAGGGAAGCTTTGGACTAGATGATTCTGAATGTCCCTTGGTTTAAGAAGGACTCCATCGGCCGAGTTAGTGTGCTTTTGGGGTCACTTTAGGTATGGCATTGTTCAATTCTGCACTACTACTTCTGTAGTTTTGCCCATAAGATAGAGAGGAGTGCTCATGTCCATGTGGTATGGGGAAGGAGCAGACTGATGCTTCCATTTACCAAAGGAAGTTCTTTGTACTCCCAGGCCTAACTTCCCTGGCGTAAGAAGTAGTTTACTGGATTGTGAAATAAATCAGCAATCTTGTGAATTACATGCCCAGTAGTCCACCCTAAAGACCATGTGTGCTGCTCAAAAACTGCCCCACACCCTGAAAGCTTTGGGGTTTTCTAAGCCAGTTTCTGCCATCTAGTGGGCCTTGTCAGATTGCAGTGCTGTACTATTCCACTGTTTTTCTTTCCTACCTTATTAAAGTCTATGGACTAGGTTGCAGGATTTGGAGATAGAAGGTGCCTTGTTGGTCAGTTACAATATTATCATTTTGTAAGTGAGAATACGGAGATCAAAAGATAGACACAGGTAGTAGCTGAATCAGGATCCGATTCCATGTCACTCAATTCCAGGTCCTTCATTCTTTGTACAAGCCTTCCTACTTCTCTTTCCTTCGAAGTAATCAGCAAACATCAGTTTTGACCAGTTAATACCATATCCCATTTTTACTTTGGTGTGTGGATAGCTGTGCTTTTCTGTCCTTTCTAATCAGCGACTCCCCTTCTTGGAGTACATCTTGACCTATTTGACAACACTCAAAAATCAAAAACGGTAGCCATCTAATGCAGTGCAATCATTATAGGATGATTACTTAACATTAAGCAAAAAATAGAGAACAACATGGCCAGAAATTATATTCTTAAGAATATGTTCTTTAACCAGAACTTTGTAGCTAATGCTACTTGACCTTAAACTATTTGTCATATGTATGTATCTACATGTGTATATCTGTGTATGCATGTATGCATATATACACAAACATGTGCATATATGTGCATGCTTAAATACCTTTTCAGAATGCATTGGAAATATGGGATACTTTGCCCTTGTGGCTTCCCATATGGAATGATGGGTTATAATAAGAAAAAAAAAACAACTAAGAAACATGTCAGTGCTATGACCTCAAGGTCAAACCATGTATGAGGACAAATGCTAGGGCTTTAAAGCTTCCCATCAGCCTATTTTT
Organism: Myrmecobius fasciatus; assembly: GCA_023553655.1. Classification (NCBI taxonomy): domain Eukaryota; kingdom Metazoa; phylum Chordata; class Mammalia; order Dasyuromorphia; family Myrmecobiidae; genus Myrmecobius; species Myrmecobius fasciatus. The sequence continues at coordinate 152,577 of JAJPUD010004226.1, read as the reverse complement.
CCTGTCAGTCTCTGACCACTTTGTTGTATTTATGTAGCATGATGTGCTTCTTTAGGCCCAGAATAGTTTTTCCCATATGGATATAAGTGCTCCTTTGAGAAGCTTCTTAGCTGAAGACAAGAGTTTTTAACCTGATTTTATATTATGGACTCCCTCAGAATTATGTTGTAAAATGCACAAAATTAGAAAGTATATTTATCAAAATAATAATAATAAATCTCATGGATTCTAGGTTAAGAACCCTAGCTAAAGATAAAGAGTTCCATGAACTAGATAGTAAAGAAGCTTATTGGCACCTTTATTTGGGCCAAATCCCAGAAGTGGTTCTTTCTCCAGGATCAGTTGTAATGCACCATGTTTCAACATTCTCTCTTTAATCAGGAGAGTTTTAACTTGATGCCATCCATGTCTATCTTCTCATTGAGAAGGTTAGTGGTCAGTTTTGCCATACTACACACACATACACACACACACACACACACACACACACCCCTTCATCTGAGCTGTTGGAAATGTATCACTGGTTCAGATGATTTATGTAATAGATAGTACCTCATCTAGCTTCTTATATGCACTGGAAAATTCATCTCCCCCAATTTCTTTTATCATCTTGGAAAGCATCTTTAATATTCTTGTCTCTTTATACCAAGAGTACTCTGTGGAGCTCTGTATCCATCACTGTGCATCAGCATTGCAGTTCTTATTTAGAAATGATGCAGATTTTAGCTTCAACTATAAACAATCCAACAGATATAAATGATGTCAATATCTAAGCACACATCCATTCAATAATTATTTTAAAGCAATTGTTCTAACCAGTTTAAAAAATCAACAATGCTACATTAGAAAATTCTGCTGTTCTGTTGTGATCCAAAAATCAAGTCCACAATGGATTCCTGCAATACTGGGGCATCTAAAATCAAGATCCCAGATGTGTCTCCACAATGTAGCACCTGTTTGCTGTACAGAGGCTCCATTTGCATACAGACACTCCAGAAATTTACCCTAGGCTCAAGGTATTCTCTGGGTCCATATCTACTTAAAACCACTAGCTCACAAGCCTCTACTTACATATTTCATTTTCCTAGTCAACCAAATATAGTTTGAAATAAAGACCTTTAATGAAATAACAGTGAGAAATGTAGTGATGAAAGATTTGCTCATAAATGGAAGTTACACCCTTCTACCAGGTCATGTGGGACTTCCCAGTTGGTGGGAAGAATGAACACTATTAGCTTTGCATGGCGAGCAAACACATAGAACACATGCGACCAGAGCAAATACAGAGAAGAACAACTTCCAACCCCAGTGCTGAAGTTACATCATCCCTCAACTCTCACCAGGCTTACTGCCCACTCTGTTTCCTTCTCTAATGGGTGCTTTTCCTTCTTAATGTTACATGTTATCACATCTCTGCAACTCCCCATCTTTTTCTCTGGACCTTACACATTTCTTTTTCTTCCTGCCTCTCACCACCTACTGGGCTATTCTCAATGCAACCACTTGGTTCACAGCTGAAACTGTTATCTGAAGTGCTTCCTCTTCCCCATCTGAAGAACAGACTCTGCCATCTCTCCTTTAAGGAAATCTTCCCAAGCAGATCGTCTCTCTTAAAATAGAGTGATTCTATCAGCTCCCAAACTCTTAGCTTCCAATGTTGAGGTTGTTTTAGCATTCAGAATAGCTGGCCAATGAGTCAATAAACATTTACAAAATACCTGCTATGTGCCAGGTATTACACTAAGCTCTGAGGATAGAAAGAAAGATATGAGACCATCATCCCTGCCCTCTAGAAGCACCAAATTTGTCTTCCAGATGAATTCTATTCATTAGCAGTACCTACACTCTTGTTCCAAACTTCTGGCAGATTTAGGGTTAGAGAGTGTTTAGAATTCTCATTGGAGGTCTACTTGCCAAAGTGTATCCACCCCACCCCGGCAAAAAAAGAATCATTTCAGATGCTGCCTTCTCTATAAACTGCAAAGGGCTGTATGAGTCTGATGCAAAGTCATTTTTCTCAAATCCTCCAAGAGCTTTTGGGTTTCATGTATAAATGAAGTGAGAGAGACAAAAACAACAACAGTGACCAAGAACCAAGTGACGTAATCCACCTCAATCCTTGATCCCCCTTTCTTTCCTTCCTTGATCATGTGTGTGAGCAAAAACAAGGCTCTCGAGACTTGAGCTTCTCTCCATGGCCAGCTCTACAATGCTGGATATATAAATCTTGAGCTTCATTCTCACATGTTGTTCTTTAGAAAATCCATAGTGCTAACGTAAAATAAGCTGAAGTCTCTGGAGCATTAAGCTTATTACATTTCCCTTTTTCATTGGAAAAAGCCACCTAAATTGTCTTAAGTTACAGAAGGAGCCTTAACTTTCTCTTTTTTAAAATTTTTTTTATTAAAGCTTTCTATTTGCATAACATATGCATGGGTAGTTCCCCAGCATTGATCCCCACAAAGCCTTCCATTACAAATTTTACCCCCAGTCCCCTCCCCTCCCCTAGATGGCAGGAAGTCCACTACATGTCAACAGTGTTGAAATACCTGACAAGTTGTGCAAGAAAAATCCCATCTACAAGAAAAAAAAAGAAAATCAGAGAAAGGAAACACAATACAAGCAAACATCAATAGAGATCATGAAAATGTTACGTTGTGGTCCATATTTCATATCCCTCTCTCTGGGTGCACATGGCTCTCCTCAGCAAACAATCGGAACTGGTTTGAGACAGTTCCCTGTTGCAGAGAGAGAGCCATGTCCATCAGAACCAATCATCATGTAATACTGTTGTTGCTGTGTACAATGATCTCCTGGTTCTGCTCGTTTCACCCAGCATCAGTTCATGCAAGTCTCTCCAGGCCTTTCTAAAATCGTCCTGCTGGTCATTTCTCACAGAACAATAATATTCCATAACATTCATATACCATAATTTATTCAGCCACTCTCCAACTGATGGGCATCCATTCAGTTTCCAGTTTCCAGTCACTACAAAAAGGGCTGCCACATTCTTAGGAGTCTTAACTTTCTATTTTCCATTTGGGGATAAGTACCTGCTTCTGGTGAGAGGTCATTCTTCATAAATACCAGGTAGTTGGAGCTATTCTTTTTTTTTGTCATTTGCCTTATACCACTGATTATAATGTCTCAAAAAGAAAAATCTCTTGCTGGCCTTATGTACTGTAATATTTTAGGACATTTGAAATGAGGGGATCTTAAAAAGTGACAGCTTTCATCAGGGTAGATGCTGAGACATTGAAGGGGGGATGCTCACAATGAGTGTGCTTTTACAAATGAATAAAAATCAAAGTCTTTAATATAAAATACTGAAATATTAGCATTTGATGAAATAAACATGTATATAATTCAAAGGGCTACTTTTTTAGTTTTAACAACAGCAAAAGTAAACAGGTTTAAATCAAGAATAGTGAGTGTTGTGCTTCGAATGGCTAGCTTAGAACCATTATGGCATGGAATTGATGAGGAGAAAATTTCAGAGTAGTAAAGGTTAGCTGATGTTGATGAAGCAAGAGCCATTTTCCCCAAAGTTGGTAAATTATGGGAGAAAATGTTTATGTGCTGAACAAGCACCCTGGAAGCTGGTTTATTTAAGATAATATTGCCTAATTGTGCATTAGCACAGAAGATGGCCTTTTGGATGGGGGCAAACTGCAAAAGTATTTATATAATGAGATTATTTTGCACTATACTTTTCCCTGATCCTCAGGAGCTTCAATCTTTTTCAGTGTTAGCTTGTATTAGATTACAAAACCAGAACTATTCAATGGAGAAACAGGATAGTAGGCCAGTGAATGATTCTCCCCAAAAAGAATAACATTCACAAGACACACAACAATAACAGGACACATATATTGTCCTTCCTGGTAATGATAAGTCATTTTCTTGGAGAGAGTTAGTCTTCTAGCCTCTCATCAGAATTCTCCTATACTTCTTCCCATCCTTCCTGTTCCCCTCCCATTTCATTAAAGCCTTCTTTCTGTTTTATTTTAAGGAACACTTGATACTTCCTGATAGCCTGGGAAGTAGGGACATTCCTCAGTTGTCACTTGGTCATGGTGGCCCTGACAGTAATGCCTACATACGCTCTCTGCAAGTCATTGTGCATAGCACATGGACGCTAAATCGGCACTTGTGGAATGGAATCAAATTCTGTTGGAAATGAGATCAAAGGCCTTCAGTGTTCTTACTAGAGAATGGCAGAACTCTTTGTGGGCACTGGCAGCTTTGGAATTGTTTGCCTTGCCCAATGAGCACTTGCACAATCACAGCTCTCTTTTGTCCAACAGATCTCTTACTTTTGTCTTATAAGCTACTCATCTTGCCTTAAGACCTTCTTCTTTTCCAAAATTCTTTCCCCTCCTGGAAAGTGGAGAGCTAGGCTGTGGAGGCCAGTTAGGAGACTACTGCAATAGCTTAGTTGAGAGGTGACAAAGATCCGGGCCAGGGTGGTAACTATTATTTGCATAGAGAGAAGAGGGGTCTATATTCCCATTAATCACACTGCTATTCTCTTCTGTCATTTGTATTTATCTTAGTACCATTCACTCAGTTGGTTAGGCTGGACTCAAGAGTAATATTTTCTAAATTTATACATCATATCCTTCTCTCCACATCTCTTCCTCCATCCTCCACATGCTCTACATGGGCAGGGCAAATATCAGAGCAGAGCATTTGGGAAGAAGGCCCTCATTTATGACTGGTCTGAGGGTTCCTCCCTTTTTGGAAATGAGCTAGTCATGGTGCTGAGTGACAATGATGGACACTAATGTAGACTCACCAAAGCTCTCAGGGCCCAGGTAGCTGCCACTGAGGAAACATGAGGAAGAGGCTAGGTCCCTTTCCTAGGGTAGCTTTTGCAAAGGGCAACTTTAGAGAACCCTCCCCCCCCCACTGACAACTATTTCATGAGATCTGAGAACTTTAAAAAGTACCAGCTCAGAAAACTCTTATGCCAGCTCACTCTTGCCAGAGGAACTGCGGAAATAACCACCTAAATCAAGTTAGTATTCTTCTTCCTACTCAACTGACATAAATTGTTGTTTGTTGTGGGCGAGTGGTAATAAACAAGGCCAATGTAAAACGTGTTTTCATAAAAGGAGAGTATTAAACTTTCACCATGGCAGTAGTTCTGCTCAATTCCAAAGAAAAAAGGATGATTGCCTGAAATGTGTGCGTACATTTCCATTGTGACTGACCAGTGCAAGAAAACCCACAGTCAACTCCTCTGACACTCAAACCAACCAAAATTACATGGAAGCTTGAGCTTTGGGGTAAATATCTGTCTTGTTTATCAGTGCTTTTTTAGAAGTTAGAAACCGTGAAGCTAGTGCATTGGAGCATAGGGATTTACATGTAAAATTCCTGTTAATGCTAATGAGAATTAAGTATATGAATCCTCTGTGTTCTAGTTGGAGTCTTGACACCTGGGGGAGATGAGTGGAGGAGGGGTTGCATTCATGTGTAGCTTCCATTAATCGAAAAGAAGAATTAAATGAGTGACTTAAGGGAGAAAAGACTCTCAAGTGAATAGTAATCAACAAAGAAAGCAAAGATTTTTTTTACTTTATGGTTTATAATTTCAAATTGTCTCAGAAACACAGTAGGATACTATGCCCCCCCGTAATATATACTGCAGAATATATAAACTCAGAATGGTCCATTGATTCAACTAATTTTTTTATTTGACTAACAGTATTGGTGAGCTAAATCTAAGCTGTTTACATCTCTGACTACATAAATTAGTTTAATGGAATTGGGTTGTTTAAAAAGTCTGATGAAAAGTTAAATAACTTGGATTGGTTATTGTTAATTTTTCCTACCTGGTCTCATGTAACTGGGTAGACCATTTTTTTCATCTTTCAAATGGTAGTTTCAGTCACATGTAGATCTAGCCTATGATAGACTCTTGTTTATATTTTGTCCTGTCTGCTCTCTTCCTCCTCCTCCTCCTTTTTCTCTTCTTCCTCTTCTTCCTACTACTACTACTACTACTACTACTACTACTACTACTACTACTACT
>JAJPUD010004226.1:70175-146527 GCA_023553655.1 Myrmecobius fasciatus | reverse complement strand
CTACTACTACTACTACTACTACTACTACTACTACTACTACTACTACTACTACTATTACCACTACTACTACTATTACTATTGCCACTACTACTACTACTACTATCCCTACTACTACCACTACTACTACTAGTTTGTGTGACTCTCTGGGCCTCAGTTTAAGAAGAAAAGAAGTGATGATGGTATACACTGTGGAGCCCCTAACTTTGTCATAGAAAATTTAGTTTAAATTCCAGTTCTGCCATTTAGTACCCATGTTGCCGTGGGCAAAGCACTAAATTTCTCTGGGCCACAATTTCCTCATCTGAAAAATGAAGGCCTTGAACTATAACCAGTGTTTGTTTCAATTCCAGATCTTTGATCCTGTAATATGTAAAATGAAAAGATTGGACCAGGTGATCTTGTAAGAGTCCTTCTGACCAAACTGTATGATCCTTTGTTGATTTTTTTATTATTAAAGCATTAAATCAGGGCAGGTAAGTGGTTCAGTGGCTAGAGTGCCAGGCCTGGAATCTGGAAGACTCCTTTTTCCTGATTTCAAATCTGGCCTCAGATATTTACTAGCTGCCCAGAGTCCTTTTTGCCCCAGTTTCCTCATCTGTATAATGAACTGAAGAGGAAAATAGCAAACCAGTTCAGTATCTTTGCCATGAAAACCCCATAAGTGGTCATTAAAAGTTGGACACTACTGAAACAACTGAACACCAACAAAGAATTAAATTACTTTCTCTTTACAGAGAAATAGTCAAATGGTTCAACTGTCATGGTTTCTGACTTATTAAAAAAAAAAAAAAAAACTAATCCCTAAGCCAGCCCCCAAACATGGATTGTTGTGCCATTCTGGTAGCTTGAATATCAAAGGAGTTCAGGAAGATTGATTTTCATTTGCCATGAAAAACAGCTGCTTAAAACTAGACATAGTTTAGCAACTGTGAATCATTCAGAGAACTGAGGAAATGTCTTGGGAGGACAAATATTCAGATGCCAGGAGTCTATAAAACTAGATATCAATGCAATGTATTTATTTAAATTATACTCTTAAATAATTGTTGTCCTATGTACAACTGTAAACATATACAGGATGAAGTGTGTCAAAACCCAGCTACCACATTCTAATCATTATAAAGAAACCTTCACTTAGTGCTTTCTCTAAGCATAAGCCCTATACTAGCAGTTAAGAATCCAAACTCAGCATTTATAAAACCAAATCAAAGATCAACACCTCCATTTCCCAAAGCATTTCTTCCTCCTGATTTCCTAGTTCAGTAAAGACCACCAACATTCTCTTTGTCCCCCTTACTCCTTTCAAAGTCATCTTAGGCTACTTTATTTCCTTCATTGCTCATCTTCCTTCAGTCACCAAAGCCTGCTGATTCGTCTGTCACAGGATCTTTCCCATTGTTCCCTTATTTGTCATCCCCACTGCCACCACACTGAGTCAACCCCTCATTACTTTCCACCTTGGCCCTCCAATGATTTGACTGTCTCTGTCTCCACAACTTTTTCCAGGCTCTTTTATACACCATTCCATAGCAATCTTTGACAGACTAATTCTGCTCATGCCATTCTCCTACCCAGAGACCTTTGCTTTCTTCTCGTTGCCCACAAGATGGAGTAGAAGCTTCTTAGCGTTAAAGACTTGTAAAAAAATATTCTGTCCTTCTCCTACCTTCTCAGACTTACCTCTCACTGCTTTCTTTTATATGTATACTTATGTTCCAGCTAAAGTATTGCTTAAAATTTGGAACTATGCTCAAAAAGTGATCAAACTGTGCATACCCTTTGACCCAGCAGTGTTTCTCTTGGGCTTATATCCCAAAGAGATCTTAAAGGAGGGAAAGGGACCCACATGTGCAAAAATGTTTGTGGCAGCCCTTTTTGTAGTGGCTAGAAACTGGAAACTGAATGGGTGCCCATCCATTGGAGAGTGGCTGAATAAATTATGGTATATGAATGTTATGGAATATTATTGCTCTGTAAGAAACGACCAGCAGGACGATTTCAAAGAGGCCTGGAGAGACTTGCATGAACTGATGCTGAGTGAAATCAGCAGAACCAGGAGAACATTATACACAACAACAAGACTATACAATGATCAATTCTGATGGACATGGTTCTCTTCAACAATGATGTGTTTCAAACCAGTTCCTATTGTTCAGCGATGAACATAGTCATATACATCCAGAGAGAGGCCTGTGGGAACTGAGTACGGACCACAACATAGCATTTTAACGCTTTCTGTGAATATTTCCATGCATTTTGTTTTCCTTCTTAGGTTGTTTTTTTCCTTCTCTCTTTCTAGATCTGATGTTTCTTGTGCAGTAAGATAACTGTATAGATATGTATACATATATTGGATTTGTCATATAATTTATCCTATTTAGCATGTATTAGATTACCTGTCATCTAGGGGTGGGGGGTGGGGGGAAGAAGGGGAAAAGCTTGGAACAAAAAAAAAGTTTTTGCAAAGGTCAATGTAGAAAAATCACTCATATGTTTTGTAAATAAAAAGCTTTTAATAAAAAAAAATAATAAAATAAAGTAATGCTTAAAACTGCATGAAGACTTTTGCAACACCCTGTATAAGAAGGGACACCCTGTATATTTTGCCTTGAATTACAGTTGTGCTGTATTAAGTCCCGCTACTCAATTGGAAATTTTTTGAGGGCAAGAAATATATAGATATAGTTATAGATATAGATATAGATATATATCTTTGTAGAACTATAAATATGTGTGTATATCTTTGTATTACCTGCAGTTTGTCTTCAGCATGGTGTGTTAGCATGAGTAGATGGTATTTGCTAAATTGAAAGAGGTTGTGGAAAGAACAAATAATCTAACCTCACTGCCCCCAAGCAAGTTGGTCCTTAAACAGTATTGAGGTCATTCTCCTCACTTAATTGACTCTTGAGCCTAAAGGCTCAGAGTGTTAATAGCACTTCCTGTTCCCTGAGCACAAAGCAGCCTTGAGGAGCTCCAGGGACTCATGGATGATTAGCTAGTAGATCACCAGGGGCAGCTCAGAAACAGGAGCTTACCTTAACTGAATCAACTTGAAGGGTACTCAGGGCCTCTCCTTGTTGACCATCTTTTTACTGCTCTGGCTAAGAAAATCCCTTCTTAACTCTTCAGTGACCTACAAGTATTTCATGGCAAATCTAAACTACCAGGGAACTGGCCTGAGTCAGACCCCACCCAGAAAAGGGGTCCTAGACCCAGTCCCAAGGAGTTTGCAACCTATTCTGAGAAACAAGTCATTCACTATTCATGAAAAATATAACACTGCAAGAGAGGGAGTACAACATGCATTGCCAAATAGTAGCTCATCTAGCAAATAAATATTCTCATAATTGATGTTTCTTGTTCTGAGAGTCCCCAAAAGTTTGGTGATGTGGAATGAAACCTAAGGCCTAAGTCCAAACTGATGAATTTAAGAACTTCCTCTCTCCTCCTAGGCCAGTATTTGCCACCTGGAACAGTGAAATAGAGGGCAGAAAGAAGCAGGGCCCTCTCCTTAGAACAATCAAGAGTCATCACTGCTAACTAAAATTCCCCAGGTGCTTGCTGGGAAGTGAACAGGTGTATTTTAAATTCCCTCATCCTTCCCCTGGCACTTTTACTTGTTTACAATGATAAAAATAATTATATTAGAAGACCATGTAGTGATTTGGGAGCTGAAATTTACTAAAAGCTATTTAGGAGACCAGAAGGGCCTAATTTATGAGGAGGGAATGGAGTAGCTTTTTGATGTCGTTGGGCCAACTCTATCATCTTGTATTCCTGACAATGACTAAATAAGGTATGATGAAGATAAATGGTCCTTGGTCATATAAGTCTCCGATGTTATGAGGCCTTGTGACAGCAAGGCCTGGGACACCATAGTCACTAATCCAACCTAGATTCAGGGCCATTGAGGCTTAATTTGAACCACAAGTAACCATCAAAATTCTTTGATTGTTTTATGTAGAGAGTTTATATGAAACACTGAGAAAATTCTAGCTTAGGACATTCTACCCTGGCTGCCACTATTCTTTATCACCACTTCTACTGAAAACATGGAAATATTTCTTTTCTGTATAAAAGAATGGTCTCCTGTTTAGTGGTATTTACTGTTATTTACTGTTGAAAAGATGCTGGGCTATATTTGTTAATGCCTAGGCCTTGGCAGTAGCTAAGTAGGACTTCTTATTCTTGTCGGCTTGTTGCCTTTAATATTTTGATTATTATATTTCAATGTGATTTGTTTCATTTGTAATCTCTGGTATTTAATTATATGCATTTAAAAACATTATTCTGAGATGGGGTTCATAGGTTTCACCAGACTGCCCAAGGGATTCATGACACTATTCTTGCTCCTTTACCTCCCTCAGATAATTATGAAGTGGTTTGATTAATTAATTAATGTATGCCACAGGATGGAGGTCATACTAAGAGCTAGACCATGATATTTATAGAATTCTCTCCAACAAAATTCATAAAATTTGATGACCTCTGCGGTATTGAGAAAAGAATAGTTCTTATTCATTTGGTCGTCTTTTCTTTAAGGCTGATTTTTCACTCCAATCTCCCAGTCTCTTAGCTCCCACTGCATTGGAGTGCATATTTACGTATTTGCATATGTGCATATTTACAGCCATGGGGGGTGGAGAGAATAGAAATGACACAGCACTGGTTTCCATGGCACATAAAGGAACAGGGACATCTACCATATTGCTGAGAGTCCTCGGCCTGGAGATTCTAGTGGACCGTAATACAATATGGAAACCAAGAAGGCCAACACAATTCTAGACTGACTGGACTGAAAAAACAAGAGTTCTTAACTTTAGTGTCATGGATGCTTTTAGCAATCTGGTCAAGCATTTGGACCCCTTCCTGGAATCAGGTTACTAAATACATAAAATAAAAGCATTCGAACAAAGTAGCCAGTCCATTGGAGTTGCGATCTCTGCAGTAGAGTTGGAATGCTTGGCAGTGTAACTCAAGAAAGGAGCTCAGTGTCTGGTACCCGATCCTGCCAGAATTTTCCTAAGCCAATGTCAAGAAAGGTGAGAGTAAGATAGTGGTGAGGACCATGAGACTATCATGTGCAGGGATTGCTTGGACAGCTGGAAATTTTCAACTTGTAAAGAAGAAGCCTCAGAAGACTCTTGCTGTTCTATGAAAGGGAATTTTGTCTGCTTTTACTTGATTTCAGGACATAGAAAAGAAACAGGTAAAATTGTCCAAAGAACAGATTTCAGCTAGATGTCATTAGACTTCTCCAAAAGTGGAATGGGCTACTTGGAAAGGGAGTCAAGTTGCCTTTACTTCCCCAAATGACTCTTGTTAGAAACATCATGATGGGGATTCCTGGACATGTGTGAAGTTAGCAGTGGGAGCTAAGAGATTGGGAGATTGGAATGAAAAATTACCCTTAAAGAAAAGATAACCAAATGAATAAGAGCTATTTTTCCCTCAATATTGCAGAGGTCAACCTAATTTTATGACAGCTTTACATGGAGACGTCCCTCAATCTCAAATCCCTGGTGCTGCAGTGTATAGCGCACCAGACCTGGAGTCAGGAGGATTTATCTCTCTGTCTCTCTCTGAGACACTTCTGGTCTGTGAGGAGTCTTCCAGCTTTGAGATTTGGAGAATCAATATAACTATTTCAGTTTTCTCTTTAGCTCAGGCCTGGGAATAAGAGAGATAGTCCCCAGTCTTTCAATTTATATATGTATATGTATATATATATATATATATACATATATATATATATATGTACATATACACACACATACACATGTGTACCTATGTACCATGTAAGAAATATGGTTATATTGCAAAGAGAAAAAAGTTTCTAGGCTATCAATCTCTATTTCTGCATAAATGTGGAACTTCTTTAATAATACATGTACCAGGGGCAGCTAGGTGGTGCAATGGATAGAGCACCAGCCCTGAAGTCAGGAAGACCTGAGTTCAAGTCTGGTCTCAAACACTTAACACTTCCTAGCTGTGTGACCCTGGGCAATTCACTTAACCCCAATTTCCTCAGCAAAAAAAAAATACATGTGCCATGACCTCACCATAGTTCTTGATCCTGTCTCACGCTTACCAAGTTTCAAGTGAAGAGAGAGAATATAGCTATTGTCTGTCACAACTCTAAATGTGGGAGATCCTTTGGAAAGAGAACTAAACTGTTTTTTCTGTCTTTCTTTCAGTGCTTTCAAAGCTTGTCACCCCAAAATTAAGAGTTTCTTCTTTGCAACTGATTGTCTGGAAGAAATGAACCAGTAAGTAATTTCTTTTGTGTAGTCGATTATTGAAGCAATGTGGAAGCCCCTCAAGACAACAGAAAAGGATGATTACATTTCTTAATGTAAACGTTACCCCTCACGCCTATTCTAACACCCAAACATGCCTCTCTTTCCTCTGTGACCTTTTCAGGGCCAGGAATCAGTATTGGACTTTCATTTACCATCAAGAAGAAGGCCTGGGATTTTTGGCCTTATGATTTGGCCTTCCTGCCCCAGATAAGAAGGAACTAGATGAATGTCTTGATTCATGCATATTCGTGGGCACATTTGTTTTGAAAAAGATTTTATCTATTGACTCTTAACTGTAGACACAGAAGACATTTGGGGAGAAGAGTTGGGGAAATGGAGAGAGTCGTGGGAGAAAGGCGTTGTACTATCTGACTCTGTGACTGTTTCTGTATCTCTAATTAAGATTTGGTTTGGTTCCATAGGTCATTGAGTTATACTTTTATGTCATTTCTGCAATTGTCGATGTAAATGAAAATTGGACACCTTTTGAAACTTGTATCCATATGCAATGTGCTTTATTTCAAGGATCAAATCATTTTCTACTGGCCCCAAGAACACTGATTTCATTGTGCACTCCAGCATAGACAAAGCCAAAATGGGGGCAGCTCAGAGCATTCACAAGAGCTGCCACTGTCAGCGTTCTTCAGGTGCTATGCCCAAACTGAGAAGTGAGAATATGGCTAGAAAGTGTTCCATAGTCGAGTCTCTGTACTTTTTTAAAGTTCTGGGGCCTGGTTGGTCCCGACTGCCTTGGTTTAGGTGTGTGTTCCAGTGAGTGATCAATCCACCTGCCAAATGATTTTCCTGCAAATTGAAATTGCTTTGCAAAATGAACACATGCATACTATTGGATTGGTTTTATAAGGGTGACTTGCATTCTAAGGAATTCATTAATAATAAATTAACAAACTTGTTTCCTATTTTTCTGGGTCACTCTGCTGCCTGTACTTTGACTGGAAGGTCCTTCCACAGATTCACCTCCTAACTAATCAACCTGTCAGGCACTCACAACTGTAGGTTTAGTCTATGAAATGCAATCCCCAGTATGCTGGCTACTTAAGCATCAAACGCAATTTGACTTTCATGGAAACTTTCCATGTAAATGAAATATGCAACATAAGACATTAATTCCAATTAGGGAAAGCAGCAGGTTATTAATATTTTAAGGCATGTTGCCTAATGGCATCAGCAAAGCTTGGCTGTAACAGGCTCCTTATGTTTGGGTTTAATGTTGATAGGAAAACATGAAGCAACATCTTATTGGAAAAGGAAAATTGCTTAAATTTGTTTTCAACCTGCCAGAAGGAAGGGTTGTTCTTCCCTCAGTGAGTTTAATTGTGTTGGATTAAATCTTGTCACGTTGCCGGTGTCTAATATTTATGCCTATGAGACCCAGGCACAATGATATTCTCTTGAGAATTGCTAACTTCTTTGTCAACATCATTAACTAATAAGATGGTACAAAGAAAAAAACCAGAGTAGGTATGGAAAAACTCCCTGGAGTGTACACAGGAACAGTCCTGTGTGTGACCCAACAAAATATTACAAGTACATTTAGGCTACATGTAGGTTTGTTTCTGAATTGAAGGACACAGACTCTTCCATATCCGTTCAGATTCATAAGAGCTTAGCACTGAGCATAGCAGGGGAAGGATTTGTGCAAAGGCCTCTGATGATCAAAACTTTACACCACGCCTAAAATCACGGATGATCAGTGACTGCTGCCAGGTAGAAAAAGAAATAAATATGTTGTTGTTGTTCAGTCATTTTTCAGTCGTGACCGACTCTCCATGACCCCATTTGGAGTTTTCTTGGAATGGTTTGTCATTTCCTTCTCCAGCTTATTTCACAGATGAGGAAAGTGAGGCAGACGGAGCAAAAGTGACTGGCCCAGGGTCACACAGCTAGGAAGTGTCTAAGGATGGATTTGAACTCAGGAAGATGAATCTTCCTAACTCCAAGCCTGGCAGTCTATCCACTGCAGTGCCACTTAACTGCCCCAAACTGCTTAAGTCATTAAATAGATTGTGAGGCTGACGATGAGATTTGAGGTTGAGGGACTTCTAAATGCTGTGCAGCCTCAGTGTCCACTTCAGAAGCAGAAGTCAGGATCCCTTCTCTTGGACCCCAAGCTCTAATTGTTGACCATTCTGCTTATTTTGCCAAAACCTAAGCTCACCATGCCACTTCCTGGACCCCCTTGTGCTTTGCTGTTTCTGCTCCTGTCTCTACCTCTGACCTGGAATGCAGGTTCCCTCCATTGGGACCCTATTGTCTAATAAATGAGTCTTCCCGTTATTTTATCTGTTCCTTGATCTGCACCATTTGTGGCAATTGCTGTATTATGCTGCCTACATCTCAGAACCCCAGGCTCCCTTCTTTGGAAACCTAGGCTCTGACTGGTGACCATTCACCTTATTTTATCCAGACTCTGGCTAATCATATTGCTTCCTTGCCGTCTCTGTGCCATGCTGCTTATGCTTCATCTTCTTCTTCCAACTTAGAACTTATGTTTCTATCCCTGAAATATTGAATTCTTATTGAGCATTTTCCCTCTCTTGCCTGGACCTACAACCATTGGATCACTTCCCAGCCATCTCTCCGCTGTACTACTCATTCTCCCACCTCTACTCCCGACTATGAATTCATACTCCTACCCCTGAGACTCTGGGCTGGGATTTTTGAGCAGATACCACAACTTGCCACCCGTAGGCCTCCAGTACCACTTCCTGTCCATCTCCCTACAAATAGTAAAAAAGCTATAACTATGAAAAGTTAAAACATAAACTCTATAAAATGCCATTGGAGAACCTTGGCTAAAACCAGGCCAGCCCCCCAAGAAGAAAGCAGATGTTTCAAGCAAAAGGACTTTTTTTTCTTTTTTTTTCTTTTTAATTTTATTTGTATAACACATGTGTGGGTAATTCTTCAACATTAACCCTTACATAGCTTTCTGTTACAAATTTTTCCCCCCAACTCCCCACCCCTCCCCTAGATGGCAGGATATCCACTACTGTTAATTATGTTAAAATATTTGGCAAATCAAATATATGTATACATATTTCCAAACTTATCATTGTTGTGCAAGAAAAATCTTATCTACACAAAAGACATATCAGATAAAGGAAACACAATGTAAGCAAATATCAATCAAGGAGTATGAGAATGTTATGTTGTGGTCCACATTTCACATCCCTCTTTCTGGGTGTATATGGCTTTCTTCAGTGAACAATTGGAGGTGGTTTGAAACATTTCATTGTTGAAGAGAGCCATGTCCATCAGAATTGATCGTCATATAGTATTGTTGTTGCTGTGTATAATGATCTCCTGGTTCTGCTCATTTCACTCAGCATCAGTTCATTCAGGTCTCTCCAGGCCTCTCTGAAATCATCCTGCTGCTCGTTTCTTACAGAACAATAATATTCCATAATATTCATATACCATAATTTATTCAGCCATTCTCCAATTGAAGGGCATCTATTCAATTTCCAGTTTCTAGCCACTACAAAAAGGGCTGCCACAAACATTCTTGCACGTGTGGGGCCCTTTCCTTCCTTTACGATTTCTTTGGGATATAAGCCCAATAGAAATGCTGCTGGGTCAAAGGGTATGCACAGTTTGATAACTTTTTGAGCATAGTTCCAAATTGCTCTCCAGAATGGTTGGATCCGTTCACAGTTCCACCAACAATGTATTAGTGTCCCAGTTTTCCCACATCCCTTCCAACATTCATCATTATCTTTTCCTGTCATTTTAGCCAATCTGACAGGTGTGTAGTGGTACCTCAGGGTTGTCTTAATTTGCATTTCTCTGATCAATAGTATTTGGAGCACCTTTTCATATGACTATAAATAGTTTTAATTTCATCCTCTGAAAATTGTCTGTTCATATCCTTTGACCATTTATTGATTGGAGAATGGCTTAAATTTTTATAAATATGAGACAATTCTTTATATAGTTTAGAGATGATACCTTTATCAGAACCCTTAAATGTAAAGATGATTTCCCAATTTATTGCTTCCCTCCTAATCTTGACTGCATTGGTTTTGTTTGTACAAAAACTTTTTAACTTAATATAGTCAAAGTTATCTATCTGGTTTTCAATTAAGAGTTCCAGTTCTTCTTTGGACATAAATTTATTCCATCTCCATAGGTCTGAGAGGTAAACTATATTACGTTCCTCTAATTTACTTATAGTATCACTCTTTATATCCAGATCATGAACCCATTTAGATCTTATCTTGGTATGTGGTGTTAGATGTGGGTCAAGCCCTAATTTCTTCCACACTAGTTTCCAGTTTTCCCAGCAGTTTTTGTCAAATAGTGAGTACTTATCCCAGAAGCTGGGGTCTTTGGGTTTATCAAAGACTAAATTGCTATAGTTATTGCCTAGTTTGTCTTGTGATTCTATCCTATTCCACTGATCGACTACTCTATTTCTTAGCCAGTACCAAATGGTTTTGATGACCGCTGCTTTGTAATATAGTTTTAGATCTGGTACAGCAAGTCCACCATCATCAGCCTTTTTTTTTTCATTAATCCCCTTGAAATCCTTGACCTTTTGTTCTTCCAAATGAACTTTGCTACTATTTTTTCTAGATCTGTAAGATAATTTCTTGGGAGTTTGATTGGTATGGCACTAAATAAGTAAATTAGTTTGGGTAGTATTGTCATTTTTATTATATTCACTCGGCCTACCCATGAGCATTTTAAGTTTTTCCAATTGACTAGGTCTGATTAGATTTGTGTGGAAAGTGTTTTGTAGTTTAGTTCATATAGTTCCTGACTTTCCCTTGGCAGATAAATTCCCAAATATTTTATATTATCAACAGTTATTTTGAATGGAATTTCTTTTTGTATCTCTTGCTGCTGAACTTTGTTGGTAATATATAAAAATGCTGATGATTTATGTGGATTTATTTTGTATCCTGCCACTTTGCTAAAGTTGTGAATTGTTTCTAGTAGTTTTTTAGTTGAGTCTCTAGGGTTCTCTACGTATATCATCATGTCATCTGCAAAGAGTGATAATTTGGTTTCCTCATTACTTACTCTAATTCCTTTAATCTCTTTTTCTTCTCTTATTGCCAAAGCTAACATTTCTACGACAATATTAAATAATAATGGTGACAGTGGGCAGCCTTGTTTCACTCCTGATCTTATTGGGAATGGTTCCAGTTTGTCTCCATTACATATGATGCTTGCTGAAGGTTTTAAGTAGATACTACTAATCATTTTAAGGAAAAGCCCATTTATTCCTATACTCTCCAGTGTTTTTAATAGGAATGGGTGTTGGATTTTATCAAAGGCTTTTTCTGCATCTATGGAGATAATCATATGGTTTTTGTTAATTTGGTTATTAATATAATTGATTATGTGATCGTTTTCCTAATATTGAACCAGCCCTGCATCCCTGGTATAAATCCTACTTGATCATGGTGTATTATCCTGGGGATAACTTTCTGTAATCTCGTTGCTAAAATCTTATTTAAAATTTTTGCATCAATATTCATTAGGGAAATGGGTCTATAGTTTTCTTTCTCAGTTTTCTCCCTACCTGGTTTAGCTATCAGCACCATATCTGTGTCATAGAAGGAATTTGGTAGTATACCTTCTGTCCCTATTTTTTCAAATAGTTTATATAGTATTGGGATTAATTGTTCTTTGAATGTTTGGTAGAATTCACATGTAAAACCATCTGGCCCTGGAGATTTTTTCTTAGGGAGTTGATTAATAGCTTGTTCTATTTCTTTTTCTAAAATGGGGCTATTTAAATAATTTATTTCCTCTTCTGTTAACCTAGGCAATCTATATTTTTGTAGATATTCCTCCATTTCGTTTACATTATCAAATTTATTGGCATAAAGTTGGACAAAGAAACTCCTAATTATTACTCTAATTTCCTCTTCATTGGAGGAAAGTTCTCCCTTATTATTTTTGAGACTAACAATTTGATTTTCCTGTTTCCTTTTTCTAGTCAAGGACTTTTTTTTTCTTATTTGTCCAAATGGTTGCTGCATTTATTAAACTCAGTTCTTCACTTTTTGATGGAGCAGCTGAGAGACTCATTCAGTGAACAGGGATAGAATCCAAGAATTCTGATTCTTGTTTTCTTCATCTCAGCTGAAAACCAAAATATTATTTTGTCTTGCTCTTATTGACAAATAAATATTAGAGCTATCCTATGATAAATATTGGTTGATTATATTTGAAATAATAAATTTCAAATAAGAACTCCGAATTATTTTCATAAATCTCTTAGTAATAAAATATAGTTAAAGAGTTATAATTATGTTTGTTCTCTTATATTTTTCTCAGGAAAAGTGGCATTTCAACTAAATGATTTCATTAGGCATATAAGATGAGCTTGGAATATCCCAGTATTACAATTATACTGAATAGATCATATCCGGCTGATCTAAATAAGAGTCCCAGCTCCACCATTTACTAACCCTGTAATCTAGTGTGTGTCATTTACATTGTCTGTGCTTCAGCTTTCTCATCTGCCTTAATGGAATTATATAGATCTGATGAAATAATGTAAATGAGATAATTTGTGCCTGCAACTATGGGAGCGGATGCATGGAAAATATTAATATTTATGTCATGCATATATGCAGAGTATTATTAAGATGACTATTATTATTATCATCAGGTTGGAAGCAGGGTGATCAGTATTTCAAGTACCACAACTTCTGCTGATGAAGACAATCTATAATATAAGAGGTATCTTATCTACTTATAGCTGCAATCTATATCAACAAAATCATGAACAGAGAAATATTATCATCTATGTTAGTAATTTGAAAATGAAAAAGAACGCTTATTTTGGAAAGAATTCAGTCATACTTGATGAATCAAAAATCGTATTGAGTGAAAAGGCTATTTTTCTTTCAGAAAACAAATTTTATCCTCAGTATCAAAACGTCCAATTAAAGAAATTCAATTTTAGACAGTTGTGATATATTAATATTCAAAAGAAAGGGATTAGTAAAACACATGTAACCATTATCTTAAGAGCCAAATATGACCAGCATAATTCCAATTTAAACAGAGCTTGAATATGAATACAGAACACCCCTTCTAAGAAGTATACTTATCTTTACCATACATCACTTTAATATACAAGAAGCCTGAAACTTTGATATATTAGGTAGTGTGCCCCAGACTTGGCAAGAAACTGAAGCATGATTCCAGATTAAACTCTTATATCATGCTTATCCCTCTCTGTATTATATGTGAGTTTTTTCTGGCAATGTTCTAAAATTAATATGCAGTGGGTTTTTTTGAATTTTTTTATTAAAGCTTTTTATTTGTATAACATATGTGTGGGTAGTTCCCCAACATTGATCTTTACAAAGCTTTCCATTACAAATTTTATCCCCAGTCCCCTCCCCTCCCCTAGATGGCAGGAAGTCTACTACATGTTAATAATGTTGAATTACTTGACAAGTTGTGCAAGAAAAATCCTATCTACAAGAAAAAAAAAGAATCAGAGAAAGGCAACACAATGCAAGCAAATGTCAATAGAGATCATGAAAATGTTACGTTGTGGTCCATATTTCATTTCCCTCTCTCTGGGTGTATATGGTTTTCTTCAGTGAACAATTGGAACTGGTTTGAGACAATTCTTTGTTGCAGAGAGCCATGTCCATCAGAATTGATCATCATGTAATACTCTTGTTGCTGTGTATGATGATCTCCAGGTTCTGCTCATTTCACTCAGCATCAGTTCATGCAAGTCCCTCCAGGCCTCTCTGAAATCGTCCTGCTGGTCGTTTCTTACAGAGCAATAATATTCCATAACATTCATATACCATAATTTATTCAGCCACTCTCCAATTGATGGGCATCCCTTCAGTTTCCAGTTTCTAGCCCCTACAAAAAGGGCTGCCACAAACATTCTTGCACAGGTGGGTCCCTTTCCCTCCTCTAAGATCTCTTTGGGATATAGGCCCAGTAGGAACACTGCTGGGTCAAAGAGTATGCACAGTTTGACAACTTTTTGAGCATAGCTCCAAATTAATATTCAGTGGTTTTTAAATGGAATACTATGATTTTGATGTTTTCAAATATTCTTACAATTAATGTCACCAGGAAATTGAAACAGGAATATGTTGTCCCCTAAAACAATACAAGCTTAAGTAAAAAAAAAAAAAGGAGGAAAATTCCCAGTGAGTTTACAAGGGTAATCATTTAAAAGAACACTTCTTATTATCTGTGTAAAAAAGACACACCCAAAGAGAGCATGAATTATCACAGTTAATTTTTCACTTGTTAAGCCATCGAGAAGATCTTCTATTTGGCTGACAAATCTAGATGGACACTACATAAAACAAAATCACCAGAATCATGCCCAGTGATCCAGCTAAAGCAAGTACCTAGACTTCATCTTGTGAGTGAATTTACTTCTCATCCCAGTAACTGTAACAAACATAATTGCTGGAAGTACTGACTATTTGGAAAGATTTGAAGTATATGAGTTGATGAGTTTATTAAACAAAGTCATTTAACCTTCTTGTTTCAGTTTGAAAAATCAACTAAATTTTCTTGTCAGGAAACCAAAGAACCAAGTGATTGAACAACAGGTACAAGTTCTAAATTATTCTCATCTATGGCTGTGTTTATCCAAGCAGTGCTTCTGGACTAAACCAACCCAGAAAATACTTTGTGTAGGTCCTTGTAAAAAAATCTTGTGAAACATTTAGGATTAATTTTTATGTTATACTTTTCAGATAAAATAGCACAATAACAATGACAAAAAAACAAATATAATCTGAGATTGTTAAAGTACTAAACATAGAGAATGATCAGAATGTGAGACTACTTGAATTATAGAGAAAGGGAATTCCAGGATATAAAACCATTTGAAAGCTTTCTGAAGATAGCCTTGAAGAGAGAAATATTTTGAGCACTGGTCTTTCCTGACTAAATGAAACTAATACAAAAGTTTGTCAATCTCATAAACCATAAATAATCATATCAGCTTTAAAATTGCAATCTAATTGAATTTCTTTTTTCAGTTTGTGTTTTTATGATACTAAATCAGCCATTTTAGACAAATCAAACAGGTAGTCAGTTCAACTAAAAAATGGTCACTTCAGTTGTTTACTGAACTCAGTCAATTCAATCAAAATCATTGGGGCAATTCTTCATGTAGCCAGCCTTAGCTGAAGTTTTAAGCCAGGATCTGGTTTTAGTTGACATTTAGTTTATCAGAACAATTTTATAGCGCTCTTTAAGTACTGTCTGGCTTCCTTTCTCCTAACATCCTTGACACTGAATTATCCTCCCATGTTTGATAGAATCTATTGAATATGCCGCACTTCTCTCCATAAATTTAATTAGATGACATCTGCAGCAGCATAACTCATTTTTCCCAACTCGTTCCTTTGGATGTGAAACATTCTCTCACCAAACCTGTGACACAGCATACTAAACTGATGTTAGTAAAGGGTATCTCAAGTGTCCGTTTAAATGAGAACTACACTAACGCTATTGCCACTAAGAGAATTCTTAATTAACCTGACAATACTGTCAATAATAACATCTGTGTGATCTTAGAAATGAGACATTGAAGCATTGTTCCTTCTAGACTTATTTTACTTGCTCCAACTTGTTGTAGACTCAAGCTGTGCTCTGAAGAAGCCAAAAGAGATTTCCAGAACTGAGCAGTGCCCGCCCACCTGCCATGGCACATAGTTTCGTTGCTTCAGTCAGCTGTTGATAACCCTTTTTAACCTGTAATTGTAATTAAGTGAATTTTTGCTCAGTCTAAAACTTCATTTTTTCTTGTCTTGCTGTCTGTTTCCTTGAGTCTGAAGGGGAAGGAAATTTCCAAATGTTTTCATTGAGTGGCATGCAGGACACCTGAAAGAAATATTTCTACCTGTTCCTCATTTGTATGGCAACTTTAAATCTTTCCTTCCAGAAGTAAAGTTGATAGAGCCCTACTCTGACATATTAAGCATATGGCATGATCAGGGAATGGCTTCTATGGAGAGTCAGAGTGCTAGAAGGAACCTCAGTGGCTATGTAGTCCAACCAATACCAGAAAAATTAATTACTTCTACAGCACACACAAAAACGGTCATCCATTCTTTTTTTTTTTTTTGCAGACCTTCAGTGATGGAATCAGCTAACTCTAGAGACCATTTCTTTTGACAATAGCTCTAATTCTTTGGAAGTTTTGCCTTATATCAGGCTTAACTTTGCTTCTGTATAAGCAATACCACAAGTTTAGAGTCTACAGATCTCAAATGAAATATTTAGAAAGTGAATAAGAAAGCTCTCTTAAGTCACCGGGACTGAGGATGGATTGAATGGCAGCCAAAAAGAATTAGCTGCGTGACTCTGAGCAAATCGCTTAGCCTGTATGCCTCAGTTTCCTCAGATGTAAAATGGGGATCATAATAGCACTTACTTCCCAGAATTCTTTTGAGGATCGAATGAGGATAATATTTGTAAAGTGCCTAGCACAGTGGCTGGCACATAATAGTCACTTGATAAATGTTTGTTCCCTCGCCTTTTCTGTCTCCCACCACCACCATAGATGAATTACCACCATTCAGCGTTGATATTAGCCAACCAATGAGCTAATTGGATTATTGTTTCAGTAGGTACATTGTCATCTTTCTAGGAAAACCTTATTAAATTTTTGCATTTGGTTCATTGTTTTTTACTTGTTCTCTCCTGAGCCAGGCTTCTCTGGCCAGCAAAAACATGCAATGGTTAATGATAGTGCTAGCAAGTATTAGTCCTTTAATTTGTGATATTGTACTTTTTTGTGCACACAAATTACTCTGGCCTTTTAAGGCACAGGGTGACTATTAAAACAAAAAAAAAACTGTTGGAAAGGGAGACATTGCGAAAAAGAGTAAGACAAATGAAGTCTAACATTGGAGTAGTTGTGTACGTATTCCCTAGACAGGTGAGCCATCCAGACACAAAGCGTGCATGCTTGCCATGTGCAGAACTGAATAAGTACCTTACTTCTTCCTGTGATCCCTGTCAAAGAAAGCAATAATATTGTGTTAGAAAAAAGTGTCTACCAGGTTCCCCAGGTGACTTTTTTGACAGTTAACATATAGCCTTTGTCAGGGCTTCATAGGCTCAACCTTTCCCTTGAGGCACCACTACATGTTCCTGGGAGATCCCAGACTTTCTCTAATATTAGGGACATTCGTATTCCAATAAATGTTTTAGGAAAGAGAAATATGAAAAATTTGATCTGTGACTAGAAAAGCATAGATGTCACTACAAGCAGAAATCTGACCCCTGAAAAGCCTTGAGTAACAGCAGGATGGTATTTTCTTTTGATATTTTCTGTTCTATTGTTATTTAGGTAATCAGGAAAGTGTCAGTCACTGAACTCAGAGACAAAAAGAGAAAGAAGAAGATAGATATTAGGTCTAAAAGGTCTTTCTTCTGTGATCTCTATCTATTCCTGTCAGCAGCCAGGGCCTACCAAATCATTACTCTTTCTTTATGATCCAGAAGATGCAAAACTCTTCTAAATGAACCTGTTGAAGAAACACTTTTTATTAATTTAGTATTATTCTAAATCTAAGCAGCGACAGCACCCCCTTTTCACAAGTCTTCAGATATCTCTCTAACATAAGGCAACTTGAACAGGGGGGGGAAATCACAATGTGGTGAATTGAATTTAACAGTCATTCAATCAATTCCTTCTTTTGACCACTCCCCTCAAGAGCTCTCCCTCAGATAACCAGAGAAATTTGAAGTGATCAAAGGAACTCCCTTCCTCTTGAATCAATACCTTAATCTCTCCAGTATAGGGTAAGAGGCCATTTCACTCAGTCATCATTCTCAGCCCTTCAAGGGTTGAGAAAGGCAACCGAGACCAGAGCCATTCTCCAATTGGTTACCGGCCCTTATCCCTTTCCCAAGAGCCTTAGCTTTCTTTGCCTTTAAAACATTTGTCTAAGAGAAAGAGGAAAGGGATGGAAAAAGACCTGAGACTGGACAAATATTTCTTTCTTAATATTTTCTTTTGAACAACAGGGGAGGTTTCTAATGTCTTTCACAAGCTTTCTACCAGCATATCACAGGTTTTCTTTCTTCTTTATTCATCTTTTAAACATGGAATCTATTTTTTCCTTTTAGAAAAGAACTATGTAATGCTAAGGAATTTTCCCTTAGTTCTTTTCTTTGCCAGAGTGAACGAAGAGTGCCACAGTGACTGAAACCAAGGAAAAGAATCATCCATTACATCCCTTCTCATCTCTCTAGATTTTGTATGAATCAAACTGGTTCCTTTTTTGCCTCTTGTGGCCAAAGGAAAAGATTCAATGCTGTGTCTTTAAAATTTCAGGCATTCTGCTTCTCATTCTTTGCTCTTCCCTCTGTATGTCTCTCTTTCTTCTATCTCTCTATTCCCTCTTCTTGAATATGGGACTAACTTATAACTTTTGTAAGGGTTGGGACTGTATCTGCCTATGTGCTCTGTATAGGGTCTACCACCTCATGGGCAATGAATGGGGACTAAAGAAGCCTGTGCTTTAAATGGAAAGACCTCATGATGTGCCACTGGGAGATGTCAGCTTGCAAGCAGGTAATGAACTTTTCCTCTTGCATGAGACTTTTGGCCTTGTAATTGCCTGACAACTGAACGTTTCTTTGCTGAGCCATCACTCCATGAAAATGTGTTCTTAGACTCAGATTGGGGGGGGAGGGGGGAGGGATGAGCAATGCTGCAAAACCATGGAAGTCCCTAGATTTAAGAGAGCCTGGGAAAACAGCCAAATTACACAACCAAAGTAAAGATCAAGACTCAGCAGCCAGCATACCTCCTCATGGTATTAATAATTTTGCACATGCCACATTAATTGAAAAATTGTATCATGTGAATGTTTTCTTCAGTCCTTCAGAAGCCACCTCTAAAACCATGAAATCATTTTAACCCAGACCACAAAAGAGAAAAGGTTACATGTAGGCAAATCCCAACAATATGTTTACTTTGGTTTTCAGCATAGAAAAACTTAAATCACTTAAAACAAAGTGATAGATACATAGATACATAGATATAGATCCTATTTTATGTTTAAGGTAACCTCCATCTATACTAAACTAGCACTACACCCACTTGGATGTGGAGAGAAAAGAAGAGTTCTGTCATTTCTGCCTCCTATTATTCACTTCATCAAGGCTTCCTAATAGTAGCTACCATCTGGCCAGTACAAAACTCTTTAAACTACCACTTAATTGACAGTTACCCATCTTCTTAAATGTGTAAATAAAAGTGGCTTCTCCCAACTATATATATATATATATATGTATATATATATATATAAGTACCTACTTCCTTAATGCCCCTTCTCATAAAACAATCTATTCACATTCTAAATTTTTCTCCCTGGCTCACATGAATGATGTGTTGTCCTTTTTATATAATGATTTCCCGGTTGATTCCTCATTGATGGGATGTGCTTTGAATTGTATTTGTGGTACTCAGAATGAGATTGGGCTGGGCCCTACTTATGCTTTTGCCCCAGTCCCTCTACCAGACCCAGCAGGCCATCTTATCACTTCCACTTATCAGACTTCCATTATAAAAGTATTGAGAACACTCCAGTGCTTCCTTGAATACCATGCATCTCTTTGTAGGAATTTTTTATTGATCCTCTTTCAGCAGCCCTGGCACAGTGGATAAATTTTGAGCTTAAAATCAGAAAAACCTGAGACGCTGGGGATTCTGGGCAAGTGACTTAACCTTTGTTTACCTCAGTTGCCCCAGCAGTAAAGTGGGGATAATAACTGTACCTATTTCACAGGCTTCTTATGAGGATCAAATGAAATAACACTTATAAAATGTTCCTAGCACAATGCCTACTATAAAGCAGCTGCTTGTTCTCTTCCCTTTTAAAGGCAGCTAGGTGCCACAGTGAATAGAGCACTAGGCCGGGAGGCAGGAAGACCTGAATTAAAATCCAGCCCCAGATATTTACGAATTGTGGGACCTTGCACATCTCACTCAACTTCTGTTTTCTTCACTTTCCTCAACTCTGAAATGGGGATAATAACAGACTCTACCTCCCAGGATTGTCATGAAAATGTCTGGAAAGTCATTAGCATGCTTCCTGACATAATAGTAATTGCTATCTAAATACTTACTCCCTTCCCTTCTACTTCCCCCTGGATTCTTTGCCCTTCATAGTTTTAGAAAAGTATATAGGAATGCTGCTGAAAAGTACCGATTTTCATTCTCATCATACCCACGCTCTTAGAGATGGTTTCAGACAGTTAAAAGACCATATTCTGTCTTTGTAGAATCAAGCCTCACTCCCCAAATGAAGAAAAATAATTTTCCTCCTAGATTCCTCTCTAGCCTCAACAACTAGTGTACTTAACTAGATGAGTGTCTCATGTTTTGAGGATGTTAAAATTATTGGTTCTTTTATGTAAGAGAATTATTTCTTTTTATCATACTCTCCACAGTAATATAGTTTGAGTAATCATTTCTCAATAAATAGTACATAGATTATCCAAGAAGATTCTTGCATTTTGAACAATTAGGGTTATTTTAAGTGGAATGAAAGTTATGATCTATTTTTTCTTTTATGATATTAATATTCTATGTGGAAAATTCACTAACTTCTACATATAATTTGAAGGTAGCTTTCTATAGTAAACGACTTGAAAAAATGATATTTAAACTTTTTTGCCCTAAAACAGGGTGAGATGAATACTACAAAGGCCATTCTCTCTCTCTCTGGCTCTGGCTCTGTGTCTACCTCTCATTTCCTGTCTCTTTCTCTCACATACATACATACACATACATTTGGAGGAATGCTTCCCTGAATCCTAAAGTAAGTTTTCTTCTTGCTATAGAAATCTTTCCTCAAGTGGCACTGTCCATCACCTTCTTTCCCTCAGCATTCTCCTTTCTCTCAGTTGTCTGAATGGTACTCTCTCCTGGTCATCCTCCAACCTGTCTGACCTGTCTTTACTCTCCTTTGCTGAATCTTCATCCAGGCCAGGCACATGTTTCTGAGGGCGCTATCCTAGGTGCCCTCACTCAGTGATCTCATCAGCTCCCATGGAGTTTATTATCATATCTATGCTGATGACTCTGGATCTGCTTATCAAGCCTTAATCTCTCTACTAATATCCAGTCTCAAATCTCTAACTTCCTTTTGGATATCTTGAATTGGATGTTCTGTAGACATCTTAAACTGGCATGCCCAAAGCTGAACTCATTTTCTTTCTCTCAAAACTTTTCCTTTTTCCTAATCTTCCTATTATTTTTGAGGCTATCATTATCCTCCTGCATCCTAACCCAGACTCAAAACCTATGATTTAAGCCTCAACTCTTCCCCCTTTCTTACTCTCATCCAATATATTGTACAAGTCTGTCAATTTAATATTAACAGCATCTCTTAAATATGCCCTCTTCTCTCCTCTGACTCTTAGAGCGTTGGCCTCATCAACTGGACTTCAATGTCATCAACTATTGCAATAGCCTGTGGGGGGGAGTCTGCCTGCCCTTAGTCTCTCCCCATTCTCATCCATTTTCCTCTCAACTAACAGTCATCTTACAAAAAGTGATCTTGTTTCAAACCAATTCCAGTTGTTTGTTCAGTGGTGAAGAAAGCCATCTACACCCAGGGAGAGGCCTGTGGGATCTGAGTCTGGACCACAACATAGCATTTTCACACTTTCTATTGATATTTGCTTGCATTATGTTTTCCTTCTCAGGTTTTCTTTTTCTGTACAGCAAGACAACTGTATAAATATATATACACATATTCGATCTGTCAAATATTTTAACTTAATTAACATGTATTAGATTTCCTGCCATCTAAGGGAGGGGGTGGGGGGAAGGAGGGAAAAATTTGTAACAGAAAGCTTTGCAAGGATCAGTGTTGAAAAATAACCCATGCATATGTTTTGCAAATAAAAAGCTTTAATAAAAATAAATAAATAAAGCCAAAAAAAAAAAACACAAACAAAAACAAAAAGTGATCTTTCTGAAGCATAGATCTATGTGATATTCCTACTCAATAAACCCAAGTAGGAAATGTATTGAAAAGGAACTAGTTGAAAAGCAAAAAGCACTTCTGTGGCTCAGACCTCTCAAGTGAAGTAAAGTTGCAGTTCCAGCTTCTAGCCCAGTCAGAAGCCTTCAGAGGAATAACTAGGGTACCAGTCTCAGATGAAAGGGAAACCTGCAGTTCTGTCATTTTGAAGTAGCACAGCTACCTAAATGGCTGATAGAGGCTGAGTTCAGTATCTTTCTACTATTCCTTAAACCCAAATTCAAATTAGGAACTTATGGAGCTCAGATCAAATCAGAGGGAGGCTACAATCAGTCTTTACCCCTACATCAGACCCCTTTGAGAGCAATAAAAGTGTACACATTCCCTTGCTTGCTTGAAATATAGAAATCATCTAACACTCCGTGTCTCTAAGAAAGTAGCAATACCCAATCTAGATCTTCCCTCCAGAAGTATATAAAACCCAGATCTAACATGAAGTCTAAAGTCAAGAAGTAGGCTAGAAGAATGAGGAAACAAAAAGAATCCCACTATGAAAAGCTATTATGGTGTCAGAAATGCTCGAACAAACCAAAGAGAATGATTCTAAAATATCTACAAGTAAAGCCTCAAAGAAAAACACAACTTAGAAATTCAACTAGAATTTCTAGAGATGATAAAGCAAGAGGGGTTTTTTAAGACTTAATGTTCTTATAAGTGACAGTGCTAGAGGAAAAAATGGAAAAGAAATGAAAGCTATTGATGAAATAATTAGAAAAGGAATTAACAGCTTGGCACAAGAGGAACAAAACCTTGCCAAAGCAACAATATTTCTGAAAATTAGAATAAACCAAATAAATACAAGCAAATGACTCCATGAGGCAAGAAGAAATATTAAAACAAAGTCAAAAGACTGAAAAAAGAAAAAATGTAAAATATCTCATATCAAAACCAATTGACCTGAAAAACAGATTAAGAAGAAAAAAATTCAGAATCACTGGACTACATGGAAGCCATGGCCAAAAAAAGCCAAGAAATCAAATGAAAACTGCCCAGACCACTTAGAACAAGAGGGCAAAGTAGAATAAGAACAGATTCACCAATCACCTCCTGAAGAAAATTCTAAAATAAAAACTCCCAGGAGTGTTATGGTCAAAATCCAGATCATCCAGACCAAAACAAAAATAGTAAAAGCAGCCAGGAAGAAAGAATTCAAGTACTGAGGAGTCACAGTCAGATTCATACACATTTTAGCAGCCACCAATCTAAAGGAGCAGAGAGTTTGTAATACAGTATTCCAGAAAGAAAGGATGTAGGCTTATAGTCAAGAATGACTTACACAGGAAAACTGAGTATAATCCAACAGGGGAAAAAATATATTTGTAATGAAACTAAGGACTTCCAGGCATTACTGAGTTAAAAAAAAAAACAGAGCTTTGTAGAAACTTTTAAGTTCAAAAACAGGAGGTAAGAGAAACTTAAGAAGGTAAACATGAAAAATAATATGCTCTCCTCTCAGATGTATTATAATTATCTTGAGATTATATATGTAAAGCACTATACAAAATTAAAAGCACTACATATAAATTATAGCTATTTTTCTTATTCTTATTACAATTTGTATATCCACTCCCACTGTCTAACATGGTGTTTTGCATATGTAGGTAGGTACTTAATAAGTGGTTACCCAATACATGAATGAATTCTCCTTGAAAAGTTGCAGTCCTAACTGTCATAAGTCAATGACAGACCAGAAGACCCTGAGGATTTCTCAGCTTTGCTTTTTCTTTGACACAGCTTCCTGTATCATACAGCTCTTAGGTTTCACAGTGAGAACTAAAAATAATTACAGTTCATCCATGGCAGAGGCAGAGAAATACTTTAACAAGGACACACTTACCACCTGCAGATTAAAAGTTGCCCCCACATTGAAATGACGGCAATTATTTTGCTAAATGTTTCCTTATACATTATCTTTGTAGCCTATTCAAATTGGCTCTTTGGCTTCTAGCTTCTGAAAGAGTGAGGAGGCAGAGTGATAAGGAGGACTAAAACATGGATTCAGAAAGCTCTGGAAAGGTTTAAGTAGCTGAAAAATGTCATACGTGAGTAAATTAAATGCTAGAAGGGACCTTGAAAAGGCAGGGTGTGGTTAAGACAGCACGGTGTGATCAAAGGAGCAAGGGATTTAGAAGCAAAAGACCAGATTGAAATATGTCTGACCACTTGTTCACTACTAATATGCCTGTGACTATGGGCAACTAATAGAAACAATATTATTTCCTTTCTTCTCCTGCCCCTCAGTCCCTACTTCTATCCATTTCTTCTTCCTTTCCCTCAATATAGAGCAAAAAATATACTATTTGGGGCTTCTTCCTAATATCCATCCTTGATCTTATACCCAAGGCAATATGGCAATTCTGGACTAATAGAAATAGAAAGAGGAAAAAATTGAGTTCGGGTAGGTCACTAAATTGGGAGTCAAAGGATCTAGATTTGATTCTAAGCTTAAGTGTTTTTCACTATGACCTTGGACAAGTAATTTAAGCTCTCTCAGAATCAGTTTCTTCATGTGTGAAATGGGCATCATAACACCTATGATACTCAAAGGGTTGCTACAGAAAATCAAATGAGATGAAATATGCTACATGCAAAGTAATTTGAAAATCTTAAAGCTCTATAAAAATCAATTCTTGTTTACCTTAATTTCCTAATATATAAAATGCAAAGATTTGACTAGGTGATCTCTAAGGGTACTTCCAACTCTAATATCCTCTTCTCCTATTAAAAAAAATATGGCCATGACATTAGTGATTGCAAAAAAAAGTAATAGGCTACCTAGGATTTTATATAATAAATTTCAGACATAATAGAGGAGTTTGACATATAACTTCTGACTTAAGATAGAGTATAGCTCCCCAACCTGCCCCAACATATGATGAAGCTGATGTTCCAGGTTAATACACCCTGTTTTTGGAACACTTTGCCAGGAAGAATGGATCAAATTCTACTTCTACTGAGCTGGTTTTTTACTTGCAGCAAGAGAACAGAGATAAACAACGAACCAATTTTCTGTCTTTGAATCCCACCAGTGCCTTAGACGGGGCCTAGCACATGATGGTTATTAATTATTTGATATTGTGTATTAAAAGCACCCTCAGGAACATCTATATACCATGTGTGTAAAGTCTTTTAGTATTCTTTTTGTTGGAGGCAATTGAGATTAAGTGACTAGGGTCACACAGCTAATAAGTACCTAAAGCCAGATTTGAATTCAAATCCTTCTAATTCTGGGTCTGGTGCCCTATCCAGTGCAACCCTTGTCTTTTAGCACTCTTTCAAGGTTCTTGCTTTTCAGATCCCAGACTGAGATGCCTCAGTCCCTTTAAATGGAAATTGAATTTGTGTTCATTATGGGATTATGTATAACAGAGCTCCAAGTTGGTGCCATCTCTTCAGTCATGGAGTAGGGATGAAAAATGAGGTGCAGAAACTTACAGAATGCCCTAGTGATCTCTGCTCTAGCTCAGTAATGAAAGGCTTCCTCTTAGCCCTGCTGATGATGGACATGGTGATAGAAAGTGAGAAAAGGGCTTAGAAATTAATCTGCTACATCCTGTGTATTTTTAAGGCAAAGACTAAAGTTGAGAACTAGCTTTGATTAGTATTAAATGTGAAGGAGCCACCTTGACCCTGACAGTCTTTGCCTTGGGCCATGAAATAGGGCTGTCTTTTTGAGAAATTAAGTATGAGTTTTAATAGGAAACCCTATTGAAAAGATGCTTGTATCATTTTTATTCCTAAAAATCTTGACAGTTCATTATCTGGAATGAAAGTGTGATAGTAACAGTATCTGAAGAAAGCAATATGCCCTTCCAGCTAAAACTTCAGAGTAGCATGTATATCTTGCCAGAAAAAAAAAAGTAGAATCACTTTGAACTGTCATCGGGACCTGTCTAGTGAAAAATATCTTAGTACTTTCCCCTCAATTTTTTCAAGCCTGGACTATGTCCTTTGTGGCTTCTCAATGCCTAAGTTCAGGCTGGTATCTGAGGCTATCTATGATCTAGCCACAACTTACCCTTCCAGCCTAATATCATCCTTTTTGTTGCTCAATCATGTCTGACTCTTCTTGACTCCATTTGGAGTTTTCTTGGCAGAGATACTAGAGTGGTTTACCATTTCCTTTACCAGTTCATTTGACAGAGGAAGAAACTGAGACAAACAAGTGACTTGCCCAGGGTTACACAGCTAGGAAGAGTCTGAGGCTGGATGTGGACTCTGGAAGAGGAGTCTTCGGGATTCTAGGCCCAGCATTCTATCCACTGCAGTGCCACCTAGCCGCCCTTATCTCACCCTACTCCCATTTACAGACTCTAAGCTCCAAACAGTCTACTCATCATTCCCACATACTTTTCATGATTTCCTTCTTCTGTGCCCTCTCTATGCTTAAAATCTCTTCCTCCTTTCAGCATCTCTATTTCTTCATATCCTATTTCCCTTTCCAGTGCTACCTCTTCCCTGAAGTCTTCTGTGATCCTCTTCTCCCTCACCCAAAAGTGATCTCTCTTCTTTGCCCTCTCTTAAGCCTTCAATTATACTTCTGTTAAGTACTCGAATTTCTATAATGTTATTTACATCCATGTCTATATGGACACCTAACTGGATGGTAAATTCTTTGAGGTCAGGGGCCATGCTGACCTAAGCACCTAACATGGTGTTGTACACAGCAGGTAGACGATAAATATTTGCTGAAAGAGTGAAGTGGTCTCTCAAACTTGACTTATCATTTAAGTTGGAAATAAACATCTTATGACTTTAAGTTAATTAGTCTGACACATGCCTGAGAGGGAAAGAAGGACAGATAAGATAGGAGGAATCCAAAAACATGGCATGGCCAGGGAAGAATAGTGTCAGTAGCATCAGAGGCAGCATGATACAAGGGCAAGTTTGCTGAGTTTGGAATCAGAGATGCTGGGTTCAAGTGCCAAATCTCCTATTTGCTTATCTTTTTTGGCCTTCACATCTCAGAGATGAGTTTCCTTATTTGTAAAAATGTGGGGATTGTACTAAGTGGACTTGGAAATCTCAAAAAAAAAAAGAAAAGAACAAAAGAAAGAAAAAGAAATTCTTTTCCCACTCTTAATTGGTGATCCTTTAATACATGCATCCCAGGATAGGGAAATAAGTGGAAGAGAGATTTACTAAATTACTGTTAGTGAACTTTACAAGATCCTGGAGAACAAAGAGGTGTGACATTGCATGTATTGTCATGACTTGGTTGGTGTGTTGTTTAATTCTGATTTTTTTTCTCTTTTAAAATATATGTTATACTTACTAGGGTCTAGGGGATAGGGCTACACATGAGGGGACTATGTGTGTGTGTGGGGGGAAAGTGATGTAAAAGCAAAAGACAACCCACATAGGGATACTAGAGGTCGCATTTACCTACGTGTTGAATAAAACTTTTAACAAACTCTCTAATTCTTGGGGACAAGGTGAAGAGATCTGGCCTAGAGCAGAAGTGTTGAACTGGTAACATGAACAGCCACATGCAGGCTGCAGAACTTCTGAATATGGCCAGAATAAAATTAAAATATAATTGGGAAATGCATGCTCAATATTAAGAAAGAGCTTCCTAACAATTAAAGCTGTCCAAAATTTCAGCAGGCTGCCTCCTGAGTTTTGAGTGTTCCCACCCACTGAAAGGCTGTAATACAAAGCTAGATGACCATCATTGTGTGTTATAGAGGCAATTTGGATGCAGTTTGGCAGGGAAGAGTTGGACCAAATACTCTCTGAGGTATCTTCTAACTCTGGCATTTTAATTCTGTAAGCTAACTTAGAGGGGATTGTATGAGTAATTCCACTTTGAATTACTGGTCCTTGTGTCCTGGAGTAGATAGAGGATTGATGTAATATTGAAATGACCTTTATTGGAATGACCCCCCTGTCTTATTTCACACGTTGCCTTTTTGAGTAAATAGAAGAACATTCATTGTAGTGTAATTACATGTTATCAGCATCATATCACTGATATGGAATCAGTAGGTTGCATGCAATATTGTCTTCACTTTTAGACAGACCATTTTTAAATATAATAAATAATTCCTATTACTGAGGCAACATGGGCTGATAGAATAAGCGTGATACTGCACACTTTGGGTTCTAGACCTGGAAATGCCCCTAATTAGTTTACAAGACCTCTAGCTAGGTACTACACATATCTGGTCCCCAGTTTTTCCTCTTTAAAACCAGTGTGCCAGACTAGATGATCTCTGGTTCTTTCTGTCTCTGATATATTTTCTTTATGAAACCATGAAGAGCCTTTTGTATCTCTGCTCTATGCCCATTCAGATCAAGTGTCTAGCTCAGGGCCTTGGAAAAAATGTGGCTGCTTAAGAAATATTTGTTATATTGAATTGTTTGGGGTGATTTTAAAATATCATCCTGAATAATTTAGGCAGTAGCTGAACTGAAGCCTTTGTATTATTAGCCTTATTCTGTCTTAAGTAAAAAGATTTTTCATGCACTTATTCAAAATACTCTACTCCATACATCAGCGTTTCATTTTTAAAAGTTCTGTAAGTGATAGGATCTAAATGATTCTTTAAAAGTTCATTGACCTCAAAGGGCTATCAAACTCTGCATACCCTTTGATCCAGCAGTGTTTTTACTGGGCTTGTATCCCAGAGAGATAAAGGAAGGAAAGGGATCCCCATGTGCAAAAATGTTTGTGGCAGCCCTTTTTGTAGTGGCAAGGAACTGGAAACTGAGAGAATGCCCATCAATTGGAGAATGGCTGAATAAATTATGGTATATGAATGTTATGGAATATTATTGTTCTGTAAGAAACGACCAGCAGGATGATTTCAGAGAGGCCTGGAGAGACTTGCATGAACTGATGCTGAGTGAAATGAGCAGAGCCAGGAGATCATTGTACACACCAACAACAAGATTACGCAATGATCAATTCTGATGGAAGTGGCTCTTTCCAACAATGAGATGATTCAAACCAGTTCTAACGATCTTGTGATGAAGAGAGCCATCTATACCTAGAGAGAGGACTGTGGGAACTGAGTATGGACTACAACATAGCATTTTCACTCTTTTTATTGGTGTTTGCTTGCATTTTGTTTTCTTTCTCATTTTTTCCTTTTTGATTTGATTTTTCTTGTGCACAAGATAATTATATAAATATGTTTGTATGTATTGGATTTAACATATATTTTTACCATGTTTAACATATATTGGATTACTTGCTATCTAGGGGAGGAGGTGGGGGGAAGGAGGGAATTGGAACACAAAGTTTTACAAGGGTTAATGTTGAAAAATTATCCATGCATATGTTTTGAAAATAAATAGCTTTAATAAAAAAAATGAAAGTTCATTGGCCCCTTAGACTTTAGATTTAATTAAATGTTTAACATTTTTTAAAAAAATCTTTTGGAAGTAGTCAGACATCAGAATTTTGCTTAGTCTAGACCTTAGATTTCATTGGTATAAGGACCTCCCAAGGAGAACACTTGCTCTTACAGTGCCAATCAGCATCTACTGTACAGCTTAGAATCATAGAAAGTTGCCTGAGACATGGAGAGATTAATTGCTTTGCCTTGCCTAGGGTCACATAGCAGTATTTGTCACAGTTTGAAGCTGAACTCAAATGTTCTTGACTCCTACCTGGTTCTCTATCCATAACATTACACTACCTCTCTTTTAAGAACTATTAGAATCCCTAAAATGAAGTAGGATGGAGAAACACCATAAGTAGTGGTAATGTTCTTAGTAAAATATAGATACATACATACATACATCATGATTATATGCTTATTATGATCTTACCAACTATAGCCAAATGTTCTTCTCAGAGGCTTTAAAAAAAACAACTCAGGGTCTTGAATTATTCTTCCAAAATGACCTGAAATCTCCAAGCTGAATGTTTTTATTTAACTATTAATATATGTACATTTTCCAAATTAACCAAATATAAGCGCAGACACTCCCCTTCACGTCATATTATATAGACAACACCAACATATATCTGAATGGGTAGTGATGGCAAGGTTACCTGCAGTTTATACTAAGTACATACTTAGTACATACTAAGCTCTAAAATAAAACTTGAGGATTGTTAGCTATTCTTGAGCTTCGGCTTATGATCACTTTGATGATGAGGAATAGCATTACTGATTTTGAGCTGGCAGGGACGACAAGTTTTCATGCAGACTTAACTTTCTGGAATTTCTATTTTAATGGTTACCTTTATATTTGTAAGATTTTTATTTCAGTGCTGCTATAGGAAATTCCCATAACTTTTCCATGGAGAAAAAAATAAATATGATTTTTAAAGAAAGGCATTATTCCAAAAGGATACAATATGTAACTCTATTGGCAAACTATTTAACCATTATCTAATAAAACTTTACTTTTAAAAATTCTTTGAGTTCAGGAATAAAATGGAATGGGTTTTTTGACCCATGAAATAAACACAACTATAGTAAGGAAATTCCCCCAAAAATATTTCTGGCCCTCTAATGATAATATTTCATTGGATCTCCAATCTCATTAATAGTATTCACTCTAATAATGTGGACTATACTAGCACAAGGTGGCACATAGTAGACATATAAAAAATACTTGTGTATTGGTTGATAGATAACAAGTTTCATATACTCTGCAATTTAGCCTGGTCATCCTAGAAATTCTCAGCAACATATCTGTCTACAAAGATTGTGGATGGGTTAGTCTTTTGCTTTCACTGTATGACTGGCCCCTTCCTTTTCCAGGCATATATTAATTCAGTAAAATTCTTTATGCCGCTTCCCTTGTTCAGTTCTTTGTTGATGATGTGCTACAACCTAATCATAGCCACCACACACCTATTTATTGCCATTTAGCTAGTCATGAATTTTAATCCTTCAGAGACCATGGGTTGCATGACATGTGGAAAGAAATATAGTATCATTGGAAGAATATTGGGCCTTTGTTTCACAGAGGAACTTAGGCTCATTAAAAGCACTGAACATTTTTCTATAGGTAAACTAGCTTTCTTCTTTCTCCCTGTTCAATTCTGGTTTTGGCTTATTATCTTTTTCAGTGTTTGCCTAAAGTACTGCCTGCCAGCCTTATTCCTAGGGATTGTCCATGCAACTGAAAATCAGAGTCTGGACAATATGCATTTTGCATCCATTTAGTTTTTACCATATGGGTACATAGGCCAAGTTCTTTTAAATGGTTTGGGTTTAAAAGGTTCTACAATAGTCCTGAACTTAATATAGTTAATAGAAGATCATCTGCAAACAGTAGTATCTGGAGGACCTGATCACATATAGGGAATCCCTCTTTCTTTCGGGACTCCATGTACCATTGATACTGTCATCATTTAATATATGATACTTCCAAAAAGATTGTTTATCTGTCATCTATCAATCACTTTTTAGATAATATTTGTTATCTTTTAGATAGCATCTATGAAGAAAATGCATTTAACCAAAAAGTGTAAAAGAGAGAGTAGGAAGGGTAGTAAGGTAGTCTTCCTGTACCCTTCTCCAGAAAGTATTCTAGATAAGTAGTAAAGTGTAGATTATTAAATGTAATATGGCATTCAGTGGTCAAGCATATAGAATCTGAACAAAGAAGAACAATGAGCCAATTGAATTCCAGTATCATTTAAAAGAAAAAACAAGCTCTTTGACATAACTAGCTTATCTGCTAGATACATAAAATTAATAATGCCCTGCTTTGTTTTAGATACCTATTTGTTGGGAAATACGCTAAACCTCCCAAGATTGCTCTGAAGATAAAATTGAGATAATATTTATAAAGCTTTTTCCAAACCTTAAAATGGTATATTAATGTCAGCTATAGCTATTAAACTAATTCTTTAGTGTGCACTTTGTCATTAAAGAAGTGTGCTGATACGAAAATCTGTTAAACATTTGACTGTCAGTGCCTGCCTATTCAAAAACAATTTAACTCATAAGTTTCTTTTACATCCATTTGAGATATTTTTAAATCCATAAAAAGTAGTGATGAAATTGTGGTCACTTTCAAGATCTGACTTTAAATCAATGATCTAGAGATAGAAAGAAACCTCTGTGGGCTCTATTAGGCCCATCCACCATTTTGCAATCAATGATTTATTTGCTCTTTCCACACCATTCTGCAAGTTTGTCTTCTGGGACTCATACTGAGTCACTCCATCTTGGGACTTGTTCACCTTTCTCCCTAAGAAAACCTACTTCAGTGTCCTTTCTTCACCATAACTACTGATCTTCTTGCTGTCCCCAGCTATCATGGGATCTGGCCATGTCAAAAGTCTCTAAGGAGGAAAGGAA
This sequence comes from Myrmecobius fasciatus, assembly GCA_023553655.1. Taxonomy (NCBI): domain Eukaryota; kingdom Metazoa; phylum Chordata; class Mammalia; order Dasyuromorphia; family Myrmecobiidae; genus Myrmecobius; species Myrmecobius fasciatus. Next base: position 113,893 of record JAJPUD010004226.1, on the reverse strand, counting down.
GATTTCTAAAGCTCACTGTAGAACCTTGTGGTATCTCTGAAATTTCCTGATATAAGTGACGCTCTATGCTTCCTATAGAGCCAGCCCAGATTGCTTTCACATGTAACCATAACAATTACTGTGGCATTTCAAAAGAGAATTTTTCTTCTGTCAGTGTCAATCATGGTAGCATATATCTCTCAGTCCTTCAGAAGTATACAAGCTATGTTTTTCTGTGGTCCCAGAGAGCACAAGAGATGAAATAGCAATTTTCAGAGTTAATCATTTCCGTACCTTGTTGTAGTATCCATGGATCTTTTTAAAGAAGAAGAATACACAGATCCAGTGAGGAAAAGTTATCTTAGTTTTGGATAAATTGGCATATTCAATAGATAATTGCAATACTGCAGAACTTTAGAGCTAGAAATCCTAAATATAACTAATATCCATTCCTTAAAGTTTTAAGAAATTTGTTTCCAAATTCTCTTTTTATCCATGATCAAGAATGTAAAAAAAGCTGATGGGCCAGCTGTTAAGGGTTTTCTGGCTTTGGATTTTTGCAGATGTGAAAACATAAAAGAGTCGATCAGAGTTAAAAGCCATATTCCACTGTGACCAGTGTAGCGTTCCAGACTGAAATTTTTCATATATGGGCAATGATATTCTGATCGTCAGTGTTACTTGTGATTCTAGCAATTACTTTCCAGGACAGATCTTTTGATAAAAACTACTGATTTGTGAGGATTAAAATTGTCCAACCTACAATATAAGAGACTGAGGCAGAGCTCTGAGCCAGTGACAGTTTATTAAAGGTCCATGGTTCCCTCTAATGAAGTGGATCTCAGATATTCCTCCTGATTTGAAATGTGCTTTTCTTTCAGGGTCTTGTATTTATAGAGTTTGATATGCAAATATGCAAAAGAGGCATGATGAAAAAGAGAATCTCATTGGTTGATAAACTTGCCTTTGAGAACCAAAAATGACACATTGGAGATGTCATAGGTTAGATGAAGAATGGGGCATTTCCACTGACTAAGTGGTCATAAGATGGCCAAAAGATGGTCAGCTTGCTTGTATTAGACAAGAGAGAATGAGCCAGAGATACAAAAATAAATTGGAAGACTTTCCATGTAATTGAGTCACCCCTGCCACATTGGACTTGGTCACCATGACAAGAAAAAAAACAAGGGTGGAGGGTCTCTAGTTACCTTTCTATGATTAAGCAAGTGAATTTAAAATCTGGAGCTTTGGAGCCATATACAGAACTTATAATCACTACTGCTATTGAATTATACCAAGTTGATTAATACTAATTGGAATAGAGTAAGGATCCAAATGAATTATTTTTCACAGATCAGACTGTCTTCATATGTGGATGGACTACTTGTAATATGTATTTGGAGGATGTAAGTTTCTAAGGACTAAAATGAATTTTAAATTCTAACTTCTAAATTGAACATAAAAAGATCCAACTTCATTTACAATATAAAATAAAATGATAGGATTCAAGATATTTCTGTTGAGATCATATGCAGTAGCATCTGTTTGAAAATGTTTTCAATTTTCCATCTGTCCATTTAAAAAACGTTTCCTACTTTGGCAAATAGAAGTTGTTTAGTTTGAGGTTTTTTAATGTATTTTGTGGTAATTTTGTGGTGCCAAAAGACTTTTCTAAATGCTATAATCTGTAAAATGTGTATGAAGAATCTACTCAGATTTCTGTAGATCATCAACTTAACAGAAGGCCAAAGTATAAGCAGTATAATATATATAATATTTACAATAAACACAAGGCCAGAACCTTTCCATGTGGAGAGTTTTGATTATATTGGAAGAGGCGTGGAAGAGGTACCTTTTTTTTTTTTTTTTTTTTTTTTTTTTTTTGCTGAGGCAATTGAGGTTAAGTGACTTGCCCAAGGTCACACAGCTAGGAAGTGTTAAGTGTCTGAAACCAGATTTGAACTCAGGTCCTCCTGACTTCAGGGCTGGTGCTCTATCCATTGCGCCACCTAGCTGCCTGGAAGAGGTACCTTTTTAAGAAGGTACCGGACAATTGAATCATAAATATTTCGCTGTCTTCAATATTGACATTGTCAGAATTTTCTGACTAATATGATCTTACACCAATAATCAATTTTCTAGTGATCTAACAGATTATTATAAATTAAGTTCTTTTGGTTAAGCAGGTTAAATTGATTTGTAAAACCTTCTCTTCAAAACCCCAGTGAAATGTTTACCACCTTCATTCCTAATTGTTTGTTTTGCCTGAACTAAATCCAATTTTTAGACAAAAATCTTTGAAATGGCTGTTAGTGGGCTATCATATCAATGCTCTTTTACCTGTAATAGCCTCTGTAATCAAAATATACCAATAGGAAAGAATCTTAAAGTATGAAAAAAGATCGTCAAGACTATTCCTAGTCACCAATTTATTTTTAATTATAAGAATTCAGATTTGAAATTTTTTCTAAATGATATAGAATTGCTAGGATTATTCTATACCATTTTAAAAACATGGGTTCTGACTTAACTGTTCTCCATTTGCCCTTCTTATTTTCTTTAAAATGACCTAAATAAGGTAGTCCCTTCCAACTCTAGAATTCTCTGATTTAAATAAAGTTCCTTTAAAAAAAAAAGCTCCTTCTAGTGTCTGATTCTCAAGAAATCAAGTATTTAACAACTGCCCGTTATTTGTAAAGCTCAGTATTAGGCACAATGGAGAGATCATAAAAGAACTATTTCAGTTAAATAACATATAAAAATAAAAATGTGTTTGAATAGAAAAGTATGTCCCTTAATTAGAATTTTTTCTGTTGATAGCATTTTCAGAAATAGAAAAAAGTGAGCTAATTTGGGGAGAAGTCCTGTGTGTATATGGAAAGACCATTGCCTAATGAAAGGAAGCCTTGAAAAAGTGCTGATATGTGTATGTATAAACTGTAAATTGCCCATTACAAAATGGAGATTACTAAGGTATTTTCCATGTGCTGGGTATCATTTGTCATGACTTAAAAATCCTAGTTTATTTTCTTTTTTTTTAATCCTAGTTTATTTTCATTAAAATTATGAAATTCTTTTGCACTTGGGTGGCATCATAATTAAAGGAGATTGGTATTTAGCCTTTTGAATTGGAATAGCATAAAAACCATAGAAAACACTCCACCAGCAAGGACTTGTTAGATTCAAATTGTCTTTGAATGATTGAAGAAGGTTCTTACATAATTTACACTGGCATCAAACAGATATATTTGCTTTAATCATGGCTTGTACTATATTACTCTATATCATCTCAACTCTTACTCATTGAGAAAAGTATTGTCCTGCTAAAGAGTCTGTAGGATTATTTGGAATTCACTAAGTCTGCCAGGATTTTCTCCATAATTTTGCATTTTAAAGTATTCTTAGTGATAATTGTATTTTGCTCATTATTTCATCAGCTGGATGAATCGTCTGGGACTTGCAGCCATCGGTTATTCCCCTGATGAAAAAGATATCCAACCACGTGAAGGTAAGGGGAATCATCTATTACTTTAAGATCTTACTTAGGAAGGAATGCAAGAAAAGTAGAAATAGTCATATTTTTTTAAAATGACTTCAGCATAAGTTTTCTTACTTCTATCCAGTTGTATGTTTCTATATACAGCATGATCTGATAAATAATGGGTATAAGTCTTTTCCATGTGATGTATTTAATAAGCGTAAATGTAAAAATGTATTTAGAGAAACAGTCTTATGCCATGGACAGAGAGCAAGTCGTGGAGTCAGGAAAACCTGGGTTCAAGTCAAGCCTCCACCATATATTGACTGTGAGAACCTGGGCAAATCACTTAATCTCTCAGTGTCCCAGGCAACTCTACAAGACTAAATTGAAAGTGGGTACCAGTTCCATTGGTAGAAGAAGTTTTCTCCCTGAAAGTTGGATTTCTTGCAAGAACTATATGAATACCTAAAAGAAATGAAACAAGAGGTAAGAAATTAAATAAGAGCTCTGGAGAAAAGAATTAGAAGGAGAATAAATAGCTTAAAAGAAAAAGTGATAAGCCTTGCCCAGTTCATGGATTCCCAAATAGACTAAACAGAAATCAATGACTCCATGAAAACTATAAGAAATATTACCCAAAAAATCAAGATTTTTTCAAAATGAAGAAATATAAGATATCTGATATAAAAAAAAATCTTACCTGGAAAAAGGTCAAGGAAAGATCACCTGAAAATCACTGGACTCTCTGAAAACCATAATTTTTTTTTAAGACCCAGACACTGTATTTCAAGAAATTACAAATGAAAGCTGCCCAGATCTATTAGAATCATTGTGCAAACTCGAAAGCATCTATTAATCACATCCTGAAAGGAACCCAAAAAGGAAAATTCCCAGGAATACCCTAGCCAAAAGCCAGAGTTTCCACCTTAAAGAAAAAATACTGCAAGCATCCAGAAAGGAGGAGTTCAAGTACCAAAGAACAACAGATAGGATCATATAAGATCTGGTATCTTCTACTAAAAACCAGAGATCTTAGAATACAGCATTCCAAAAGGCAAAAGAGATAAACTTACAGCCAAGAATAACTTACCTTGTAAACCTGAGTATAATCCTATAGAGGAAAATAGATCTTTAATGGAATAGAGAAGTGGAACCAAACTGAAATAAAAATGCAGGTCATTGATCCATACATAAGGGTCTCTATGGGCCACCTATTGACAGAGTTTTAAAATTTAATGCTAAAGCATAGTATTATCTATGTTTTTTGTATTTTTACTTTAATCTGGTTCAAGCCACACTCATGAGTATTATGGGCTGTGTAAGTCTCCTGGGCTGCACATTTGACATCTTTAGAATAGAGGCCTTTTTAAACATTCCTGATTAAAAGATTGGAGCCAAGTAGAAACTTAAAAATAAAAGCACAACAGAATTTACCTTGAAAGGTAAATATCAGAGTGATTGGCCAAAACGGAGTGATGATATAGGGGGAGAAGAAACAAGTGTCCCTTCAGAACTTTAATGTCTTCAAAGAATACTGAGGAAATTAAATAAGCAAAACAATGGCCCTTAAAGTATGTCATTTCTATTCTAAGAGTTTGAAGAGGAGAAAGAGAAGGAGAGATAAAAGGAGAAATAAACTAGTGGGAAAAGGATGATGATGGAGTATAGCTAATCTCATAATTGAGATAAATAAGAAATTATACAAAGATAGAGGAAGTTGGGGAAGTGGCACAGAAACAGCAAATGAACCACACAATGGACAAAAGAGTGTTGAATGCATGCACGTGTGCATGCGTACACACACACACACACACACACACAGAGTTTAGAGCAGAAATACTGAAACTCAACATGAAAATGAATAGGAATGTGGAGAGCCACAGTTTTCCTAAAGAGTTCAAAGAGAAGGTAACAGTGGGAAGGAATATTCAAGAGCAAAACAAACATCCTGATCTCTAAGGTAGGATTCAAAGAGGAGGGAAAGCACAGAACTAGAATTTAAGAGGTGTCTTGGATTGTCTCTGGAGAATGGCTGAAAAAATTGTGCTTTATAAATGGAAGGAAATATCATTGTGCCATAAGAAATGATGAAAGAGATGATTTCATGAATCCCGAGCAGCATGATCAGATCCTAAGTGAAGTGAGAACCTGGAGAACAATTTATACAGTAACAGCAATATGAAGGAAAACAGCTTTGAAAGACTTGAGAATTCTGAATAATGCAATGAGCAACCATACTTCCAGAGGCCCTGTGACGAAGCCTGTTACTCACCTCCTATCAGAGAAGCAAAGGACACAGGGTGCAGAGACAGATATTTTGGGACATGGCCACCATGTAGATGCATTTTGCTTGACAATGCTTATTTATTGGAAAGGTTTTTTCCTCTCTTTCTCTCAATTTTTAATTGGGGAAGGGGATTTAGGAAGAGTGACCAAAAATCGAAAAACTCCCCCCCCTCCAAATAGAAGAAAATAAAGTGAGATGACAGGAAAACACCAAGTATAGATGGCTTCTTCAAGGAGTTTACCTGAGAAAGAAATAAGAGGTAGTTAGCAGGGATGGTAAAGTCTAGCACTGAGGTGGAGTTGGAGTTAAGGATGGGAAGGATTTGGCCATGTTTGTAGTCAGCAGGGAAGGAACAAATAGGGAAGAATTAACATTTATGTAATACCTACTATATGCCAAGCACGATTGTAAGCACTTTTTACAGATAACATCTCCCTTGTCTCTCACAACAACCCTGTGAGGTAGATGTTCTTATTTCCCCCATTTTACAGGTGAGGAAACGGAGGCAGACAGTTAAGTGACTTACTCTGTCATGCAGTTAGTGTTCGAGAACAGATCTGAATTCAGGTCTTACTGACTCCAGGCCCAGTATTCTCTTCCTTGCTGCCTCATTCAGGAGAGATTAAAGAGTGGGATAATAATGGGGAAAGTCTACTGGAGAAGACAGGAAAGGATGAAATCAAAGGTGCCATATGCATCTAGATTAGTTTTGACAGAGGTGTACCTCTGCATCAGAGACTAGAATAAAAAAGAAACTAATGGAGGATGATGATGACAAAATAGTGTGGGATGAGGAGGAAGAGTTATGCTATGAGAAAGAAAGGAGAGCCTGTGGCAAATAACCCTGATTTCCTCAGTAATATGTCAGGTAAAGACTTGAGCAGAGAGGATGAAGAGAATTTTTATGGGAGGAGTAAGGAGAAAAGAGAAGGCTTAGAACATTAATGTGTATATATGAATGACCAGTTTAGTATCTCACAGAATATTAATTTTTTAAACTGCTGGGATCTGAGATGTAAACAGGAATTCAAATTGATGCTGTCTTTTGAGTAGCATATTCAGTGACCAAATCAGAATGCTTGTGGTGCTTTATTCTATACCATTGACTTAGAATCCAACTTGAATTATTGACATAGGCCTTTTGGGTCTTGGTTCTTCGTTTATGAGACAACACATGTAAATAAGGTAGAAACCAACCAAACAAATATTTTCTACCTAATTTTCTCAGAAAGGCCTTATGAATTCTCCTCATTTTTCATATACTCTGTGAAAAGTCTCCATTGACAAAATGAGGACCATACACTGGCCACTATCTAATTCCACTAAAGCAACTCACCTTTCACAAAATGATACTGAAATGTTCATATGCTACATCAAACCTTCTTAAATTGTGGATCGCAACCCCTTATATGGTCACGTAACTAAATGTGGGGGTTGTAAAATTATGATTTATTATGGGTAAATGTTTGATTTCTATACCTTCATTATATACCTGTATACCTGGGGTCAGGTACAGATTTCTCAGGTGAAAAGGGGTTGTGAGTAGAAAAAGTTTAAGAAGCCCTGTGCTACATAATGAATGTATATATTATCATTAGTGAATATGTATGTCTGCAATTTTACGTTTTCTCACTATGTTATATAAGCAGTGTCGGATTGCCTTTTCTGGTATTTGGGCATTTGTCCAGTAGCCAGACTGTACCAGGTTGTATGGTGGAGTGATTGGGTGTTTGGGACTATCACTGGCAGCACCACTGTCCTTGCAAATGTTATTGGCATTTGCTTCAATCACGGTAGGAAGTTTCAGAAGCATCATGAATGGGAAGGTCAGTCACATATTTCATCTTTTTAAAAAAATAGTATTTCTTAAACAGTAAATTTCAGTATCATAATACTACCTGACAGTAGGTCACTTCTTCAAGGAGGAACAGTATTTCAGAAGTCATGCCCTTTTCTTTGAAAGGGATCATGGTGTAGTAGAAAGAGTCCTAATCAAGAAGCCAGGAAATCACGATTCAAGGCCCAGATCTGCTACTGGCTAAATGTGTAATCTTAGGCAAATTCCTTCCCCTCTAAGATTTCCTAATGGCTTATTCTTTAAAAAAAAAGAGGTACTAGGCTAGATAAATACCCTTCCAGTTCATAAATTCAATGCTTCTCTATCTCACTTGCTTTGAAGTAGAATTTCAAACTCATACTGATGAATTTGGGAAGAAAAACTTGTCGATTGTACAAAAATATTTACTTTGTATGTACCTCAAGCCATCTTGTTAATGCCCTTATTTACTTTTAATTATAATGAAATGAAGTCACTTTTCTTAGTAGCACAAAGTAGTTCTCATATATGTTTCTCCATAACATTGATGAGGACTAATAAAAAGAAAACTCGGTACACTATGCCGGATATCTATGCCTACAATCTAGTTCTGAATCATCAATATCCCCAGAATGCCAGATGTCAGGTGTTAAGCTGAATGTCCCCCAAATCTAGGTCTCCTTCTAAATATCCCCAAAGAGCCAGAATGCAACCTCAGGAATACCTTTTACTGCAGTCTTAGATATTCCAAGGAAATTGTGTCATCACCTCTGCCCCTGTGTGTGTGTTGAATTAGCAGTTTGTGCTAGGAAAAGAAAAGGTCTTCCTCCTTCTGTTACCAGTTTCCAGCAAAGCATTCAGGGTGGGGCACTACAAAAGTTATCAGCTACATAAGTATTCTCTTCTAAATACTTGAACTAAAAACTTGAACCTTTTCTCGGCAGATTACTGGAGTGAAAGTGATCACGATGATGCTGAAGGCTCTTTGACCTTGAGACTGGAAGGTGCCATGGCTCTCAATGATGTCAGCGTCAGTCATCGACCATCCTCAGTAAGTACTAAATGTCATGTCTTGCAACAAAGTCCCAGTGGCCTGGTGTGGACAAATTGCTCTAAATGTATTTGAGATGTTTGAGGTTTTTCCTTTTGGAAGACAGTCTTGTGCAGTTGAGGATGGACCTCCTAACTGGAAAATGTTAACATCGGTTCCAGCAAATCAAAAGGTAGAGAAGCCAGTTGGCAAGCTAAAGTAAAGACCTGTCAGAACTATGAAGGAAAAGGCAAAGAAATGCAAATCAGGGACCTGTTTCCTCCTTACTTTGCTCTACAAAGCTAGTGTGAGGATTTTCCATGTGCGTATTTTTTCAAATGTGTCATACTAATGTTGAAAGGATCTCATAAATGTGCTCCAGGAATCTATTTGAAATGAAACCATGGGACTTCATTTCAAATCCCATTGTCATTTGGTTAAAACAAAGATTAATTTTAAAAACTTTAACAAAAACATTTTAAGATCAATTTTTATTTGTGTTCTTCCCACCACTTTTTTAAAAAAGGATATTAAAATATAATATCTCAAAGAAGCTCATACCAAATTGAAAAGGACTGCTAAAGTATGGTTACAGAAGACTGGTTTGTAAATGCAGATAGGACTGTTTTCTATTTTTCTTTCAGATTTTTCACCAGCGTGAATGACATGATCTTCACACAACCAAACCAAAGGCAGAATGGCTGAGGCAACAGCATCACATGGGGGAAGTTCAGCCTGATTTTCACCCATGTGATGCTGTCTTATCAACTGGGATATACGTTAAGCCCCTCCCTTTGCATTTTTCCAATTTTTTAAGTAAAATGGAACTCTAGCTGAGCGTAATGCCTATGGATTTTTTTTTGAAACCTGTTTTGGTTCTGCAGCACCCTATAGTTCTGGCAGCTTTTTTGTCCTTGCTTGTTTGACTAGAAAAATCTGGTCCTCAAAGAAAAGGGAACAGTGGTCCCCAGTTTCTTCTGGGGGTATCCATGTGTTTCTCAAGGTCCTCACTGGCTTAGGAGCAAGCTTGGTAACTATGTAGAGTGTTCTGGTAGTGTCTCAGAGTAGTAAGTCTGGATTGAAGAATGTGTCCAAAGTAAGAAGAGGCCATTGGTAATTGATCATGTTTATGAAATTCGATTGGTTGTAATTATTTCTCAGTTGTGAAAAGTGCATAACCTGCTTTTCAAAAATGTTGATATAATATTTAATTCTATTGGCCAGCCAATATTTTTCTACAGTCTTCTCTTATGATAATAAGGTATAATTTGATACTTGCATTTACTTTTAGGGCACTTCTTTAAGTCCATTCCCAGAATCCAAACATCTTTCGAGTCCATACTTGGAACCTCCACACCTATCGACTGCATTCCTGGAACGCAAACACCATGCAAGCCAATTCCCAGAACCAAAACACCACGCAAGTCCATATCTGGAACCACCACGTGGCCCAAGCCCATTCCCTGATGCTAAACGCGGCCCAAGTCCATTCCTGGAACCCAAGCGTGGCCCGAGTCCATACCTGGAGCCCAAACGTAGCGCAGGTCCATTTCTGGATCCCAAATATGGCCCAAGTCCATTCCTGGAACACACACATGGTGCCAACCCGTTCCTGGATCCTACACTTGGCACAAATCCATTCCTGGAAACCAAACGTGGTGCTTGCGCATTCCCAGAAACCCAGCGTGGTGCCAGTGCACTCCCAGAGCCCAAACGTGGTCCAAGCATGTTCCTGGACCTCCAACGCGGTGCCGGTCCTTTTCCAGATTCCAAACATGGTGCAAGTCGGTTCCCAGAACCCCAACGTGCCAATCTATTCCCGGAACATGGTGCGAATCCATACCTGGAATCCAAACATGGTGCCAGTCCCTACCGAGAAACCACTCACCGTGGTACAAGTCCCTTCCTGGAAATCAAACGTGGTGCAAGTCCCTTTATGGAATCCAAACCTGGTGCAAGTCCATACCTGGAATCCAAACGCGGTGCCAGTCCATTCTTAGAATCCAAACGTGGTGCAAGCCCATACCTGGAATCCAAACGTGGTGCCAGTCCATTCCCAGACCCTAAACGCGGTGCAAGTCCATACCTGGAATCCAAGCATAGCCCAGGTTTTTGCTTGGAATCCAAACATGGTCGGCACTTTTCGAGTGAATCCACCTATTCTTATTCTTCTGCTGAAGAGGCTCGACAGGAAGCCCCAGGAAGTAGGGATTCATCTAGCCACAGAAGGCTCCATGGTGAAAGGCGCTCCTGGCAAGACCTCATCGAGACACCACTGACAAGTTCCGGGCTCCACTTTCTCCAGACCGGTCCTATCGAAGATGATTACGTGTTCGGCCTAACTCTTATGTCACCAGAAAAGCGACGACAAGCAACCCTGCCAGCCCAGAAATACAACATTAATGACCAAGAAGGGCCTTTCCCACTGATTCCCTACCAGCAGGATCATGGGTCCCATGCAAGGCCCCAAAAGCAACGTAGTCAGAGTCTGCCTCGAAACAGAGATGTCAGGAGCAAAGGTCAAATAAAGGCATCAGAGTTAACAGAGATAGAGGAAGACCAATTTCTCATTAAGAAACAGAGTAGTTTCGATGAGGAAGGTAAGATTTATTAATTTTAAGATAAATCATAATTTTCTAGAAAGTGGATTTTCACCAACAGATTTATTTTCCAAAATCAGTTGAGGATCTAGCAATGTCCCTTTTAAGATGGAGGAATTCCTTTTTGTTTCTGCACCCCAGTGTTCTTCCCCTGTTCCTTATCTGTGGTTTTAAAGCACCTTAGGAGGGCAAACCTTGGACAAGCCAGAACTATTTCTAAGAAGGGCGTTGCCAAGAATGTGATGTCTTAGAGGACCATAGCCAAGCTCATTTTATTTCCTAATGTGCCCTTGCCAGCAGGAGCACAAGAAAATGTAATTTGCTCTATGGAGTGCTCTGCTGAGCCTTTCTAAGGAATTCACTAAGGCTGAGACGGTAAACGTTGAATCCTGATTTGCCACTTACTTGCGAGCTACATAACCTCAGAGAAGATACTTAGTCTCTCTGGCCTTCAGCTATGTCATCCATAAAATGAGGCATGGGCAGTGGATTAGATTTCTCTAAGTTCCCTTCTACCTCTAAATCCCATGATCCTATACATTCTCAAAAAAAAATCTCTAATTTCATTGGCTTCTTTATTCCTTCCCCAAATTCCAATCATGACCCTTCTGAATATCTGACTTAAAAGCCATCAATTCAATCCCTATCTGAACAAAATTGCCCTCTACATAATACCCCAGGATGGTTTGTTCAATATGGACACCCTCCCCCATCTGATATGTGTGAGAAGTGAACTTTTTGGACCCAATGTAAATGTTATTTGTCCATATTAACCATCTTCTTCATTTCTGCCCAGTGTTCTTTCAATCTGAAATCTATTGGGCTCCCCGCTTTGTCAGCCAATTCAACGCAATAGAATTTGGCAAGTATTTGTTACGCATTTGCTATACAAGGTACTACTCTTAGTGCTGAGTATTCACAGACAAAATCAAGCAATACTTATCTTCAAGGCAATAGAAACCGCCCAAAACTACAGATTCTACTCTTGTCTCTTTTTTGAACATCAAGACAACTGTATTTCTTCAACCCTATAGCTTCTCTCCCATTTTCCTTGCTCTTTTAAAAAGCAGTAACAATGACTCACCAATTCCATCTGCTAGTTCTTTTAATCCCTTGGAACATAATCATTCTGCCTTTATGACTTGAATTCATTCACTAAGGATAACTAGAAATGTTCCTATTATTTCCTTGCTTATCTTTTTTATGCCCTCTCTGTTGGGAAAGAAAATGGAAAGGTAACTGTGGTCCCTTCATCGCTGCCCCATCTAATCAGAAACCAGTCCTGTCCCTTCTTTAATCTTTCTTCCTCTTTTACCCAATATAGCTTTACAAAACTCTACATTTTTTATGTTGTCCTTTGTTTTCCTTGCCTGTAGCACTCCTAACATCAATCTTACTAGACCATGGCACATCTTCATATTTGACTTCTTTTGCACATTTTTGCTTCCACCTTCTGTACGTGTTATTTTTAATTTTAAGTTAATGAATTCCCTACGTCTTTGCAGGCAATGTACACTTTTCCTCCTCGTTGGATTTTTTTCCTCTTTATACATTCAGTATTTCATTCCTCTTGAGTTGTCTACACAATTCCGACCTGCACAGGATCCTGCCTATTCTTTCTCTGAACCCTTTGAAATAAGCTTATATAAAATCTAGACTATATATCAGGATATGTATAGCTGTCCTTTTTTCTTCTCCATCACAAATCCTAAGATGAAAAGAGATTACTTCCTTGCAATGCTCCTATTATTTCCACCCCAGAAATCACTGTGTTACAGTGGATAAAGTATTGGGCCCCGAATCAGGAAGACCTTAATGTAAATCCAGCCTTAGATACTTACTAGCCACGTGACCCTGGACAAGTCACTTAACTCCTGTTTGCCTCAGTTTCCTCATCTGTAAAATGGAGATAATAGTTGCACCTCCCTCCCAGGGTTGTTGTGAGGATCAAATGAGATAATAATTGTAAAGCACCTAACACAGTGCCTGGCACATAGTAAGCACTATATCAATGTTAACTACTATTAATAATCGTAGTCATAGTAACAGTGGTAATATTTCCTCTTTATTAGTACATATTTGTTGATTTATTATCGAGGATAATCTGTATAATGACAGTTCCTTCTTTGGCTCCTCTGTCTTTTAAAAAGTGAAGTTAAAATTAGGAAAAAGTGAAGCTACTGTGATTTGAGCTCCATAAGAAGAAAGAAAGCTCCATAAATGCAATCCCCCATCACTATTATGATAACTTCTTCATGCCAGGCTTCTGATACTTTCCAAACTTTTCATCTGTTTACTTACTCCTCTTGTCCAGATGGTCTGCAACATATTTTGATGATATTATCACTTCTTTTCTTGCATCCGTTGACCTGCACATGGTCAATAGAGCCCTTTCAGAGTCATATTCTAATTATGAGTCCCATTCCAGCAAATCTCAAAAATATCTAGGATGTCAAATTTATTTTCTTGTTTTAATATGTTTAGTTCATCTGGTTACTCACCCATATTCACTGCAGTGACATGTGAAGCCATGAATTTTATTGTTAGCTCCTTTGGTAGATTTTGTTTCCTGTCAGTTTGAAGAAATAATGCATTTAGAAACAGAAGGTACCCGAGACATTATGTAATATAAGGTTCGGCCACCTCACATTACATATGAAGGAGCTAATACCTGGAGGGAAAATTACTTGCCCAAGCTTATTCAGGTAACAAGCAGCAGATCTAGGATTCCATTCCAAGTCAAGGAACCCTAGATATAGACCTGGAAGGAATCTTGAAGACCATCCAATCCAGTTCTCTATATTGAGAAAGAAAGAGCCCCAGAAAAGTTAAGTGACTTGCCCAATGTCCCAAGGTAGGAATTGTCAAAGATTAGATATGGACCTAGGTCTTTGGATTCCAAATCCAATATTCTTTCTGCTGCATCTTGACTGCTCTTCTTAGTGCATTGTAGCTACTCTGTAAAGCATATAGTTCGGAAGGTAAATCTAGACAGTCTTCTCCCTATTTTATCCTTTTATGCTTTAAAGCTCCATAGATTTATAAGACTTAAGGTACCCACACATACGCACACACCCACACACACACAGAGTTCCTAATCAAAAGGCTATATTATAGACTGTGATCCCAAAATTTAAATTGCTTTCTCAGATACTATATTGAAAAATTGGCTTTTTTCTTCCCAAATGCCTTAAAACTTCAGTGACTAGAGCTAAGTTCATTTGAAGTCACTAGCTGAGTTCCTTGAAATGAACACCTTAGTTATTCTGTGAACAGCTAAGTTAATTTGAACTATAAGGATGCCAAAGAGAGCTCCTTTGAATTTAGTCATTTAAACAAAGATTCATTTTAGTGAAATTTGCTCTTCATTTCCCCAATACCTTCATGCTTTATTAGTTTCATGACACCCTGTTATCAAAAAAAAAAATTCCCGACCCATTGCTCGTCATTTTGGTGAAGGAGTCTCTCTAAATTTAGGCTATTCCTCATACAATAGAGACACAGTCTGGTGTGGGGCCTGCACCTGACCTTTTATAGATTAGCAAGATCTAGCAGAGTTTGAACTCTCCTGAACTGGCCTTAGAGAAACCAGAATGATCTTCCTGACTAAAAATGAACTCTTTAATGGAGGATCATAATTATAACTTGGAAATTGGTCATTTCCAAGATGATTGTTTTTGACCCTGACCAAATTGAACAGATAGGGTCTGAAATAAGTTAATGATCATTTAAAAATTTAAAAGCCCTAAAAGGTATCCATAAACTGAGGTCTAGAATTCTGTATTCCCATTGGGGATCCTTTTTAAAATTAACTATATCAACTATTTGCCACACCTCAACCAATAAGATGGGAGTTTTATTACTACTATCTGCCAACCTAAAAATGGGGTTCTTAATCTGGAATCTGTGGACTTGGATGAGAAAAAATTTGACATCTCTATGTCAATATAAGATTTAAAACATGATTCTGAGTAAGAGTCTAGAAATTACACCAGACTGCCAGAAGAATCCATGAACCTTTAATGTAAAGGATGACTGGGATTATAAGCTTGATCTTATTGGTAAGAGGAAAGCATATTTTCTATCTTCACCAAAAGTGTGATAATAATAACAACTAATTCATACCTCAAAAAGTATGAATTCTATAATGAATACTCAAGCTTAATAAGTAATAAGATTAATACTTAAGCCAAATATATTAAACACAAAGTAAATTATAAAATATCAGAACCAGAAAGGACCTTTAAGATCATCTAGTCCAATTGCCCCATTCTTATGAACGACGGCTCAGAGAGGTTAAGTATTTTTCTGGTTTACTCTTGTTTCAATTATTAAAAGATATAAGTCGCTGTTAAAGGATGCAAAAATAGTAGCAATTTTAGCTTCCAGTTCTGTCTAGAAGCCAGTTCCCTAGAACTCTGGCCTATTTGTTTCTTAAAGGCAAGCCCATTAATTACTGAAAGACAATTACTGCTATCCAGAATCTGGTCTAATCCTTTCCTGAGGTGTGCAAGTAGAAAGACTATATTTAGTCATGTTGTGGTTTGCTTGTATTCCTAGGAAAATTTGATGCTTCTGGAAGTTCTTGATCAACAACCTTGGAGGCTGACATCATTTCTGTAACCGCAGAAATAGTCTGGACTTCAAAGCTTACAGTACTGCCCAACAATGGAACTAAATCCACCTTTAAAAACAACATTTTTTCAATCATTTGCTCTCTGTGCTTATAAAACCTTTTAGTCTGTTAGCTGAGAATATCATCGGTGAACTAAATATCACCTTTTTTGATGCATAGTAGAAACTAGATGGATCAATTCTTAAAGTAGCCATCGATGCAAACTTTTTTTCGCTACGACTTCGTATTTCTTCAATTTATTGACTGAGAATGGAAAATTTTCTTATCCTAACACCAGACCCCAGCATTATACACTGCAGTCTTTAAAAAAAAACTTCTGAGATGCAAGTATTCTGAATTAAATATTGTCTTTGATTTTTATATCGTCGATGTGTTTTTTGCCAGTCCTTGTCACTGGGGAGGATGACTATATTCTTTCTTTATGTCATCACTAATCCCTCAGACTGGCATTGTGTTTCAATTTCGACAATATATGTGTGGCTGAAATTCTTATCTATCGGGGTCCTTAATTTTCCAAACCAAAATTTTTCTGCATGGAGGTAAAAAGAACTTGTGAACTGTATTTCAGAAAATGCAAAGGAAAAAAGCGATAGTTCTGATGGGTTACAAGAACTGTACAGGTCTTTGGAAAAAGTCAGTTTGTCAGCCTTTGGAGAACATCGTCCTTCTACTAAGCAAGAATTCAGGAGGTCTTTTATAAAACGATGCAATGATCCATTTATCAATCAAAAACTTCATCACATCCGAGCGCTCAGGAGTACTTTAAAAGTAAGTCATATTTTCTGTCTTTCTACTCACTGCTTGAAACTATAGAATTATAGTCTCTAAAATCTTACAATTTATACATCACACACTGTGGAAATCAAAGTAACTTTAACAAAGCAAGAGATTTGTTATTAAATTAAAGATGATACAATGAATTTACAAATAGGAGTTAGTGAAATAAGCCTCCTAAAGCTTAGGGGAAAAAAAAACAGCCAGTTATCATATTTGTCATTAATTGGTCTTCTTATTGGCACTGTCATGTGATGAGAAGATAGAACTGACTTATTTTATATCCAGTATAGCCAATGAAAAGGTTTGAGATGAGGAAGTATAGGAGAAAGACAACATTTGTGTCCCAACCTTTCTATCTTTTTGGTGGAGGTATACTGTGTCTTTCCTCAACACAAAGTTAATAAAGACCAACCTGTATTATAGCACATTTCCTAGTCCTAACATTTTATGTCTTTTTGACATTGGACAGGCAAAAGAAAGAGACCTGATACTTATCGACAGCCTTCTGGATGATCCTGACTTTACAGCAGAAACCTTCAGAGAGTGGAAGGAAAGGAATCATGAGTTTTTCATGGACATTTGTGAGTACAGTGCTACTCTGACACTTCCAATTGTGGCCTCTGAACCTCTACACGCACAACAGAACCCACACATTTCTGAGACACACATTTTTTTTTAAAATTGACTACTAAGTGCCATATAAAATCCATTATGACAAACACACTAAGATATGTAAATAGCATGCCAGTAAGTTGGCTAAGAGACTAGGTTCACAAGATGCCTAAACCATTGCATGACCAAACAGTATTTTTTTTGGGGGGGGGGGAATCAATTTTATTTGCTCTTTTCCACTGGAAAAAAAAGATTCTGCATAGAAAAAGATGCAGTGCAGAAGTATACATTTATTGACTTATTTTACTTGATTGATGTTCACATCAACAATACCTCCCTCCCAAAAAAAAAAAATCCCATACACTTAGGTAAACGTCAGTTACATAAACATATAGCAAACTTCCACTTATCAGTGTACACTTTTATCCTTATTATAGAGTATATACATTTGCCAGGAGCAATTTCTGCACATTTACTCCTTTTTACTGAATGATTGATTGGACTGACTGACTGATTGATTGATTGATTGATTGTGAGCTATGGCAAGGAAACTTTTAGAGGGAAGAGAACAGGTGCCCAACCAACAGACCAAAAAGCATCCTGATATCAGGTTCCTTTGGGGGTCTATTGAGTTATAAGGCCAGTCCCAGTTCTCTTGTTAGAAAACTTGCCACACAGGTAAGATCACAGCTCCAAGCCCACTTGGTAGGATACCTGGTCTAATATTCTACTTCACTGATATAGATTACTAAAAGTTGGTTGTATCTACCTATACAAAATACACTACCTTTCCAAAATGCTATAAGATACATGGTGTGATTACAAATCATGAGATTGAGTCTCAGCCTTGTTGCTTTCTAGTCACACTTCATATACAAATTTCTCCAAGTTAACCAGTTAAAATAATATGGCATAGGAGCAAATATTAAGCTCATACTTATCATTTAAGGTCTGAACTTTAGTAGCAGTAATCTTAAGAAAACAAAGATGAACTAATCTTATGAGAAAAGTCAACGTAACCCCTGTATTGTGCCTTATGACATGGTGCCAGGGTTGATAACCTATGGCTTGTGGCAGGATTTTGCCCAGTTAAGCTTGCCAATTGGCCTTTGAGGAAGATGGGAAGGATGGAGAGCCTTTTCCTCATCACTCGTCCATGGTTCAGAGTATTATTACTGAACTAGGGATTTAGTCAGAGGAAAAGATGGAAGAAAAGTTGAAAGAGATCATCCTTCTGCTTCTTACCAACTCTAACAAAGAGGTCCTAATTATGACAACTTTCCCTGAGACAAGAAGGCCCAAAGAAGTGAAGAGGGATTTCAACCCTCTATACTTCAAAGTTGCCAACCAATGATCTAGTAGACTACAAATGCTAACCATGTGGTATGCACATGATTAGCATTCTATTAGCTACATTTTGCCTTTTTGATTCATAAAATTTTAAAAACTAGGTGCCTGCCTTTAGGAGGAACTGCCCTATGCATGTGGAAGGGTGTGGTATGAAAGAGATTAAAGAGAAAACGAAAGTAAGGGTGAAACTGAAGTGATGGTGTAATTTAAACTATTTTAGCCAAATGGTAAGTGGAAAAAAGAAAAAATGGTACTTGAGGGTGGTGGCTAATGTAGCAATAATACATATAGGAAGTTTAGAGTTATCTTGTCTTGAGTATTGTTGCTTCAAAGCTTAAAAATTAGTAAAGATTCTTGAAATGATTGCTTCTATTAGGGAGTTGTCAAAGAAGGAAATAAAATCACAAGGTTTGAATTGAATTAGTAGGGAGCCAAATGTCAAAGATTGCCAGCGCAAATGATTTCCACTACTCTAAGGATTTGTATGTACTGAATTAAGATAATTAGAACACACTGGATTTGTTGAATTAATTGTTCCTTGGTCAGAACTAAAACAAAAGAAATGTATCATAGACACATTTTTATCTATTATTAAAGCTTACATCACTGCCTATTTGAATGATTGGAAATAATTTCAAAGAGGAATTACTGATGAAAAATACTCCTAACATTAATAAATGGCTCTCTGAAACCAATTCAATCAGTAATTACAAATATTAGTTCAAAAAATCTATACTAAAGTGCATTTACGGAAGATTCAAAGAAACTTTTCCAACAAAAATCTCACCAAAATCAGAAGTAAAATGTTCTTTTAAAAATAACAAAAATCTAAATGTATTTCTTACATCAATATTTAGTTAGTATTAAACAGATTACAAAGAATGATGAGCCAGCTCTGCTCTTACCTTTCAACCATTCCTTCATATCAAACCCATGGAGGGTGTGGTATATACAAATATGAATATATTTATAGTATTATACTTTTTAAAAATTAATGTTCCCCTTGTACTATCACAAGGAAGAAAATCTAGTTAGAAAAGTAGATGAAGATGAAAGGCAGTAGTAACCACTTTGGTATTGTACTGCATATACTATTGTGCATTAACAAGGAGGTAGATATTAAGGAAAAATGATTAGTGCTTAACCAATTTAATGAGCCATATTCTTCCCTTCCAGATCTCTAAGGAGAGGTTTGGAAGGGAGGAACATAAACCCTCTGCCATGAATTGTATGTGAGGAAATAAATTCTCCCATCTCAGACTTCCCAACAACCCTATCTCCTCCAGGTTATGGAATTGCCCTGAATAATAGTCTTTTGTTTGTAATTATTTGTTCATATCACATTCAGGCCAAGATAATTTGAAAAGTCATGAGACTTTTGCTTTGTTGCTCATATTTGAAAGATCAAAAAATCCACCTGGCCAAGAAATACTATGTCAATATTTGCTGAAATCTTTAAAAAGAATAGAGGATATTTTGTTTCATTCA
This sequence comes from Myrmecobius fasciatus, assembly GCA_023553655.1. NCBI lineage: Eukaryota > Metazoa > Chordata > Mammalia > Dasyuromorphia > Myrmecobiidae > Myrmecobius > Myrmecobius fasciatus. The sequence goes on along the minus strand of JAJPUD010004226.1, from coordinate 93,837 downwards.
AATATTAATAAAACAAAGCTAAAGAAAAACAAATCTATTTCCTGAGAATACTAACAATACATCAACAGAACTGATAAAAAAAGAGTAACCAAATCACGTAACTGTAAGCCTCATTTCAGGCATTTGACATATTTTTTGTTGTGGTAAATATTTCTCAAAAGGGTTAGTGAGAATAAAACATTTATGAAATAAAATAAATCGGTAAGATCAATGTGAACTATCCATAGGCTTAGTATCTTAGAATTCATTAACTTAATTATCTTTTGATATTTATTTTTTTAAATCTCTTCACTGATGCTATGCATAACATCTGAATTTGGAATATTTGCCTATTGGTCCATTATCCTCAAAAGCCAACTTGGTTTCCTTGGCAGGAAAACAATTAAAACAATATATAAAGTAAAAATAGCTACTTTAGAATATTTTCATTACCTTTATCAATTGCATGGTCATCTAATGACAAATTTCTAAATCATTCTTAGAAGTGAAACCAAAAGGCAGCCAAATGATTCTAATTGTTGGGAGGGTAGAGTGCAAGTGCCTTGTTTGTTCAGTAAGTGATTGCAAAGCCGGCCACTTTCTCTGACTTGGGTACCAACCCAGTGTCAGAGAAAGAGGGATACTGAGAAAAACGAAATTTGATGATGGTTTTTCAAATAAAGGCTGTGTTTTATATCCTTGTTGTATTTTGAAAACTGTAATTTTAATATATTAATGTTACAAAGATGCCTTAAATTCATCATCGAGCTTTAGCATTTTCTGGAAAATGATTTCCACGGCTAGATGAGCAATCCTCTACTTTCCCAGTCTGCAAGGGAGCAAGTTGTGATAAAAACCACATAAAGTACCCCCTGTGAAGTCCTCACCAAGAACCAGAGATCCTTTCTAAAGTTAGATGTGGCAATGCTGGAGCCCTCTTCTAGGTGGGGCTTTCAGAGCCTCGTGGAGGTGTGGCCAGAAGAAGGAGGAACTTTTGCAGTGGGGCTAAAGTAACTCACTCAAGTGAGCCCATGGTTACAAAATGGCAAAACATGAGATAATTTAAAGTAACTGGGTTATCTGGTGACAGTTACACAGAGGGCTGCTTCTGTACTGTACTATTATTATCTCCTCCAATTACTCAGGCCTCTCTTCCATAGAGTTTGCACCATATACTTAGGATGGATAGTCCTTGCTTGAATGCAAAGGTAGCCTAGAATTTAAGAACTTGCCCATATATTGATCTGGTTGCACTGTCCATGAGATAGTTATTAAGCCATTTGAACAGAATGCTAGTGAACTAAATTGCCCACATAAATGAGAGCCTTCCGTGTAAGATGTCTTTATACCTGAATTTTCAGAAAGTACCTACTGAATATATTATGATGGAAAAGAATAAGGAAGTAGTCATGTGAAAGATTCACATTAAAAATCAGTACTATTAGTCTTTGCATTGCTGCATCCAGATTGTTCTTTTTAAATGCCTACTAAAGGGGTTTTAAAATGTAAAACTTTAAATCCCTGTCATAAAGGCTATCAAAATATCACCCCATACATAAATGGCATGCAAAGTGAAATTTCTTTATCTCATTTCGTAAGTATTAAACCCCATGATATGTTATTCTCTGAGCAAAAAATAAAAGGATCATTAAATAATAAATATTGATGATGACAGGAGACAACTTGAGAAAAAAAGAGAGACAAAACAACACACACATTCTTTGGACAGCAACTTTTGATGACAATTAGCATTCCCTATGGCAATTTACTCCTATATCCACTAAAAGCAGAAACCTCATGGAAAAAAAATAAATTGAGATAGAATTATTTTGTCAGCTGCCACAAAGGATGACAGTGAAAATGTAGGTGCCAAATACCACATAATAAAAATCATATGCATTGTCTAATTTACATTTCCCTTCTACTTTCTCATGAAGATTAAACTTTTAAGCAATTCTCTTAGGAATTCCAAGGGTTTTCTCCACTTTTCAAATTTTTATAAGACATTTTTCATCTAAAATATTCTATGTAGTTTAGATTCTCTAAGCAAATTAATAGTTGCATGCTACCAATTTCTTAGTCTGAACCTCCTGTAATAATTACTTCATTAATCCAGCCAATATTTCTAGTATAAGATTCAAGTCTTCTGTCTTCATAGTGATATTGGTATAAAAAAGTATTTTAAAAAGAATTTTCATAGCCTCAAGAACCTTTCATATACATCCAAAGCAAAAGTTAATGTTATAAGCTACATTTGATGGCTGATATTATATAATAATTTATTAACTAACTCACTAAGAGCAAGATAAATTTGTCAATAAGAAAGACATTGACTATATTTCATCATTTCCCAGAAACGTTTATAGTTTTTCTCAATGTAGTCCCAAGTAACAAATAAATACAACTGAATCTGTAGATTTTTAAGAGTGAGAATGAAAATGAATGGTTTGCACTTATAACAACATTATTGAATACTATGCAATTTGTGTTGATGCCAGTATATATGCAGTACCTAAGGGAAATTTGTAGTATGTGAGCAGGAAGAATCAGTAAGGGGTTATGATTGATTTGGAAATGCCCACCAAGTTAACCTAATTTTATTGCAGACTTTCCCCCCAGATTTCATCATTTTAGTTTACACTAAACTATTCACACCTAAGTTTAAACCAGCTGATTGTGTGTATAGTAACTGTATTCAGTATGTTTTAAAATAACTGACATTTCCATGTTTTGATTCTTGGGTTTCATTTATCACCAGTGACTCTCTGACCTAAATCTTTCTTACCTAAATTCCAATCCTATTCACTGTTCCAAGGAAGGAAAGGAAAGCTTTTATGATGCATAGGCTTAGCTTTCATTAGGGATTCCTTATTAAGAAACCCAAGCATTTCAATTGATTTTTTTAAAATAAAAAAGAAGATGACACTGGTATTAAGAAACATTTTACATTTGACACTGATGCTGTATTTGAAAGAGAAGTCCTGTTATCATTAACTGCTGGGTTTGTCTAGTTTATTAAATAAGTGACATGCTCAATTTGGGAGCCTGCTTAGAAATAATGCTTTAGTGTGTAAAAATGTATGACACCTGTGTGCTATGGTTTACACTTTACATACATAAAGTGTGACGGGGGCTACAATAATATTGTTTATTCAGGGGTTAGAAACAACGTTTGAGAATGGATTTCAACCTATAGAGTCAATTCAATTCAATCTTAGAAAGCTCCAAGAGTACATTGTGGGAGAGATCCCCACTAACTAACTTAAGAACATTAGTAAAGGTCTTTATGGCCTCTGATAAAGAACACCATTATCGCTATTTCTGTAGCAATACAAACCACACTTCTCTCTCATCAGGACTGTTTCTAACAACCAGTAAATCTGCTATTATGACTTCACACTGTTACTATTACTACTATTATTCTTACCACTACTGCTCCATATGTGGCACCTAGGATCATGGAGACTTCATGATTTGTAGACATTTTTGTTTGAGGATTATTATATATATGTAATATGTATATGCATACATATATCAGGAGTTCTTAACCTTTTATGTATCATGGACCCCTTTATCAATTTGCTGAAACTTCTGGACCCAGTCTCAGAATCATTCTTTTAAATGAATGAAATAAATTGAAAGATTACAAAAGAAACCAACTGTATTGAAATTCAGTTATCAAAGTATTATTTTAAAAGTTCACAGAGCCCAGGTGAAGAACCCCTGATATACATATACATATATAGTAGAATTGATTTTTTGTGTAATATCATTTTGATTCATTGACTGTTTTTCTTTTGAGTCATTGTCCATTTTAACTGCACAATATGTGGCTTTTAAAGTAGTTTTATTAACAAAAACTTCGCGGGGAAAAAAGAACAAGAGTTTGAATTCTCAGTTTTCAAACTTACTTTGTCTGTTTTCACACTACAGATATTTCAAACCGATCTCCTTTCATTATCTCATCAGCTATGAATGAAAAAAGAAGACAGCAAATCATCTGATTTTGCTAACTGAGAGACTTGGCTTGTATTATCTTTTCAACATGGCTAATACAACATTTCATAAAGTTTCGGGTTTCTTTAACCAACAGAAATTTTAACTTTTGTAGCTAGGATGTGTACATTTTTTAATTCTTCTCTTGATCCATTTCATCAATATAAGCATTTCCTTCCACCAGTACAAATTGTAACCCATCCATGCCTTCTCTTCCTGTGGCATTCTAGTCCTTTCATAAATCCTTCCTTCATCCTGGATCTATCCATTTCATTGGTACAAATGCAGCGCTCGAACCTTCCATCTGTTATTCCACTTTTCATTACATGACCAGTTTGCATCCTCTTCGGATCATACACTTCTTTGACGATGTCTTTATACATTTCATAAAGTTTCCATCTCTCTATGATCTCAAGGTATATTTCTTCTCAACACGCCATCACAATTCCATACTCCAGACAGTAAGAAACAGAGTCCTAGAAGGTGTAGATGCTACAGAGATAGGAAAATGTTATCGCTTTGGTTTTAGGAAAAAGTAAATTTCAACCCCTGGATAAAATTTAAAAGTATTCTTGATTTTGTATTTGTACTGTATTGACAGTTATTCACTAAGATTATATAGGCTTTAAATGTTGGTGATTTTCCCTTTTTGCTCTTGAAATGAGTTCTGTGTTGTAACTGGCTGTATTGTTTTCTATCACAGATTAAAGTGTTAACTTTCGTGTGTGATAAAATTTCGTGACTCGGTATCGTCACTGTGTGTTTCACTCACTGGGCATAGACCTCTTGGCACATCGTTCCCAGCCCCGTAGTTGCGCCGCCGCCGCCGCCGCCGCCGCCGCCGCCGCCGCCCTAACGTTAAGCAAACAACCACAACGTAGAACACTTGGTTCTTTTTTGCCCCCCAAAACAAAGCGTCCGTAGAATAAAACGTGCGTGTTTTCGAAGGGAACGTCCGTCCTTCCTAAATTCAAGAAGAGCTTTAGTTTTAGTGGCTACCTCCGAAGTTTCCATTGTAATGAGTTTGGGAAAACTCAGAAACAAGTGAATGAAGTAACCTGGATCATGTGGCTGAGCGACTTCAGTACTCGTGGTGCCCCTCTGTGTGGGGACTTCTAAATTTAAGGTATCTGCCAATGACACCAGCCGATAACTCCCTTGGTGGTGATGGTGCTGGTGGTTTTAGCCCTAAAAGGTTTGAAAAGAGCTTTCCTCATTGCAACTCTGGGAGGCACGTAGTGCGGCTCTTTTAGGTCTTTGGAAGGAGGCAAGGAAAGCTCTGAGAAGGTAAGTAAGGTGATCTTTTGGGTAACTCTTCTCTAAAGGAGCGGACCCCGGCTCTCCAGGCGCAGAGCAGCGCGCTCTCTAATAGCCCCAGGATTTTCGGGCTTCTGCCCGGATTTCCCCCAAGTTAGACAAAATGGAGCCATAGCCTCGCTTTGGTTCATAAACTTGCCGGCTCAGCCTAACCACAGGGCGACCCTCGGGCATGATTGTGTAGCTTGCCACCACCCTTCCTCAGGCAGCTCCAACAAACCCTTTGTGCTTCCTATTTCCTCCAAAGGCCAAGAGAAGTCGGATCTCCTGGGGGCCTCGGGTCCCCTGCCAGCCTTAGCGCCCCCCGCCCCCGCATTTCTTAAGCGGCTCGCCGGGCGCAGGGGCTGCATTGGGCGTGGAGTAGCCCACAGTGCAAAAAGGGAAAGCAGCCTGCCTGCCCCGGAGGCCAAATTCCAGCCCGACTGCAGGGCCTTAAGGCTTAGGGACCTGCTCTGGAGCGCTGGTGGGGAAGAGGCCAGGCCAGCAGAGCCCAGAGGCTCTGGGGCTCCGGGAAGCCCCCGGTGCCATCTCGCCTGGGTGGGCGGGCAGCCCACTCAGCCAGGCTCGCCCTACTCCGCTCCCCCCCCCCCGCCCTCTCCAGAGGCCCCACCAGCCCAGGCCAGGGACCAACTTTAAGGCTGTCACAGCCCGAGAGGACCAGCCGCCCGGGGATCGTTTCAGCGCCCTCCTGGCACCGAAGCCCAAAGGCTGGTTCCCAGGAGCCGGAGAGCGCAAAGGGCAGTCACTCGTCGGGCCGGACCCAACCAAGGAGCCCCCATTGAGAGGCTACCTGCCTCGGGATTGGGCGGGGGAAGTGGGAATGGAAGGGAAGGAGGAGCGCTGGGGCTTCCTCTTCCTGGACTGACTCCAGGACTGGAGCTGAACAGTTAAAACTCGCGGGCTCCGGGCAGCCCTGCAGGGGGCTGGGAGGAGAAGGGCAGAGCGGAAGTGGGGAGGCGGGGGGGGGGAAGGGGACCAGAGGGCGGGGCCTAGCCCAAAGAGTAGCTTGCATGTCCCTCTCGGCTCCCCGTACAGGAAGCTAGGGCCTGAGAGGAGGGAGCCACCCGGACATGGCGGCTGCAGGGGTGAGTCTCGTCCCCTTCTCCTCCTCTTGGCTTAGTTGGCAGGGCGAGGTCCGAGAGCCAGGGCCCCAGAGCGGGCGAGGCCCTCGAGGCGAGGCGTCTGGAGCTCGAATGGCGGGTCTGGGAAGGTGGGGGTGGGGAGCCGCTCCCTGGCGTTGACCTCTCCCCATTCTCCTTGAACTGGGACGGAGCCCCTCAGCATTCCTCCCCGCCTCCCTCTTCCCCTGACTGAGTCGTCAGAGACTATGGAGGGCCTGGGTAGCTGGGAGGAGAGAAGTTGGGCAAAGAACTGTTTGTCACCTTGCGGAGCTTGGCTTTGGGGGAGGAGCGTGAGTCAGCCTGTCCCCGTCGCGCTTTGGGGGGAGGGGGTCACCTCGCACCCGGCGAATACAATTTGGGGGAGTGGGGTTATTTTGGGGAAGACAGCCTGGAGGGAGACTCCGGCATTCGTCCATTAGCACCTTGAAGATTTTTTTGAGAGGACTTTGCGGCTAGGGAGCCGTTTGCTTCCGTGAGCCTCTCCATAACCCAGGGAGCTTAAGGCTATCTCATATTGTCTCCCATTTTAGAGATAAGGAAAATGGAGGCAGAGATTGGGCCATAGCCAAGGTGACACAGATAGTATGTGACCCAAACCAAGTTACACACAGATCCTCTGCCTGCAGAGCCAAGTCTCTTTCTATTCTCGCACACTGCCTCTTGCTGTGGACCTATCCCTCACCACACACTTTTAGACAACTGTGTAGGCCCTCTTCTGGGTCCATATTATGGGGGCTCAGCTTCTTCACGAGAGCACACCTGATAGAACATTCTCAGGATCATCTCTGTGTATAAATTGGCCACCCAAGTCATTGGGCAGTTTCCCTCAAAGCAAAAGACTGGATTGGTTTGGGGGCAAGTAAAAGTCTGGTAAGTTTTGGTAGCACTTGAGGGGCACCCTTCTAACTCCCGCTCTTTTTTCTCCACTCCCTTTACTTTCTCCATAAACAGTCAAATTCCCATAATCCAAGACTGGTCTCTTAAAAAAAAAAAAACTGCCTAAAATAGCATTTCAGTTGAAACCCAAATTAAATCCTGGTATTGGATGCTCTGGTATTTTCAGTACATCTGAATTCAAGGTTACTTTGTTCAATAGTTCAACAAGGTTTTTCACTGCACTGTTAACCCTCACTGATTCTAGTGTAATGGAGGCAACCTTGCTTTAAAAGTGTTAAATGATAACTTCTAGAGTGCTGAATCTTGTAAACTTTGCTCCATAAAGTAATGATGGTCTGATTATTTCACCATGTATTTTACTCTGGCCTCTGCAAGGCAGTCTTTATAGACCAAACTATTTTTAGGTGTATTTGTGGATGTGGCTAAATATTGGGAAATTATATGTAAGGTTTAAAAAATCTGTTTTGTCAAAGATTCAACTGGTCCTCAAAATGATGTCTGTCCTATCTGCACTTGTATATGGTGGTCCTTTACAATGATATGTTAAAGTTTACATGAATTTGTTGCATTTCAGAATCATGAAAGTGTTCTCTGTTAGTGAATCTTTGAAATAAGCAATGTGATTGTTGCCTGTGATGGGGGTTCTAGTGTTGCTGTGAAAAAGATACTTTATTAAAGTATTGTCATTTAAATTGGGATTTGACTCTTAATGTTTAAAATCCTGACACAAGTTGTACTCGGGGCAAATAATAAAAGTTTGCTGAGACACTGGGAGCTTGCTAAAACTAAAAGACAACCCTATCGTACTGCTTTTTTGGTCTCAGATGAGACAATCTCTTTGGGAAGTAGGGCTAAGCAAAGTGTCTTTGAATTAGTAGTTTATTTCTATAGCACTTCAAGGTTTAGAAAGTTAAAACAAAAATCTATGAGGTAGGCAGGACAAGTATCGTTATTCCCATTTTACAAATGTTATGAAATGGCTTGCTCACGCTCACATAACTTAGTGTCAGAATTGGGATAAGAAGCCAGTTCTTCTGTCTCCAAGTTGCTTTCTTGTGCTCGCTATCCCACCTTGCCTGATTCTCTTATCCTTCCCAGGGGCAGAGCTGAGATCTTATCATCTGCTTAGCTGTGATTGCCAGGCCTCTGTTTCCCTTCCTGATGCCCAGCAGTTTGGTTTATCAGTGGGAGACACGTTTTGAGAAATACAGTTTTCAAAAGAAAATTAGTTGGATAATCTTCAAAAGGCAGCGGTAAAAGCAAACTTTAAGTGCTTTTTGGTAACAGGGAAATCGAAAGAAAAGTGGCTTTCTCCCTGACACTTTTTTATCTTTATGGATAAGGAGAGAAAGAGGATACACAAAAAGCAAATGAGGCTAGCCTTAGCTTCCCTAATTAAATTTAGCAAGTATTTTTTGAGGGGCTATTAGTAAGTATTTTATTAAGCATCTGCTGTCTGTAAGGAGAGCATTGGGCAAGATGCTTTGGACCCAAAGATGAATAAGATAGGTCCTGCCTTCAGAGTTCAGTGTAGTAGAGGGAAGAAGCTTCCAGGATTCCAAAGAAAGAAGTCAATGATACAGAACAATTTCATGTGTACAGGTTGTCTGCAAAACCTGCAGAGAGGGTAATAAAGAGGCTAACTTCCAGAATATTATGGAACAGGAGGAAAAGATTTGAAAACCTCCTCTTTCCTAGTTGCCACCTTTGCAGCGTTCATGGCTTACGTTTGGGGATGCCTCCCAGCGTTCCATGAATATTTTAAAACTTCACCTGGTCATCCTGATCTATATCTGACCACTGCTTCCAGGGCAGAAAGTCAGACTAGTGACTTTGCACACCCTGTCTCCCTTAAATCCAATTCATTTACCTGTCATGGTCCTCTTCAAGAAGGAAGAGCAAACAGCCATGATGTAAATTATATTAAAATATACCCAGCCAAGATATGGACAGAATCCTCTCAGAGTTTAGAGGAGGAGGAGATCATTTCTTGTTGAGAGATGAAGGTTTCATTAAGGAAGCACTTTTAGGCTGGCTAGCAAAGGCTGGTTGAACAATTCACCCGACTTGAGCTAGAGGTGGCGGCCCTGCAATTCCAGGTTCAAGGTGAAGAAAAGGGAGGGAAAGGGCTAGAGAGCAATATATTCTAGTGTCATGGAAATAATGGGAGGTAAAATTAATTGGAACCAGATTGGGAAGGGTTTCTAATTTGTGCCTGAGGAATTTGGCCTTTATTCAGTACACATTTGGGATTTACAAATATGACTTTGGTGTGTAGATGAGATGGAAGTGGGAAGGAGATAGTGAAATTGTCTAGATGAAATGGGGTGGATACCTGAGCTAAGGTGAGGAGAGGGGGAGATGGCCAGATTGCAAAGAGGGAACAGATGAGAATTACTTTACAGGATTTATCAGATGAATAGGAAGGTAGAAGGACAGGAAGGGAATCAGATGGATTCAGTGGAGGTGTGAAGTAAAGAGCATCAGGGCTTTGGGAGGAAGGATTCTGGTTTTGAGTTTGAATCTCTCCTCCCTCTCCTTCAGTGCCTCTGGACAAGCCACTGAACACTTAGCCTCAGTTCCCTCATTTGTAAAATGGGGATAGTTTTAACACCTACTTCACTGCGCTGTTATACCTAACAAATGAGATGAATATGTAAAGGATTTTGTGAACTTTCAAGTTCCATATAAATGTTTGTCTCTTGTTATTATTAATTATTTAATCACAATAACCATTGAATTGTAATAACTCAGCATGAGTAAGCATAAGTAGGCCTAGCAATGTACTGGGTTAAACTGTTGCCAAATGTGGAATCGAAAATTGGGTTCAAACCAAAAAGTTTTCCCAGCACCACTGTGACTGGGCCCGTAAGCACGGTTGCGGACAAGGATAAGTGAGCAGGAAGGCTGGCTACCTGAGTAGCGGACACATTTCTGAACTGCTTCCTTGCTTGACCTTCAAAATGTTATCAAATGATAACTGTTAAAACTGCACAAGAGGAAAAATGGCTTGGGGCTGCTGAGGGTTGAGTCAGAACCTTTTTTTTTTTCCTTTAGGGGCCCCTGGAATGTAATGGAAGCTAACAGGCAACATTATTACTGAATCTGCTCATGGGGATTCAAAGACAAAAGAGAAAGCAAGTCCTTGTCTTCCAGAAACTCTCACCCTATAGGAGGGTTGGGTGGAGGGGAGGGAGGCAATTGGAATTGATGTTAATAGTTTATCTAGTAATTTGGGGTCAGGGGGGACTACCAACTAAAGAAATTGTGCGGTTTCCTTAAAGTGATCCGGAAGAGAGAAGGGAGAGGCTGGGGGCATCAGGGTTCCGGGAGGTGGCAGGACATGTAGGTCCCTTAGCACTGAAGACTTCCTCAAGAAACTTGGGTCTCTGGGTTTGCCTCTGGCATGAATGACTTTGCCACTTCAGCTCTGGGGGCCTTGACTGGGTCTGAGACCTGGGACCTGGAAAAGGCAGAGAATTTTTTCAGACTGAGAATGGATGGAGGCACCACCAAAAGCTCCAGAGTTTCTCCCCCACCCCCACCCCTTTATCCTCTAGGTTTTTAGGAGACGAGCTGCTTGGTGCCTTTGTACTACTTCATGTACCTGGTGAGCCGGGCCCACGTCTCCAAGACCCCGGACACCAGAAATTGTCTTTGGCTTCTGAGAAATTTAGAAGAATTTGCCAATGGGAATATAAAACTTCAAGGAAGTACTTACCTAGTACCAAATAAAGACTTTTAGTTTTGTTTTTATTGGTTCTAAATGTAACACCAACCGGTAACACAAGAATAGCTTTGCTGGGAGGAGTATTTGAACCAATGAATTGAAAAGGTTATGGTTCCAGCCTCTTGGTAGACTTAAGTTTCAACCACACATGCTTCCTGGCTTTTTTTTTCTGAATAAACATGAAAAACAAGGTTCAAAAAATAATAATAAAGAAAATTAAACATGAGTAAAAACAGAATTATAAGCACCGATTCAATCTACTGGATATTTGTAAAGTGCGACACACATGGCACTGTGGCTACAGAGACAGAAATGAAGAAATCCCTGCACGCGAAGGGTTACCTTCTCCTGTGGGCAAACTACCCCATATGAGGATATACAAAATTAATATGCCTTTCTGGGATGGGGGTGGCTACCAAAGGGGTGGGAAGGGGGGCACCAGGAAAGGTCGCTTTTAGGAGATGGCTATCGAGCTGACCCTTTAAGGGGTCTTGGCGGTCCAGGAGGTGAGAAGAAGCAGGGGGAGTACTGTGAACTTGGGGGAATAGCCTACAAGTTGGTGGAGATCTCAGAGGCAGTCCAGGCCAATCCATGCTAACAAAGCAAAGAAACTTTTCCACAACCTAATCGACTGAACCCCTATAAGGGGTAACACACCACGTGCCAGAGCAGCCCAGTCCACTTTCAGATAGATAACTCTTATGGTTTGCAAGTTTTCCATTCATGAAACTTCAGTTTTCTCACTGTACCCTCCACCCTTTGGTCCTCATTTGTGTTTTTGAACGCCAAGCAGAACAAGTGACAGCTCTTCAAATGATGAAACCTCGCTGATTTCTGGCCTCTTCCTCTCCCACCCCAACTTCTACAAGCACACATTCACAGTTCCTTTAACGTAAATTGAGATTTGGAGGGATTGTTGGTTTTCCCTATCACATAATAACAAACGTGCTCTCAATGGGTTTCTTTTGTGGCAAATCCAGTGGCCATACCAGACAATGAAAACCTGCCAAGCAGAAAAAAAGATGTACTTGAAGCCAAAATTACTGAGATGAAACTTTGTGGCAGTCCTTGGGCCCGGATCTGTGAGAAGGCATTTTCGGGATCAGAAAGGTGCTTGGGTGGATGCTTGAGCTGGTGGCTTTTGTAAAATGAAGGAGGGGGAGGTGGGTGGAAATTGGAGATTCAAGGTCAAGAATTCATGGTGCACTTTTAACAAAAGCGGAGTGGTTTTTTTTTTGTTGTTTTTTAAGAAATAATACATGTGCATGCACACAAACACACAAAGGGGAACGTGTTATAGTGGATAGAAAGCTAGCTAGCTTTAAAGCCAAGAAGGCCTGGGTTCAAATGCCTCCTCTGACTCTGACTATAATGACTCCTGGCCAAATAACCCTTCAATGTTTTCTAAGGCAGTGGCTCTGACTTTTTGGTCTCCGGAAGCCTTTTGCATTCCAAAAACTTATTGAGGACTCCAGAGTTTTTGTTTAAGTAGGTCATACTTACCGCTATTTTGTAGTAGAAATTAAAACCGATAAATTTTAAAAGTATTAATTCACTTAAAAGAATGAACCCATCCCATGTTAACATAAATAACTTTTTAAATGAAAGTGACTAAGTTTTCTCCCACAAAAAATAAAATAAAAATTAGGGAGAAGAATGGCATTGTTTTACATACTGTTTCAAATCTCTTTAATGTCTGGCTTAATAAATTTATAATGATAGCTAGCTAAATAACATTTTAAGATCTTGCAAAGTGCTTTACAAATATTATCTCATTTGATCCTCACTACAACTGCAGAGGTAGTTGCTGTTAGTCCATTTTCCAGATGAGGACATTGAGACAGATAAGTTAGGTGACTTGCTTAAATTGTTACACAAATAGAAAGTGTCTGAGGCTAAATTTGAACTCAGGTCATCTCATTTCCATTCCAGCATTCTCCCTACTACACCCCTAGCAATGTGACATGTTTTAGTTGAAATATACGAAGAAATTCTGGCTCCAAATAGATAGATATGTAGTTGAAAATAAGAATACTATTTTAGTAGTCAATAAACACTTATTAAGTTCTTATTATGGGCCAGACACTGTGCTAAATACTGAGGATACAAAGAAAGACCAAAGACGGTCCTTGTCCTGGAAGGGCTTGCAGTCTAGTGGGGGCAATAGTAGGCAAACATATGTATGAGAAACTATATCCAGGATAAAGGGGAATTAACAGAAAAAAAGCATTAGAAATAAGAGAGATCAAGAAAGTCTTCCTGTAAAAACGGGGATATTAGCTGGGACTTGAAGGAAGCTAGGAGGCAGAGATGTGGAGGAACAGCCCTTTGCAGAGAATGGAGTGTGTCCTTTGTGGAATTGCTTGGAGGCCATTGTCCCATTATCAAAGGAAAAGGGATGGGTAGAAATGGAATCTGTAAGGTATAAGAAGACTGGGAAGGATGGTAGAGGTTTGCCAGAGAAGTTTGTATTTGATCCTGGGGTGATAGAAAGCTGCTGGAGTTCATTGAGATTGGAGGTGACATGATCAGATGGTCACTTTTAAGACAATCACTTCAATGGCTGAATGAAGGTTGGACTGGAGCATAGAGGGACATGTCAGGAAAACCAACCAACAGACTTTTGTAGTAGTCCAGGCATGAGGTCTTGGGAGCACATAACATCTTGTTAGTATTGGCAAGATAGTTTTGAGGTCACTAGACTTCTCTGTCAAGGACCCCCCAGGGACTATACTGGACAAACTTATTGAGAGGCAACTCTCTTAGACTCAAAATCCCAGAGGAGGTGCTGGCCTGCATTGCTTGAGGATATTTACTCAAATGGGACTTCCCCTGTACCAATGAAATCACAACTCTAGTTCAATACTAATTTTTTTTCACTAAAAATTATATAGCATATGCATAAGCAAGAGAGGCGGGGGAGAACTTGGGTGGTATAACACTTAAGAGATTTATCCACTTAATTTTTTTCCTCTACATTTAATAAGTAGGATATTTATTCTTCAGTATTTTTAGTTCTTAGCTTCCCACATTTTTTTCCACCTCAACTCCTCCTCTTTCATACGAGGAGACTTCATTCAACATTCATAATGATGAATCTCCCTCAAGTGTCCTAACTTGCTAATTCTTCAGTACAAAGTTCTCAGTCCTCATGACCTTTTCGTTCCCTCTCCTTCAGCTAGGTGCTGAGATTGTTGTACTCCTGATCTTATCATTACCCACGTATACTCACTTCTGTGTGTATAAACTCGAAATTCAGTTATCTGGTTATATTTTACCATTCTATCTTTCCCCATGCCTTACAACTCCTAACCTTATTCTTCATCCTCACCTGACTTTCTTTGTCTTCCAACCAACCCTCAGTTTTTCCCATTTCATCCCTCCTGCTCTGACTACACTGTTCTCCATTCCCAAACTTGATTTCCTCCTTGGCAAAACAGTTTAAATCTCCACTACCCCCTGTGCTTAAATCCCTTTGTTCATCCCATTCCCTAGCCCCTGCCTCCCTGTCCTGTCATCATTTACAGCTTGGAATGCTTCTAGCATCTGCTTCCTTTGCTCTTCTCCCTGTGCTGCTGAACAGAACTATAGGAAATCATGAAATTCTGCTGATTAGATGTGCAATGCCTTTTTTATGTGATCTCAATTAGATACTCATTGCATCAAGGCAGTCATTCTACTCCCTCGTTGATTCTTTATATTCTACTCCATAATAGGTGTGTAGTGTTATCTCCTCAAGCCTTCCCCAGCACCCCTCATCTCTACGGGAATAATCAAGACCATTCACTAATGGTTCCCTTTTCTCCACTTCTCATCTCTTAAGTTCCATCCCCTACTGTGTCCTTTATTCCAGTCTCTGATGAGGAGGAGGCCCTTCTCCTGGCCAAAGCCAGGTAATTCTCTGCATACATCTTTTATCCCTTCTCATATGGACTCTTCTCTTCATTCCCACAAATTCTACCAACTGTAGACTGCCCCGATCTCTCATCTGGACTACTGAAGTAGCTTTCTCATTGGTCCTCCTGTTTCAGGACTGCTGACGCCAATCCATGGGCTTCCAGTCAGTTTCTCAAATTACTTTGCTGAAGCCTAGATCTAATTGTTACTTCTCTCCTCGGTAAATTCCAGAGGCTTCCTCTTACCTTGAGGATCAGGTAGAAAGTTTTCTGGTATTTAACAGTCTACAAGCTGGGTCTTTCCGACCCTTCCATTCCTACCACTGACTCCCTGGAAATGCCCCCTAGTATCCAGTTACACAAGTATATTTGCTGATCCTCACACAGGACCCTCCATCTCTCTTGTGCATTTATCCTGCCTTTCTCCCATTCCCAGAATTTCCTTCCTTCTCACTTCTGCCTCTTAGAACAACTGTTTTCATTCAAGGTTCTAGTCAAATGCTACCTTCCACTGGAGGTCTTTCCCAGAATCCTTTGTCTTCTCCTTTCCACCCTCCCCAAGTTGTTAAAATCTTTTCCTTTAATGTTACTATCCATTTATTCTCTACATCTTGTAGGTACCTATTAATTTACATACCCCCATTAGAATATATCACAGGATCTGAGAGTTGGAAGAGCCCTCAAAGGATTTCATCAACCCTCTCTACCGGAATTTTCTTGACATGTTGATATAGAATCGATAACCATAGGCAGCCGGTGGTACAGGGGATGAGTCACAGGTTCTGTCAAGAAGACCTGGGTTTAAATCTGTCCTTAGACCCTTATTAACAGTCATTAGCTGCTATGTGCCTCAGTTTCCTTGTGTGTAAAATAGAGATAAGAAGAGCACCTTACCTCCCAGGGTTGGTGTGAGCTTCAGATGAGATAATTGTGAAGTGCTTAGCACAGTCTAGGCACATGCTGTTGTTCAGTCACATCAGTTATGTCCAGTTCTCCATGACCCCATTTAGGGTTTTCTTGGCAAAGATCCCAAAGTAGTTTACCACTGCTTTCTCCAGCTCATTGTACAGAACAGGAAATTGAGGCAAACTGAAGTGGAGTGACTTACTGAGGGTCACACAACTAATAAGTGTCTGAGACCAGATTTGAACCAGATGAATCTTCCTAACGTCAGGTCTGGCATTCTAATCACTGGTCAACCCAGCTGCCCCCCAGCCAATCACATGATAGGTGCTTAATAAATGCCTTTTTCCCCTCACTATAATTTGTCCCAACAAGTGGTTGTCCAGCTTCTACTAGAATTACCTCCAAGGAAGGGAGAGCCCTGCTGCCTTTCTAGCAACACATTCATTCCCCTTATGGGCTGCTCTAATTGTGTCATTGTTCTCCAGCCTCGGGGGTCTCTGGAGACAAGTAGAACAAGTCACATCCCACTTTCCAGTGACTTGAAGAAAGCTGTTGTGTCTCTCTTTGCCCTCCCCCTCCCCCAGTGTTCTTTCCAGACTCCACTTGCACAATTGCTCCAACCACCTTGCCTCCTAAACTCCAGGTTCTTTGCTATCCTGGCTGCCCTCCTGAATGCTTCTGATAAGGTATAATAAGGGTGGAGTAAAATGGGATTATGGAAATTGATTAAGCATTTATTAAGGCTTCCTATGTTCTAGGCACTTCCATGCTCCTCTTAATGCAACTAAAGTTTGCATTAATTTCGGGGGGGGGTGGTGGCTACCATATCACATTGCAGACTTACCATGCTTGAATTAATTATACCAACCATTCTCCCAGCTCAAAGCCCGCCCCCATCCTTTGCAGAGCAATTGCTGTTTAGCCCTGCCTTCCTTAGCTTCGTAAACTTCATGATTTCTGTGTCTAGGCACATGATTTTATATTTGTTCCTATTGGATTTCATATGAGTAGATTGAGCCCAGTTCTTGAACCTGACAAGATCTTTGGGGATCAATGTCTCATTTATTCCTTCCAATTTGTGGCATCTGCAAATGTGCTAAGTACGCCACCCATCCCTATTTCCAAGGCTCTGATAAAACTGTTGACTGGTGTAGGGCCCATCATCGATAGCTGAAGTGCATTGACCATTGAACCAGTAATAACTCCTCTGAATCCAGCCATCCAAGCAGACCTGAATCTGTGAGTCCAGAGACCCCCGCCAAGTTGCCTCACCTCTTGGATCCTTGGTTTCCTGTTCTGTAAGGTGGGGATCATAATAGCACAAGCTCAACGTGAGGATCCAAGGAGATGCCATGGAAAGCCCTTTGCCAACATCAAGGCTCTGCATCAATGTTTGCAGTTATTTTTATTTGTAATCCATAGCTTACCTGTCATCTTCACAAGAATAATATGTGATAATTTATCAAAAGCCCAGCTAAAATCTAGGTAAAGTGTATGCATTGCATTTCCTTCTTCTGTGTAATACTTGGATAATGCCGCCAGAAATTAGGAAATGAGATTAATCTGGAATGACCTCATCTGCTGAAACTAAACCAACTCTTTGTAGTCATTGCTCCCCTTTTTACACGTTCTCTGTAGTGAGCCTTTCCAGACTTTTCCCAGGAATTGAATTTAAGCCTACTGACCAGTAGTTTACAGTTTATCCCTTTAAAAAAATTGAGATAGGATTTATCTTTCTCCAGGTTTGCCTGTCAGGTGGCAGCTGGGTGGCACAGTGGGTGAAGCAAAGGGCTGAGAGCTAGGAAGATTCTAGTTCAGATTTGGCCTCAGGCACTTGCTAGCTGTGCAAGCCTTGGGCAGCTCATTGAACTTATCTTGTTGGCTGCAATGTGGGCATAATCATTTAAGCACCCATCTGTGAAAATCAAAGGAGATAATCTTTGTAAAAAGTTCCTGGCCCCTTGTTTGACCATAGTCCATACTATATAAATAGTTATTTCCTTCCTCCACTCCTTGATCTTTCAAGTGTCATTAGGAGTAGTTACTTGAGGACTGGGGCAAGTTTTGCCTTCCTTAATAACCCCAAGTACTTAATTATTCTCTATAGACTCAACTCTTGGCTGAATAAAGCTTGTTTCTACCTTCCAGGAGTTATTGGTTTCCTTCATAATTTCCTTTTAGATTCTTTTAACAAAAGGCAAAGAAACTCTCTTTAGGAAAATAAATCAGAGAACCCCTGGGGGTTTTCTGGTTTAGTTGTTTTGGTTTGTGTTAGGGTTTTTTTCTCTCTTGTGTGGGAGGAGGATGCAACCTGGGAAAGAAAAGGCCCTATTAACAGGTGAAATTGCATAGAAGTACAGCAGCACTATTGAATTTTCTAAGTTAGGATAATGCAGATATATACAACCTGGATTCTTGGAGTGTGATCTCATTTTCTTTTCTTTTTTTTTATTAAAGCTTTTTATTTGTATAACATATGTATGGGTAGTTCCCCAACATTGATCTTTACAAAGCTTTCCATTACAAATTTTACCCCAGTCCCCTCCCCTCCTCTAGATGGCAGGAAGTCTACTACATGTTAATAATGTTGAAATGCTTGAGAAGTTATGCAAGAAAAATCCTATCTACAAGAAAAAAAAGAGTGATCTCATTTTCAAAGTGAAAGCCACTCTGTGAGTACATTCTTAGGGGGCGCTGCTTTGGATAACCACTTCCTTAACTGATTATCTTAGGGATCCAGGAGGCCGTTGTCAACCCTCAGCTCTAGTGATTATTTTAAGTAACTGAAATTTTAATATAAAAGAAAAAAATAAGAAAGGCACCATGTGTGTGCTTTTTCACCACTGCTTTTAAAGAAGTCTGGGTTGATCCAGAAAGAAAAACAAATTGGAGAATTAACTGAGGAAACTTGATTACCTCCAGAATTATCTTTATGCTTTTGAATGCAAATCCCAAAGTCTCTATGGGATTACAGTTTTAAGAGACTTGTAAAACAAGTTATACCAGGTGGGGTATCTTGTATTTGAAATGGATTACAGGCATGTTTTTAATAATTGGAAAGGTGAAAGATGAGTTCATTGTTCTGATACTATTTCTCTGGATGACTTCCAATTTACTAATATCCTTCCTTATGTCCTTCCCAGAACAATGTTTCACTAGAAGTCTGACCAAAGCTTAGAGGAAAGCAAAATGGGATATTATCCCTATGTTGTTGGAAGCTAAAATCAAATTTGCTTTTTTTTTTTTGGTTGCTGTATCATGCTGTTGACTCATTGAGTTTATGGTCCACTAAAATCCTGAGATCTTTTTCTGATATCTTAGTAAGTCAGCTCCCCACCTCCATATTGCAGTTATGAAAGTTTCTAAAACCTGTATGAATTTACATTTATTAAATTTCATCTTCTTAAGTTTGGCCCAGGGTTGTAACCTATTTGAAGTCTTTGAATCACATCTATAGTGTTAGTCCCTCCTTTTCCCCAATTTTATGTCATCTGCAGATTTGATAAATATAAAATCTGTGAATTTATCCAACTCACTGATAAAAATAAGCAACACAAGGCCCAAGTATACATCCTTGGGGTACCCAGCTAAAGACACCCTTCCAGATTGGCATCCATCCTTCTGTTGAGGTTAGGAAGGGGGGAATCCCAAAAGTTTGGGGTTCCAGACTGGTGTCACGAGGTATCTCAAAAGAATTTGCAGGCTTGAACCCATCTCCTAGTCAAGGGGCAAAGCTTGGTTGCAATATAAATACCATTACAAAGTGGACTAAATTATAAGGGAATTCAGTAAAGAAATAGAAGCAAGGAGAGTCATTTTATCCAGCTTCTACCATAGATGTACTAATTCTATGGCTCTAGGGTTGGGATAGGGAGTAATCTCCAAATGAATTGAGGGTAGTCTCCAAAATCTGATTATCATTGACCAGATCATCACTCAGTAATGAACTGAGAAATAGTCTATTCGGAATGGGACAGATTGGGTTTGGGAGTTTCCTAAGGCAGACTCCAAAACCAAAAGACCTAGGACTTCCCCCTCTCCCTCTCTTACCCCCATCCCCCGCTAATATCAAGGGACCACAAAATCATATTACATGACTTCCATCATTGCTTTTTGGATCTAGTCCTGAATAAATCTATATGCCTCATGTCTCCCATTTTGCAAAGGAATAGCTTGAGAGATTTTGTCAGATGCCTTGCTAGAATCTAGGTAAATTGTGCCAAAAATATTTCCATGAAGTAGCAATCTAAACTGTCAAAAAAGGAAATTAGTCTAGAATGACCTGTCCTTGAAGATGCCATAGTGACTGAAACTGTGATTTCTTTTTCAAAGTATTTACTAACCTATTCAATAATGTTATGGAATGTTGCCTTGATTCAGAGGCAAGTTCACTGACCTATAATTTCATTATTCTCCTGTCTTCTCTTGTTTTTTTCTTTTTTAAAAAATTAGAGCAATATTTTACCTTCTTCGGTCTTAATAGCACCTCTCCCATTCTCCATATTTCTACAGTCTGTACAGTGGTTCAGTAAACTTTTTGGCTATTTCTTTCAACAGATTGACATATAGGATATCTCAATGGCAAATTGAACATATTCTGTCTTCTACTTTCTGTTGCTGTAGTATAGGCCCATCAATTCTAGGCATGTTCAAAGCCTATTTCTGGCTTTTCCCCACAATGGCTCAAGGCGAATAAAACCCCTTTTCATTATTAACTTTTCTTACAAACCTAAATTTGATCTTTTCTGATTCAGTGTCTTTTGTATTTGAGATCTGCCCTTCTTTCACATGTGTCTTTAAAATTGAAGCTGGCTAGTGAGTATGCATCATATTGATCTCTTTAAATAACTTCTTCTTTTCCTCTTCTCAGAAATCTGTTTGAGAGAGCCCCCATCCTCCTGAATTGACTTCCCCTTGAATTTTAGGCCCATCCTTTCTCTGAAATCTTTGCAAATCTAAGTTGGTTAATGAGTTCTCCCAAAATCTAAGAGTAGAGTCAAAAAGACTCACTTTCTTCTCCTTCACTATCATAAATTCTTAGCTCAAGAAGTTACCTTCCCTCAGTATTTCTGTCATTTCCACCTCCACTGATAATTTTCTTTTTTTGTTGGGAAAACTCAGTTCAAAATAGACTTTCTTCTCAATGGCTCTTTTTTTTGAGGACAGCATAGCATTCTCCATTCATGTCATTAAAGTGCCTTTATATCTTTAAAACATGTCATAAAATGAATTGTTCAGCTTATGATACATGGAGAACTCTTAAGAGTATAGAAAGAGATAATTGAAATCTCTCATCATTACTATATTATGCCTCAATGTCAAACTTCTAATATTTTTCCTAAACTTAATCAATTTTTTTCCTTCTTTTCAGGTAAGCCTAGAGCCCACAAAGCACGAGTGTCTCATAGGGTTCAGTCCCTTTTCCCTCTGTGTTATTTTACTTGGTCATCTCATCAGCTCCCACGGATTCGGTGATCATCTCTGCTAATGATTCTCACATCTTTTTATCCAGCCTACCCTCTCTGTAGACCTGTAGTCTTACACCTCCAACTGACTATTAGAAATCTTAAACTGGATGTCCTGAAGATGACTTAAACTGAACATGTTCAAAACTAGACACGTTAACTGTCTTCCCAAGCCCTCCCATCTTCCTAAATTCCCAATTACTGCTGAGCTCTTCTCAGTCACCCGGCTCCTAACCTAGGTATCATCCTCAACTCTTCATTCTCTCTCCCCAGCTAATCTATTGCCAAGGCTTGTTGATTTTACCTTTGTAACATAAGGCAGGTAAGCTCCCTACTCTCCTTTGACTTTGTCACCAACCTGATTCAGCCCATCGGGGCCTCACATCTGGACCACTGCAATAGCCTGCTGGTTGGTCTCCCTGCCACAAGTCTCTTCACTCCAGTCCCATTTTCCATTCAGCTGTCAAGGTGATCTTGCTAAGCACAAGGCAGATTATGTCACCCCCCACCCTCCACTCCCAGGGCTCTACTCAGTAAGCTCTGGTAGTTACCTATCATTTCCAGGATCAAATATAAAATGCTCTGTTTAGCAATCAAAGGGCTTCCTAATCTGCCTCCCCCCAACACACACATACACACATACCTTTCCAGTTTTCTTATATCTTACTACCTTTCCCCTGTCCCATACTGTTCAACTTGGTGGCCTGGCTATTTCACGGACAAGCCAATACATCTCGCAACTCTGCATTTCCTCTGGCTGTCCCCTACATCTGGATGCTCTCTCTCCTTATCTTAGCCTCCTGGCTTCCTTCAAGCCCTAGCTTCAAATTTCACCTTCTATAGGAGGCCTTTTTTCCTAATCCTCTTTATTCCCTTCTTTGGAGATTACCAAATAGTGAAGATGGTTCTTCTCTATCTTGTGTGGATATAGTTGTTTGCCTGTGTCTCTCCCATTACATGGTTAGCTTCTTGAGGGCAGGGACTAGTTTTTGTTGGATTTTTCTTTTTGCCCTTTTTATCTATCTGTAATGCTTTGCACCAGCTCATAAAAGATGCTTTATAAATATGTGTTGACTGTCTGCATTTATTGGCCCATTTTAGATGAGAGTAATAATAGCTAAGCATTTATACAGTGTGCCAAAAGTTTTAGTGCAGTTTAATATCTTTAAATGGCTTTGAACTGCACTAAAATTTTGAGGACACTATTAAGTGCTTTAAGGTTGGCAAAGTGCTTCACTTAGGTTATCTTACATAATCCTCACAACCCCATGGAATAGGTGCTCTCATTTCCATTTTTATAAATGAGGTCACCGAGGCTGGTGTAGGTTATAATGACTTATGCATCCAAGGTCACTCAAACTAGTATCTGAGACTGGATTTGAACTGAGGTTTTGCTGATTCTTAAATCCAGTGTTCTATCCATTGCACCATCAACTTTCTAAGACTGTAAGTTACAGGTGAATTTCTGAACTGTATCTTTGAAGAAAATTTGCTTACCAGGGGCCACCCCCCAATACAACCACAAGCTCCCTTCTTCCCTCCAAATCCCCCCCCCCAAAAAAGAATCCTTCCGTGCAGAGCTCTATTTCAGTTGTGGATCCTCTACCCCATATCTCAGTGATTTCAGTAATAGCTGAGTTTCCTCCTTGAATATGATCACAAGTTCACCTTGTTTGTTATACATCATTTGGGCATTTGTGTGGAGGTGAATATCTGGGGAGAGAAAGACTTAAAACCTTTTTTTTTTTAATCTCCTTTGTCTTCACATGACCCATTCATGTTTTATATAGGAAGTTGATCACTCAGGCTAATTTAGTTTAAGGTATTCTAATTTAGGAAGAAAATATGAATATAAAAACATTATAACAGATACACTTTAAATTGATTTTATTTGTAAATTTCTTTCACAGTCCTAAAGAAAATAGGAGATATAACCCATTTCTTATCCTTTCCTATTATTATCCTGTTTTGTTAGTCTTCAGTAACTGGTATATAAGACAGAAAACATTTATTAAGCACCTGCCATGTGCCAGCCACTGTGTTAAATGTTGAGGTTACATAGAAACACAAAAAAAGATGCCCTCTCAAAAGGAGCTCAGATTCTAATGGGAGAGACAACATGAAAATAGCTAGGAACAAACAGGATCCCAGAGAGAAGACATTACCATGAAGGGCGAATTTGGAAATATTTCCCGTAGAACTTGGGATTTTATGTGGGATTTGAAGAAAGGAAACCTGGAAACTTATGAGGTGGAGAGGAAGAGGGAGGGGATCTCAGCAGGAGGAACAGTGAAAATAAATCACGTTCAGAGAGGGAAGGCTCTGTTAGAGACCACTATCACTGCATCCCAGAGT
>JAJPUD010004226.1:0-70165 GCA_023553655.1 Myrmecobius fasciatus | reverse complement strand
GGTGTTGGGGAGCCACTGAAGTTGATGGAGGGATAGTAGTTGAGAGAAGGGGGTTGAAACATTGTAGAAACATGCTTAAGGAAGTTTGTTTTGCCAGCCAAGTGTAGGATAGACTAAAGTGAAAAGGAGACCAACTCAGCCAGCCAACTCTTGAACTAGCTCAGGTGTGAGGTGATGAGGACCTATGCCAGAGTGGGGAAAGGAGAGGACAGTAGAGAGCATATTCAAGATCTTTTGGGAAGAAAGAAACAAGACTTGACAATTGAATATATCTACGGGGTGAAAGAGAGTCTTTGAAATGAAATGCAGATTGGGAGCCTGGGGCCCTGGGAAGATGGTGGGGTACTTAATTAGAAATGCAGAAATAAGGAAGAGGGAATGGTATACAACATAAAATATTATTGCTATATTCCCATATTGGAAGTTTAATCTGAGCTCCTCTTAATAGCTAGCTTAACTTCAGCGAACGTTGACTTGATACCTTTCAGTGCTTAGAATATTATGTTGTGTGTCAAGCAGGAGGAGAGGTAAAAAGATTTTGAATAAGGCATAGTTCCCGCAGTCATCCCTCATTTACTATCAGTCAGCTCTCTGCTAAGAAGCAGCATGAACATATGGAGCATTCAGGCCATCGAATTTGAGCTGGAAGAATCTCAGTGACCATATAATCCATCCCATACACAAAACCAATCCCTGCCATAACGCATCTGACATGTGGTCACACTGCTTCTTCTTGAACCAGCGGTGGATGGTGGGACCAACCATCTTTTTAGGCAACTCATTCCACTTTTGACTGCTAGAAAGCTTTTCCTCACATCAAATCTCAATGTGCTCCTTTGCATAGGCAACCAGGTGACGCAAAGGATAGAACGCAAAGGATAGAACACAGGGCTTGGAATCAGGAAGACCTGAATTGAAATCCAGCTTCATAGTCCTATTAGATGTGTGAACCCCCTGGGCAAGTGCCTTCAGTTGTCTCAAATGAGGCATGGGGGATAATAGTATCTATCTCATAAGGTGGTTTTAAGGCTCAAATGAGATAATATTTGTAAAGTGCTTAACATTACCCAGCACACAATAGGCACTTCATAAATGTTTCTTTTTCCCCATTCCATTGCTCCTAATTAATTGTACACTTTGGGGCCAAATGGAACAAATCTACTCCCATGTGACAGCCCTTGAAGACACCTCTGATTCTTCTCCATGCTAAATGTCCCCTCTTTCTTCAGCTGTCTTCATGCCCTTTTTTTTCTGTAATTAGAATTGCTTTTTCCCTTTCCAAAAAATCAGACCTAAAACTGGAAGGGATCTTAGAGACCATTTGTTTCATTGTGCTCATTTTACATATGGGAAAATTGAACCCCAGAGCTGTAATATGGCATGCTTAAGGTCATACTGCTTAAGTATGACTGGCATAAGTAGCTAGGGCAGGATTTGGTGAATTCAGGTCCTCTGAATCCAACACACTTTCTACTGTATTGTGTTGAAAGCCTTACAGAGCAGCTTACTCAGTTGGCTACTGTTTGTTAATAGTCTGCTGTGCCTAGGGGAGACACCAAGCTAAGTAACATATGGTCCCTGTTGTCCTAGAGAGTAAAGTCTAGTGAGGGGAGTTTCATGCAAAAACTACTGTTGGTAACACATAGACTTCTTCAACTTACACATCAAAGGGTTTCATTGATACAGCTCATGTGGCAATTTCTCTTACAGCTTTTTTATATTTATCTACTCCATTTCTAGATTATAAAATTCCTTGAGCATAGACACCATCAGTTAGCATTTATTAAACACCTACTGTGTAAAAAGCACTACAGTAAACATTGGGAGAGGGAAAAAAAGGTAAAACATGAATCCTCCCCTCGGAATATTATAATCTGATGGGAGTATGTCATATGTACAGTTGACTCTGAAATATATGTAGATGAAATACATGAGATAATACATGAGGTCTTAGGAGTAGAGGGAAGATCTCAACTGACTGGAAGCTTCAGGCTCTCTTAGAGTTGTAACAGAAAGATGGGAAGGATGTTAGAAATGTTGCTGAGGAACCTCTCAGTTCCTCATTCTTCTCAACTCCCATTGTCTTCATTCCACTTGACTATCACACAGGGATGGTCACACCTCCCTAGCATCATTACTCAGAAGGATTTCATTTCCTTGGTCAGAAACTCTAAAATTCTTCTTTCTTATCTCATATACCTCTTATACTTTCATCTATCCCTATGCCTTCCTTACCTCTCCTCAACTTTTTTTTCCTCCTTAGTGATTCTCCAGCCCCTGACTTCCTCAGTATTTTTTCTCCTTTACTCCTTTCTCTGATATAGTAACTCTTCTTATCAAGACCAGTCCCTCTATATGCACCCTCTTTTATCATCTACAACAAACTGCTTTTAGTTCTGAAAACAAATCTAATCTTTTGCACATGATAGCATTTCAAATACTTGAACTAGGTGCATAGCACCTAGCACATTAATTTGCACATGGTAGATACGTAATACATTTTTAATTGATTGGATGTATTTCATACTACAGGGTAGCTAGGTGGTAAGGTAGATAGAGTGCCGGACTTTGAATCAGAAGACTCCTCTTTCTGAGTTCCAAATCTGGCCTCAGATACTCACTAGCTGTGTGATCCTCTGCAAGCCACTTTACCTTGTTTGTTTGCATCACGTAGGAAACCGTAAAATGAGCTGGAGAAGGAAATGGCAAACCATCCCAGTATCTCTGCCCCAAAAAAAATCCCAAACGGGATCATGAAGAATTGGACATGACCAAAAAATGACTGAACAGCAAATTTCATACCACTCGTTCTTTGTTCCCCAAATGATTCCTTTCAGGAATCTCATGAGCAGATTCTTAGAGCTTGAAGGGACTACAGAGATCATCCACAGATAGTTCAACCTACTTAGGCTTATATGCATTTCCTCTCCACTCAGAAAATCTGTTCTGAACTATTTCCCCTCTAAGGCTACAGTAGTATTTTATATGCAGTAACATACAATTATTGTCTTCCCCATTAGAATATAAGCTCCTTGAACCAGGTGGGAAATGCCTAATTATTTTTTTTGCCCTATAATCTGGAAGACAGAGTGATGCTGATGCCTTTGTGCGATTCTGTCTCACTTAAATCCAACTGACATACAAGTCAAGACTTCACCCCATGATGCCAATGGTTCTATTGGAAAAGGATCAACAGCAGCAGCAATCCGTAGTACTTAGCACAGTGCCTGGAATATAGTGACTGCTTAATGAATATTGGTTGGTTGGTTGGTTGGTTGGTTGGTTGGTTGGTTGATTGATTGATTGATGGTGTTTAAAAGATTTAGTGCTAATTCACTGGGATTGTGGAAGAAACATTGGGTAGGCGGTAGGACCATTGTTTTCAACTTTGTTTAGACTTTATGTTCCATTTAGAAAAAAGGATGGGAATAATGGAAGGGAACAAGCACTTATTGATTTGTCAGGCATAATTAAGCTATTTGCCAGCATGATGC
The DNA here is from genome assembly GCA_023553655.1 of Myrmecobius fasciatus. Taxonomy (NCBI): domain Eukaryota; kingdom Metazoa; phylum Chordata; class Mammalia; order Dasyuromorphia; family Myrmecobiidae; genus Myrmecobius; species Myrmecobius fasciatus. The sequence goes on along the minus strand of JAJPUD010004226.1, from coordinate 66,671 downwards.
TAAGCATTTTCCAAATAGTATCTCATTTAATCTTCACAACCACCCTGAGAGATAGTTGTTATTACGATCCTCATTTAGAGGTGAGGAAACTGAGGATGACAGAGGTCAAGTAAGTTGCTCAGGGTCACTTGGCTAGTAAGTGTCTGGTGTCAGATTTGCACTTGGGTCTTCCTTGACTTCAGGCTCAGTGACCTATGCATCTCACCATCTAGCTGCCTCATTGGGAACTGTCTGTAGGAGAGCAATTGGCTCTTATAACCTTTTGACTTCATGCTGTATGAGAACTGCTGCAGCCATTTGGGGCTGTCTACCTTGAAGAGAAAGTTTAAGAAAACATGATCATTGTAGAGATATTTGAATGGCTATCACATGGAAGAAAGATTAGTTTTGTGCTTGGCCTAAGATGGCAGAAAGAGGGGGGAAGAGAAGGGAAGAAGTCACAGAAAGGTAGGACCATCTGATCAAGCAATCCAGAAGGAGGGGGTGAACTCTATCAGCAGGTAATGGATTCTCCTGGAGTTCTCCCTTATTGGTGATAGTGTAGAAGAGGTATGTGTGTGTGAATGTGTGTTTAAGTACACATCTTCTAACTTTAAGATTCATCTTTTTGATTTTTCTATCCCAGTTAAGAGGGAAATTAGTATTTTTTCCATGATTCAATTTCCTTTTTTTTATTAAAGCTTTTTTTTTTGCAAAACATATGCATGGGTAAATTTTCAACATTTACCCTTGCAAAGCTTTCAGTTACAAATTTTTCCTCCCTACCTCCCACACCTTCTCCTAGATGGCAGGAAGTCCAATACATGTTAACCCTGTCAAAATACTTGACCAATCAAATGTGTTTACATATTTATACAATTATATTGTTGCACAAGAAAAATCAGATCTACAAGGAAAAAAAATCTGAGAAGGGAAACATAATGCAAGCACACATCAACAGAGTTGCTCGTCATTTCTATTTTTTTTTTTATTAAAGCTTTTTATTTGTATAACATATGTATGGGTAGTTCCCCAGCATTGATCTTTACAAAGCTTTCCATTACAAATTTTACCCCCTGTCCCCTCCCTTCCCCTAGATGGCAGGAAGTCCACTACATGTTAATAATGTTGAAATACTTGACAAGTTGTGCAAGAAAAATCCTATCTACAAGAAAAAAAAATACAATCAGAGAAAGGCAACACAATGCAAGCAAACCTCAATAGAGAGCATGAAAATGTTATGTTGTGGTCCATATTTCATATCCCTCTCTCTGGGTGTATATGGTCTTCTTCAGTGAACAATTGGAACTGGTTTGAGACAATTCTTTGTTGCAGAGAGCCATGTCCATCAGAATTGATCATCACGTAATATTGTTGTTGCTGTGTATAATGATCTCCTGGTTCTGCTCATTTCACTCAGCATCAGTTCATGCAAGTCTCTCCAGGCCTCTTTGAAATTGTCCTGCTGGTCGTTTCTTACAGAACAATAATATTCCATGACATTCATATACCATAATTTATTCAGCCACTCTCCAGTTGATGGGCATCCATTCAGTTTCCAGTTTCTAGCCACTACAAAAAGGGCTGCCACAAACATTCTTGCACATGTGGGTCCCTTTCCCTCCTCTAAGATCTTTTTGGGATATAGGCCCAACACAAACACTGCTGGCTCAAAGGGTATGCACAGTTTGGTAACTTTTTGAGCATAGCTCCATATTACTCTCCAGAATGGTTGGATCCATTCACAGTTTCACCAACAATGTATTAGTGTCCCAGCTTTCCCACATCCCCTCCAACATTCATGGCTATCTTTTCCTGGCATTTTAGCCAATCTGACAGGTGTGTAGTGGTACCTCAGAGTTGTCTTAATTTGCATTTCTCTGATCAATAGTGATTTGGAGCAACTTTTCATATGACTAAAGATGGTTTTAATTTCATCCTCTGAAAATTGTGTTGATATCCTTTGACCATTTATCGATTGGAGAATGGCTTGAATTTTTATAAATATGAGATAATTCTCTATATGTTTTAGAGATGAGACCTTTATCAGAACCCTTAAATGTAAAGATGATTTCCCAATTTGATGCTTCCCTCCTAATCTTGTCTGCATTAGTTTTGTTTGTACAAAAACTTTTTAACTTAATATAGTGAAAATTATCTATCTGGTTTTCAATTAAGAGCTCCAGTTCTTCTTTGGACATAAATTTATTCCATCTCCATAGGTCTGAGAGGTAAACTATACTACATTCCTCTAATTTACTTATACTATCACTCTTTATATCTAGATCATGAACCCATTTAGATCTTATCTTGGTATGTGGTGTTAGGTATGGGTCAAGCCCTAATTTCTTCCACACTAGTTTCTATTTTTCCCAGCAGTTTTTGCCGAATAGTGAGTACTTATCCCAGAAGCTGGGGTCTTTGGGTTTATCAAACACTAAATTGTTAAAGTTATTACCTAGATTGTCCTTATAATCTATCCTATGTCACTGATCGACTGCTCTATTTCTTAGCCAGTACCAAATGGTTTTGATGACCGCTGCTTTATAATATAGCTTTAGATCTGGTACAGCAAGGCCACCTTCATCTGCCTTTTTTGTCATTAATCCCCTTGAAATCCTTGACCTTTTCTTCTTCCAAATGAACTTTGCTACTATTTTTTCTAGATCTGTAAAATAATTTCTTGGGAGTTTGATTGGTATGGCACTAAATAAGTAGATTAGTTTGGGTAGTATTGTCATTTTTATTATATTCGCTCTGCCTACCCATGAGCACTTAATGTTTTTCCAATTGATTAGGTCTGATTTTATTTGTGTGGAAAGTGTTTTGTAGTTTAGTTCGTATAGTTCCTGACTTTTCCTTGGCAGATAGCTTCCCAAATATTTTATACTATCGACAGTTATTTGGAATAGAATTTCTTTTTGTATCTCTTGCTGCTGAATTTTGTTGGTAACATATAAAAATGCTGATGATTTATGTGGATTAATTTTGAATCCTGCAACTTTGCTAAAGTTGTGAATTGTTTCTAGTAGTTTTTTAGTTGAGTAAAATTAGTATTGATAATAGTAAATTGTGAAAAGTCTGCTTAAATTTAATGATGATTTCCTCCACCATCACCCCCAGTACATGGATATCTATATAAATAGCTCAATAGTAGGAAACCTCGATGCACTGAGTTGGAGGCCTAAAAATAGGCTATAGCCTACCTCCCAATATCTGGAAATAACTATCTGACACATGAAGGTGCCATGCTTTATGGACAGTTCGGGAGTTCTCTGTATAATACATTCATTACGTGTAAATAATACGCCTTTATATGCATATATATATACACATACTAAAATGCATTAAGGCATCGATATCATTTTTCAAGCTTTTTCAGATTATAGACTTTTCTACTTTTGGACCCCCATTCTGCTTCACTCGTCGGGGACACCTGGAGTTGATGAACTAGACCCTCATTTCACATGATCACTATGAAAACATTTTTCTTTCAAGGAATCCGAAAGAGGGCATTCAGAATTTAGGATTTTTTTAGAAACCTTTGTGAGAAGACATGATCAAAATGAGTTTTAATTTGAATTTAACTTCTTTTGAATTTACTGTATTTAATGGCCAACCTTGACTTAATGTTTGTGGTGCTTTTGATGTTAGGAAAATTGAGGAAAAGCATGTTTAACTTCAAGTTTCCTAAAACCTCTTAGTTCCTATTAATTTTTTAATTATCCATCACTTTGATCATTTACATTTGGAATCATTGCAAACTAATGCCCTCTGACCCATCAGTGTCTTCTTCACCATAAAAGCCTTATGGTTCATTAAAGGCTTGGCTTAGAAGGAGAGGAGGAACTCTATACTTCTTGCTGTTATTCTGCCATCTTGGTTCTGATTGTTTTGTTTTGTCATCCTCTGTATTTTGTTTTATGCATTCAAGATCCTCTAGGTTAAAATTCTTTATATCATGGACACCTTTAGAAATCTGGTGAAGTCTTTGGACCCCTTCTCAGAATAGTGTTTTGAAGTAAAAGAAAGGCATGCTAAGTTTCAGTTAGAGGTTAATGAAAATAAAGATGTTTTTTTTTTTTTTTTTTCCTTATCCAAGTTCAAAGATCCTTTGAAATCTATCATGACTCCTGGTCTAATGGTAGAATGAGAACCAATTTACAGCATCAACCAAAAAAAATGAAACCGACTCTACCCTGACAGAAGACATCTTGTTAGGAGTCTTAATCCAAACCATTTGTCTGTGTGCAGACTATTAACTTGTTAAAGCAAAAGCAACATTAAAAGTACAAGAAATCATAAAAGTAAGAAGATATAGCTTGGAATCAAAATCTATTTGAAGTAAGTTATCAGCATAAGTTGTCACCATTTTCTATAGAAGTTTAATCAATGTAAAATAAATTTTGCAACAAGGAAGCCAAAGTAGCCTATAAACAACTTCAGTCAGGAAGTGCTTTATCTTTTGGCCATGCTGAAAAAGCAATGTGGACCAAGGCCAAGAGTGGTACAGAGATGTCAAATTCATTTTGTTTAAAGTGACGTGAGGATATAGTCTGCAAAACCCCTGAATGCTGCTGGGACCAGATTAAAATATAATTGAGAAATGTTGGGCAAAACAAATAAAAATACATTACAACATTTTGTTTTTGTTCAGTCTTGTCTGACTTTTTGTGACCTCCTTTTTGAGAGAATTACTGGAATGTATGCTGCCTGGGTCCACTACAAATTTATGCATTCTGATCTCACCTGGAGCTCTCACTGCAATAACATAAGCCCTTATTTCTACTCCAGTTATTAAAAGCTGTTTTACACATCCACTGGTCCAAACCTCCAGCCTGAGGTCTCCTCCAGCTTCCCCATGGTACACCTGCCTACCGTCTTTCACTCTTGGATGGCTTTGCCTTATATTTCATTGAAAAAGTGGAGTCTCTTTACCATTAATGCCCTCGTTTCTCTCTCTGTCTTCATGTCTTGGCCCTCAGGTGCCTCCTGCTAGTAACTCCTACTTCCCTTCTATTTGGGATAAAGAAATTACCTTTCTCCTTGCTGAGGCTGAGCCCTCTATGTACCTGTGATTCCATCCCTTCCTGTTTTCTTCAGCAGGTGTCCCCTTTCTCTTATCTTTAAACAAGTCATAGGTCTCCTCCATTCTTGAGAAATTCACATTTGATAATGCCATACCTTCTAGCCAGCTTCCAGTTGCTTCTCCCCTTCTCAGCTACAACTCCTTGAGAAAGTTATCTACACTAGATGCTTCCATTTCCACTTTGTCTTTTAAACCATCTGCAATAGGATTTTTACTTCATTCCCATGGCGCTGCTCTCTCTAAATACTTTTTTGAAATGACTTTTTGAAATAATTTTTATTGATATCTTTTGCTTTTACATTGCTCAGATTTACCTCTATATATCTTAGACAGACTGCAAAAGGACAGTGAACCAGACCCAGAATTGACTAAAGTGAAAAAGATGGGCATGAACTCCTTTTGATAAATTGCATGATGTTTTCGATGACCTCAAGCTTTTCCCTGAAACAAAACCCAATCTTTTTAAGCAGCGTTCTTTCTGTGAAGCTCTGTGGCTATGATTCATGGACTATTATAATCTCATAGGAATCAAAATTGAAGGTCACCTAAAGGGCAGCGGAGGAATTAAGATGGTTTAAAAAGACTGTATCATATTACAATTGACAAAATTTCAGATAAAAATCAGCATTAAAGCTACCATCAGAGAGATATATTGTGAATGAAGAAGCAAGCCAGTCATCTAGCAAGAATGATAGCCCATGTGGATAGCCAGTGTGCTGCATCGATACCCATGTGGTGTCAAAATAGTTTTGAGAACAGTGGTATGATATTAATCTGGAGAGGTATTTTGGAGACATACAACTCCAACTGTGAATTCAGTATCAAGAGACTTGATCTCTCCCTCCTGTGAATTCTTAAAGCTCCTACTTTCCAATCCCTCATTTTAGCACTTAGTGATGTACCAATCCCAAAGTGGTTACTTTGCAAGATAACAGTTCCCTTCTTGCTTGAGGTCTTTAAGCAAAGGTCACATGTACTGCAGAAGGATTTCTTTTTCAGGTGTGACTTATTCTGTATGGTGAGAAACTGAGATCATTTTACATTTCTGAAAGAAAAATGGTGAATATACAGTTCTTAATCAGCTCATATCAATAAATATGTAGACCCTCCATAACCTGTCTCCAAACTACCTTGGCAGATTAATATACTGTTCCTAATATACTAATACTGTTCTTAAAAGTATCTCAACATTACATAGGTATTGGGGTGGCCCATGTGAGCTGTCCACATGGACTCTCACTCTTGCTGCAATACTGGATTGCGTCCTTTTTTGGCACAAAGAAAACCACATACCACTTCTCTTCTAAGAAGACTAAAGGGAGAAGTTAGCATGACCTGGCTCTCAAATGATGAGTTTGTTTTTGATTGGCAGAGAAGCGGAGGACATTCTAAATAAGCAGGAACAGTGTAAGTCAAGGAACAACAAACGTACTGTGCTGAGTGTTGGATGAGAGTGAAAAGAAATAAGACAGAGTCCCTGCCCTTGGAGAGCTTTTAGTTTAACAAAAAACAGAGCAGAAACCCATTATACTAAGTGCTCAAAAAGCAAACTGTGCTACTTGATACAACATCTAGTGGGACAAGCCATTTATACATTAGGATGGGGATCAGGGCTAGTTTCTTGAATGAAGTCATATTTGAGCAGGACCTTGAAAGAGAGAAAGGGCATTCCAGTCAGAAGAAAGCTGTGGAAGTTGGAAATGTGGCCAGCCAATGGCCTAGGTAAGATGAAGTGGAGAGATCCTATAGGCCTCTGCAGTGTAATGAAAATCCAGAAAGGTAGACCAGAGACAGATTGTGGAGGGCTTGCAATGCCAGACCAGACCAGACCAGGAGAATTGTTTTTTAATTACACTGCCACCTGATCCCTTTCATTCCACAGTTGAAAATTCCTTTAGTGTTGGACTGCAAGGACAGACGTTTGCTTTGAAATCTAGATTCCAGACCAAACCATATGCCCTCTGACAGATAGATCTTAAGCTTCTTCCCTTGGATCTGTTATCAAAGCCAATGAAAAATGGATTTGGTTAATTTATATCTTTAGCCTGAAGAAATGTGAGTAGAAATTTCTTAGGTTACATTTTTAATTTTTATTAAAATTAATACTGCTCCACAGCCTGGTTTTCTTTATGGTGATCTGATTTCGTGATTTTGGCCTGTGGGCCTGTGATAATTTGTGGCCAGAGTAATTAAAATTTTGAAGCATAAATTGCTTATTTGGCTCCTTTTTCTAAGCAAATGTTCTCTTTCCCCCTTCATCTTTCAAATAGTAGGCTAGAAATCAGGTTGCAGAGATTGATATACATGTTGTTTACTCAGAATTGCTCTGTGAACCCAGATAGTATGGGTAGAAGATAACAATCATTCATAGCCTTAGCAAATTTTCTTTAGGAATAATCCATGTTGGAGGAGGTAGAATTCCAGTAGAGTGAGAATGAAAGCTACATTCCCCTTTAATTTCCATGAAAGTCTAACACAGGTGTGGTGTAAATTAAGACATAATGGTGTCCTTAATCTTGGAGGAGTGAGACATTGAAAGCTTTGTAGTTTGGAGACTGCTTTAGTCTTGTGGGGAGTTTTTTTTTTCACAGATTCCTTATTTTTAATCTACCCTTTGAAGTAGATTGAAATACAAAGATGCACTGCAGATAATGCAGGTCCATGGCTATCACTTGATTATTGGGGTTGGATTTCCTGTTCTTCAGGACCCATATCGTTTTAGAGCTTTTAATAGTTTATCAAAAAAAAATATTGCTATGATTCTGAAATACTCTTTTCCTGCTTTTTCTATGCCCCTTGATGATTTTGTGGCTGATGCACACAGCTTTTCTATAGAATTTGACAAGTATTTGAGGGATGAGTCACCCGCCCTCTTGTTGTGTTCCAAAGAGAATGAGTCCTATTACATGTGCAGTTCTGTCACTGACGCACTGAGTCACCCGAGATTACTGTGAAATAGGCCACCAGCTCTAATTTTTTTGGAACTTTTGTCAAGGAATAGCTTTTAGACTATAGCTGCCGAATGGAACATTAGTGCTTTGTACCCTTTATTATTTCAATGAGAAAAAAAATTACAGTAGTGCTTCTTAATGAAGAAGGTGGGCTGCAATGACATATTTTGTTTTCTGAAACTAGATTCTCAGAGGTAGAAGTAATATGGGAGGCAAAAATGGAAAGGGAGATACTAGAGAAAAGGTACAAATTAAAATCAGGTGTGACCAAAGAATCTGAAAGTTTGGAAAGATTCCCAGGGCCCTCTAGTCAAATCTCAGCTTGCCCAAATCATGAGGAAGGAACCCCTGTGCAGAGTGCACACTTTATTTGCTGACCTCTACTTGAATTAAACTGGTATATTTCTCTCCCCCCCCAAGCAACCCCATTCCATTTTTAGAGCTTTCTCATAATTAGGGAGTATTTCTTCCCATTAAATCTAGACATTTCTCCTTACAACTACAACCCATTTGTATTACTTCTACCTTCAGAGGCCAAACGTTGCCTCTTCAGAGAGTTGAACATAAAGACCACACCCTTGTTTTTCTCCCCCATCCATCATATACTACCCCTAAGTCTTTTTGCCTGTAGGATAAACCTTTCTGGTTCTTCACTTATTGCATGATCTCAAGCATTTCACCATCAAAGAGTTTCCCTCCTTGGGACATTTCCAACTTATCAATGGCCTTCCTAAAATGTGACTCTCAGAACCAAACCAACTATTCTGAAGAGGACAGAAGAAATCTCCTTTATTGAGGCTTCCAGGCTAGATCTCTCAACACAACTGTGTTTGTGTTTGCTTTCTTGGCTCCCATATCATACTGTTGACTCATAAGTTTTTAATTCACTGATACCCCAGTTCATTTTAGGCAAGCTGCTGGCTAGCCATCTTTTCCCCCATCTTTTTGTACATGGAAAGTTGAATTTTTGGAACCAGGTATAAGACTTAACATTTCTTTTGCTTACATTTCATTTTCTTCAGTTCATCTCAGCATTTCATTTCCCTGTCAATTGTCTTGGTCTCCACCCACCATCTTAATCATCTCTTCTACCTTTGCTTCATCTGTACACTTCCTAAGCACAGCATTTAAACACTTCTCCTTGGATTATTCTACAAGAGCATCTCTTTCTAAGTTGACGACATAAATACCTTTAGTGGCTATTGCTCTGTCTTTGGCCTTTGAACCATTTCCAAATCCACCTAACTGTGATATTGTCTAGCCCACATCCCGACATCTTCCCACAAAAAATAGCAAGAATTTGTCAAATGCTTTGGTAAAATCTAGATAAATCGAATCTACAACACCCCACTGATTTACCAGTCTAGTAATCCTGTCCAAAAGGAAGTGAGAGTGGTCTAGTGTGACTGCTTCATGAAATCATGCTGTCCTTTTGATCCCTACTTCTTGAATTTCTTGAATAATACATCCTAGAATTTTTGCAAGAATCAAAATCAAATTCATGGGCCCATAGCTTGATAATATTTATCCTTCTCCAGTTCTTTCCTTGAATATGTTTCTTCTAGTCATGAGATTTGAACTCATCAAAGACGGCTAGGTAGCCTTTTACATTCTCCTTATTTATCTTCAACATTAACTCCCTGATCACCAGATCTGCTGGGTTGGGTTTTTTTTTTTTTTTTCAATTTATTGATCATTTTCCTTGACTAAGAAGACAGGAATAAAGTGTTGTCATAGGCTTCTCTGGCAGGTTTGTGGAGCCTGTGGACCCCTTCTCAGAATGTTGTTTTGAACTGCATCAATAAAATAGGGGATTCCCCAAAATTAATTAAAATAAAGTTGTAATTTCTTCCCATCAAAGTCCATGAACCATGAACCAAATCTATGTTAACAACTGCTACTCTGGAATTAGGTCATCTTGTCTAATCATTTTATGTATGGAGAAACTGAGGCCCAGAAGGGTTAAGTGTCTCACACCTGGCACAGTGCTTCACATTTATTAGGCACTTAATTGGTACTTATTGTTTGATTGCCCAGGGTCACACAGGCAGGAAGTAGTAAGAGTCAGAACTGAAATTTGGTCCTTGACTCAGCATTTGTTTTGCCTTCTCTCTGCTATCTGCTATCAGCTGGCTTATCCTTATCTCAGTTGTCACAAGCAGGGTCTCCTCCCTAATTTGATGCTTCTTTTTCTCCCAAAATATTTTTTTTCCTTAAGGTAAACATTTATTTATTACTCTCTTTTCTTTTTATATAAGTCATTTCTGAATTTATCACTTCCCCTATCCAGTGAGCCTTTCCTTCTAACAGTTAAGTAAAAGTCAACTAGTAGACTGACCAATTTCGACAGCATCATATAACGCTGGTCTACCGTAGTTCCTTCCACCTCCTTTTCACCAAAGAATGAGTGGAACTCCATTCTCTTACCTTCTTCTTCTCTGGGATCAAGATTGGTCAGTGTAATTATGCAGCTTTCAGCTTTTCTGTATTACCTGTGTGACTTAAATTGTTTTGATTTGACTTTTTGTCTTTAGCTTTCTTCGCCAACATCAGCTTACGAGCTTTAAAGTTCTTCCTGCTATTTTTGGTGTTCATTCTCTCTCATCCTCACTTGCTTCCATATCTTCTGTATGTGCTTTTCAAATCTAATCTGGTCTATTCCATGTACATGCATTTGAATTATTTCCCTTTTCCTTATCATCTCTTTGGGCCTTCAGAATTTCATTCTGAGAGTTTCCTGTCCCTCCAGAAATAACTTTTCCTGAATTCTTTGAAATCTGCTCTCCCACAATGTATGTTAGCTATCAGAATGTACCTGATTTGTCCTCTCCTTTTCTGTCACAAATTTAAAGAGGGTTGCCAGGTCAGCCATTTCTTCATTTTGCACCAGGTTATACTCCAGATTTCTCTGTCATGTCCCAGAAAATTCTTCATCTTGAAAGATCCCTCCAGCCCTGCAATGTGGATCTCTGGCCCCTGTGACACTTCGCTGTGATTGGATGGCTCCTTCCAAAAACTCCCTGGAAAGAGAGCACACAGTCTAACTCTTAATATCCCAAGGGGCTGCAGTCTGTCTCTGGCCCTTTTCATCTTCTCTTTTTGTGTTGTCTTCCCTCTTGAGAATGTAAGCTCCTTCAGGGCAGGGAGTGTCTTTCTCTTGACTTGTATTTGTATTGCCAGACTTAGCACAGTTCCAGACACTTTGAAAGCAATAATAAGCTTAATTAAATACTTAATTAAATTCTTGTTGACCAACCAATTCTGATATGGTTTGTTTACTTCCCCTTCCCTTAGGTTGCCCAACATTTTCATCTCAGCAGCCAGTTCCTGCCTTGGTGATAAAGATCAGGTCTAGATTAGAAGTTGTCTTTTTTGGTTCTTCCATGGTTAGTAGGAGAAAATTATCTAAGACGAGTCAAGAAATTAGTTGCTCTGCATTAGTTACATCTATATCCAGCGATGTCCATGTTTTCGAATTCCCATACATGCCTCTGAGTGGGCTTAAAATTTCTTCACAAAATCCTCAGATAAGATTGCTATTCATAGCTCAGCTAGTGTTCATCCAGATGTTCTCCACCATGCTGAACCTTCCCCCCCCACCCCTTCCTGCATTTCCTTACCTTTACCACATAATCAATATCTCCTTCCAATTTTATTTAGGACCTAATAATCATAAACTGAATGGTGGTGTGCAATAGCACACTTAGGCCACTTTGTGGCCTAAGTTCCTCTTGTCTTCCTACCTGATGTCTCAAAATAGAGTGCAATTCCCAATGAATCGCCAATCACCAATTGTTTAGATTCTGACATTTGGATTCTTTACTAAATGTCAACATACCAGTATCAAATAGGTAAGAGAAATTGCCTAATGAAGGAGGACACTGCTGACCACCACTTGTTGGTATCTCTTCTTTTCCTCACCCTGTAATCTGCAGTAAGCATCAACTTTTTCTAATTCTCCTTAAGTTTTCATGCTGGAAACTGCAAAAAGCAGACAACTGCCCTCTTTGAAGAAAAAAACAAACGCAGAAAATTACAAGAAATTTGAAGTCCATCGTACAGCTAACACTATGCTAGTGTTCATCGAGATATAAATAAGATATTTCATTTGTATATAAAATATAAATTCAATTACATGCATATGTATATATTCTACATCTAGGTAATATATCTAGACAGATATTCTTTCTTCATTATTTACCTCTATGTGTAGAACCTCTAGATGGTCTAGATAAAAATGATAGATCCCATTTACATATAACTAGATTTATAATAATTAAATCATATACACATGTACACACACAGTCTTTGTCTAGGTAATATATCTAGATAGTTGTTCATTCTTCATTATCTACTTCCCTATGTGTATCTAGAACCTCTATGTATTCTGGATATAAATAATAGATCTCATTCATATAAAGACTAGATGATATACATATATATATATATATATATACATGCATATACATTCCATTTTGGGGTAATATATCTAGGTAATCTTCCTTCATTACCTGTACATCTAGAACCTCTGCATATTCTAAATATGAGTAAATGATAGATGACATTTCTAGTATATTTTACAGAAAATGCAGACTTAAGAGTTAGACTCAGCTTTCTACATTGTCCAAAGCAGTGTGCATCAGAACTGAGATTTTAACTCAGATCTTCTCATACTCAAATGAAGTGCACTGCTCTTTCCACTACATCGTGTTGATACTACCCCCAAACATGCCACACACAGCCCCTGTTTCGGTACCTTTGATCAGCTGGCTTCCCCCACCTGAAATGCATTCCTACTTCCTTCCTCTCTCACTAGTCAACATTTGTCTGTGAGCCTTAGTTCCGGCCTTGGCTCAACCCCCCACCCCCATTTGTCCTAAGCCTTAGGGGAGGGGCTTTCCTCATCTGAACTCCTTCAGTAGTGGAGGTGAGGATGGCATCACTGAGGATCCAAGACTTGGCCTGGGTCTTGATGGGAAGGGGAAGACTACATATGAGCAGAGAGGAGGTTGGAAGTGCATTTCAGGCAGGGGAAACAAATTGAGCTAAGATGTTAGTGCTAGGGTGTGTGTGAAGTGTTTGGGGAAAATGAAGAAAGTAGTTTGGTTGGAGTGGGACTTGAAGGGTTAGGAAAGCACTGTAGCGAAAAGCTAAGTTGTAGAGGGCTTTGAATGGCACAGTTAAGAGTTTTCACTTTATTTTGTAGTCTCTTGAGAGCCGCTGAAGACTTTTGAGCAGATGAATTGAAAAACATTTAAAATACAATAAAATTGTATTCTTTCCCATTTGTCCTTTCAAAACACCACTCTTCCCAAATCCAAACACTTTTGTGATAGTAAAATGCTAATAATAGACCACCAAACTTGTAGGATTTATTTACAGATAGACAGGCACATATACACAGCATGAGCTTCTAGTATTTTTTACAAAATACTCTCCGAATCACTCATTGAATACCTGTCATAAACTGAAAGAATCCAAACAGTGAGTTATTTTGAGATAGTAAACCTTTAATAGCAGGCCTTATTTTTATTTTCTATCTTTAAATTTTGGGGGGTTAGTCAAGAGACATACTATCACTATCAAATATGAAAATATCATGTGTTTCTCATTAGTAATGACATGACAATTAAAGATATTCAAAAAACTTTTTAAGTTATTTAATCCTAAAAAGAAGTTATTGCCCAAAATATTTTATATCAGTGTTAAATGCTATTCCCATTAATTTTAAAACTTCAGTACTAAAAGGAAATAAATAGTTTTGGATAGCCCACTTTCTCAAATTGCTGAGGTTTAATCCTTTCACATGATAATTCTTTTTTTTATTATTTATTTACCAGCAATGTTTTTTTTAATTAAAACTTTTTATTTGCAAAACATATGTGTGGGTAATTCTTCAACACTGACCCTTACAAAGCTCTCCGTTACAATTTTTCCCCCCTAGTCCCCACCCCTCCCCCAGATGGCAGGAAATCCACTACATGTTAATTATGTTAAAATACTTGACAAGTCGAATATATGTATACATATTTCGACACTTATCATTGTTGTGCAAGAAACATCTATCTACAAGGAAAAAAATCAAAGAAAGGAAACACAATGCAAGCAAACATCAATAGAGAGCATGAAAATATTATGTTGTGGTCCACATTTCATATCCCTCTCTCTGGGTGTATATGGCTTTCTTCAATCAACAATTGGAACTGGTTTGAAACATTTCATTGTTGAAGAGAGCCATGTCCATCAGAATTGATCGTCATGTAGTATTGTTGCCGTGTATAATGATCTCCTGGTTCTGCTCATTTTGCTCACCATCAGTCCATGCAAGTCTCTCCAGGCCTCTCTGAAATCATCCTGATGGTCGTTTCTCACAGAACAATGATATTCCATAACATTCATATACCATAATTTGTTCAGCCATTTTCCAATTGATGGGCATCCATTCAGTTTCCAGTTTCTAGCCACTACAAAAAGGGCTGCCACAAACATTCTTGCACATGTGGGGCACTTTCCCTCCTTTAAGATCTCTTTGGGATATAAGCCCAATAGAAACGCTGCTGGGTCAAAGGGGATGCACAGTTTGATAACTTTTTGAGCATAGTTCCAAATTGCTTTCCAGAATGGTTGGATCCATTCACAGTTCCACCAACAATTTATCAGTGTCCCAGTTTTCCCACATCCCTGCCAACATTCGTCATTATCATTTCCTGTCATTTTAGCCAAGATGATAATTCTTTTAATGTTACTTTTTAAATTGCAATTTTTTCCCTATCATGTCCTTAACTGTGTAATTCCCTACCTTCTTAAAGTGTTCCACAAATAATTTAACCTTTCTCCCTGGAAGAAGAGACCTCTGAGGTACAATTCACCTGTGGAATACTGGCATTACAGTTTATTTCCTGTGTTCATTGTGTGATACTGTGATGGTTCTTTAAATCCCACATGTGATGATATGTGAAGGTACCATACTCTTCATCACTCTGAGGCAGATATTTTGGGAGGGTCCACTCCAGAGCCTATAAATTCTGCATCAGCTATTGATCACGCTAATGTCCACCTGTCACTAGGCCCCAGATTTCTCCTTGGGGTTGACTTGGAATTGACTTTCAGGGACAAGCCACATTAAAAACTGCTTCTTTTATGTTATAACAAGATGAAAAATACTCTCCATAAGGTACCACTATGATGGATCAACTTTCATGTAAAATCCCTTCTGTAGTGATGTGTAATATTATGAAGAATACATTCATAGTTTGAGTCAGGTAACAATGAGGGGAAAGAAGCTGGTAAAAGCATTTACAGTTACTAAGTCAGCTTCCTCGGGGTAAGTGCTGCAATTATCTAATAACAGAACAACTACTCCAGAGAAGCTTTGGTTATGAAATGATCTTTTACCAAAAGCACAAGAAGGTAGAGAAGATGTGTGTGTGTGTGTGTGTGTGTGCGCATGTGTGTGTGTGTGTGTTTATGTGTTTGATCTGCAGTAGTTTATCTTCCGTAGTCAAGAGGTAAGCATATGACACCTGAAAACTAAAGGAATACATTTTTACTTGCCATTTTTTTATGGGAAACTAAAGCATTAACACATGGCATAACAATCAAAATGTCCTTTTTCTTAACCCCCAAGGAACTT
The DNA here is from genome assembly GCA_023553655.1 of Myrmecobius fasciatus. Taxonomy (NCBI): domain Eukaryota; kingdom Metazoa; phylum Chordata; class Mammalia; order Dasyuromorphia; family Myrmecobiidae; genus Myrmecobius; species Myrmecobius fasciatus. Next base: position 51,019 of record JAJPUD010004226.1, on the reverse strand, counting down.
GTTATATTAGTATCTTCTAGTTATTTATATTTATATGTGTGTATATATGTAATGTAGATATTACACATCTACTAGTTATATTGGTATCTTCAATATAATCAAAGATTTATATCTGTAAGGATCCTTAGAGGACACAGGTGTGAGTTTAATATGAAGGGATAATATCTTTTAAAAAAAAAAGAATGGCAAGGAAAATTACCAGGAAAAAATGGAAAGAAAGGGAGGCTGGCAGTGCCAGATCTCAAACTATACTACAAAGCAGTATACCTTAAAATTTTGATACTGGTTTTTAAAAAGAGAGAAAAGTCAATTGGAAGAACAGATTAGTACACAAAAATACAAAAGACAACAACACAGAAGTCTAGTGCTTGATAAAGTCAAAGACCCTAGATAGAAATGAGAGCTTACTATGTGATTCAAAAAAATTATATTTAGAACAACGCCTCATAAGATATATCAAGCTAAGATCCAAATGGATCTATAACAGGTCACATTATAACTGAACTAGAAGAGCACAAAAACTATGGATAGGGAAGAGTTTGTGATCAAACTGCCATAATAATCAGAAAGTTCTAATGAGTTACAAGTATCATTGTCCCATGTAGGAATATAAACAGATAAACCTTATTAAGTCTCTTTTGATATCACTTTCCTAATTGTCTCTTTATGCTTCTCCAGAGTCCCGTATTTAAAAATCAGATTTTCCATTCAGTTTTTGTCTTTTCATCATGAATGCTTGCAAATCTTCTATTTCACTGAATGCCTACCTTTTCCTCTGAAGGATTATATCCAGTTTTTCTGGGTAGGTGATTTTTGGTTGTAATCCTAGCTCTATTGCTCTCTGAAATATATTGAAAGCCTTCTAGTCTTTCAATATAGAAGCTGCTAAATCTTGTGTTATCCTGACTGTGGCCCCACTATACTTGAATTGTTTCTTTCTGGCTGCTTGCAGTGTTTTCTCCTTGACCTGAGAGTTCTGAAATTTGGCTATAATATTTCTGGGAGTTTTCATTTGGGGATCTCTTTCAGGAGGTGATTGGTGAATTATTTCAATTTTTATTTTACCCTCTGGTTCTTAGACTATCAGGACAGTTTTCCTTGATCATTTCTTGAAAGATGATGGCCAGGCTTTTTTTTTTTTTTTTGATCATGACTTTCAGGTAGACCAATAACTTTTAAATTATCTCTCCTGGATCTATTTTCAGGGTTCTTTGTTCTTCCAATAAGATATTTCACTTTTCCCCCCCTTTTTTTTGGTTTTGTTTTATGGTATCTTAATTTCTCATTAAGTCATTAGTTAACATTTTCTCAATGCTATTTTTAAGTAATTTCTTTTCTCAGTGAGCTTTTGTACCTCCTTTCCCAATTGGTCAGTTTTGCTTTTTAAGGCAGTCTTTTGTATTTAGCTTTTTGTATTTCCTTTTACACCACTCTCAATTATTTTCCTATTTTTTTCTCTATCTCTCTTACTTGATTTTCAAAATCCCTTTTGAACTCTTGCATGGCCTGAGCTCAATTATTTTTTTTTTTTTTTTGGAAACTTTGAATGTAGGAACTTTGACTTTGTTATCTTCCAAGGGTGTGTTTTGATCTTCCTTGTCACTGTAGTAATCTTCCATAGTCAGAAACTTTTTCTGTTGTCTGCTCATTTTCCTAATCTATTACTTAGCTTTTAACTCTGTTAAAGTAGGGCTCTGTTTCCAGGGTAGAGGATGTGCTGTCCCAAGATTCAGGGATTTTGTGCAGCTGTTTTCAAAGATCCTTCTAGGAGCCTGACCATAATCACTCTTTTCTGTCCTGGAACTGTTAGGAGTGTCCCTGTCTCACTGTAGCTGTTAGATCTAGTGTGCTAAAGTAACTGAATCTTGCTTTGCTGACGCTAGGACCACCAGGGTTTGCGTCAGGGCTGCTTTGGCACAGCCTTTTGCCACAGACCCTCTCTGCTGACCTTCTAAGTCCTCCTTGGTATCCTGGAGCTGGGAGGTCCAGAAGCTTCCAGCACTGCTGCTTATTCAGAGGTCCCACCTTGTTGAAGCTGGAGTTGGAGCCTTTCCTCGCCATTCTTGAACTTATGTTCCTCTCAAATAATTTTTTTCTCTAGCTCTATAAAGGAATCCTTTGATAGTTTGGCATAGCATTGAATGAGTAAATTAATTTGGGTAGTATTGTCATTGTTATTATATTGGCTTGGGCTACTTAGAAACAATTAATAGTATTCTACATATTTTGGTTTTTATTTCTATAAAGAATGTTTTGTAGTTGTATACATATAATACCTATGTGTGTCTTGGTAGGTAGAAGCCCAAGTATTTCATACATTCTGTAGTTATTTTAAATGTAATTTCCCTTTCTATTTCTTCCTGCTGGGTTTTCTTGTTAATATATAAAATGCTGGAGATTTATGTGGATTTATTTTATGTCCTGCAACTGTGCTAAAATTATTGTTTTAATTAAATTTTAGTTGAGTCTCAAAGGTTCTCTAAGTAAACCAGCATATTATCTGCCAATACATTAATTTTGTTTCCTCTTTGTGCAAATTCCCTCCATTTCTTTTTGTGTGATTGCCCTAGTTAGCATTTCTAGCACTGTATCAAATAATAGTGACGATAATGGACATCTTTGCTTGACCCTTGATCTTATTGGAAAGACCTGTAATTTATCCCCATTAGCTCTTGGTCTTAGATACATACTATTTGCTGTATTAATGGAAATGGACATTGTATTTTGTCAGAATCTTTTCTGTATCTATTGGTGTAATCATAAGATTTTTGTTGTTCTTGTTACTAATATGATCCATTATGTTGATAATTTTTGTAATATTAAACCTACACTGCATTTCTGATATAAAGCCAATCTAGTCATGATGTATAATCTTTTTGATGTGATACTATTGCCCCTTTGCTGATATTTTATTTAACATTTTTGTTCTGGTATTTATTAGCAATATTAGTTTATATCCTCATTTTACAAATGAAGAAGTAAAGGCCCAAAGAGATTGAGAGACTTTAGCATGTTCATGGGGCTGGGTCTCCCGTTTCTCCCTATGTTAGTACTATCTTGTAAAGTTTTTGAGCTTTGACTTTTACTTATAACTCAGGGATTTTTTATCTTTGTTGTGTCATTGATCTTCTGTGAGTAGCCAGGCTGGTAAACCCTACTGACCACTTTGCAGAAAAATGTCTTAAAATGCATAGGATTGCAAAGGAATCCAAATGTATTGAAATACACTTGTTAAAATATGTTGAAAACAAGGTCATGGATCCTGTTGGCTAAGAACTCCTGCACTTAAGAGAAAATGTAGTTCATATCATAGACTAGCTTTTGATTCTCTTGATGCTGTGCTTACATATAAATCCTATTTTATGGAGTCCAGTACACATCCATGTTCTGCCGGTAGCAATGGCAGTTGTCAAAGAGGACCGATGACATCATGAGCATTATGTCTTGACTTGCCTTTGAGTTAAGTTTGAGTGAGGCAGAAGTACACAAAGTCATCAGCCTTACTCTCTCCTCCAGAGTCACCCAGAGTCTAGCAGCAAGAGAAAAGTCAAGAAGATGCTGGTAAATTGGGCCATCTTTTGACTCAATTCTTACCTAACCCTTGGTCACCTTAACTTAAAAAAGGCCAATGTCACCCATTGTATGTACTGGTATTCTTGACTCTGATTACAGACACTCTACTGTGAATACCCTTCCAGACTGTAGAACTGGCCTTCTTGGGGGTACAATGATGATTTCAAAGGCTGCAAAATTTCAACACTGGTGACTCCTTTTCCAACCCCCTAATACATACCCGTGAAAGAAAAGTTTGAAACCTTCCACGTCAATGTATTGTGCATAGAGACTTTGTATAGACTGACGAGATTGGTGACCTTCAGAACCATGGCATATTAAGAGCAGTTGAAGCAAATGTGTAGCCTCCAGAAAATGGGGGATCTGGTGGCTAAGTATTTGAAGGGTTGTTACATGGAAGAGAAGTGGAATTTCTTTGGCTTGGCCTCAGAGTGGCTCTAGGTTCAGTGGGATTCCTCACAATTTAAATTAACACTTAGACCTGTCTTGAAATGAGCCAGACTCCTCCATAGGGAGTCTTTAAGTGGAGGGGGCTGGGCAGTCATTCTGTGGGAGGGGTTCCTACACCAGCTTGCTCCCTGAGGTTCTAAGAGTCTGTACCTCCACAGGTTCTGTCTCTCTCTCCAACTCCCCGCAGTCCCTTCTCTTGTCTTTTTCCTTTGGCCCCCTCTAATTGCCAAAACGCCCCTTGCTGGCTGATTTTCCTATCTTCATTACCATGTTTAATTGTTCCCCCCTTGCCTCCTCCTTCCCCTCCTGTCTCAGCTTTTTTCTCTGTTGCCTTGTCCTCTTGTGTCCCCTTTTCTGTGCTATTAATAGTTTTATATGAAAAAGCTGCCTATTTGCTTTCCACAAAACAAAAGGAAAAATCAATGGTCCAAGTATAATTTGAAGGTCTCTATCTCTTTGGGGCTCATTTGTTCTTCTTGACTACATTCATTTGTTGGTAGGAGGTCACCAACAGAGAGATTGTCTCTGTATTATTTTCCCCTGTTGATTCTGGCTCTGGTGCTGAATTGGAAGGCCAGCCTTGAAAGACATGAATTTTGGGTGTTTTTTTTTAGTATCTTCTGGTTTTGCATCACCTATATTGCCCCAAACCACCAATTCTTATTTAATTTAGTGGACCCTTCCACAGACCTTCCTGTCATCTCATGGAGTCTGAGGCTCTGCTGCCCAAAGCCCAAGTGACTTCAGTGCCTAGAGTGGAGGACTTTGGCGTGGGGCTACACCAATGCTGCTGCCTCCCCTGCCCCTGCCCCTGCCCACCAGGAGCCCAGGCAACCATGTCTACCCATCAAGGTAGTATGAATGCAAACTTACACAAAGCAAGAACTACCTGTTGATCTTTCTTCTTTAGCATCGCCCAAAACCATCTCTGTATAGAGCACATTATAAGGGGGGTGGGCAGATACAGTTCAGCAGAACTAACCAACATCTTTGAAAAGTCTGACACCATATGCTATGTTGCACAACTGTAATCCCTCACCTCTACAAAGAAGACAAATAGATGCCTTATCATGGCTCATTTTTGAAACCAAGCTAGAGCATTGTCATTTCATAGCATTTGGTTTTAATTATTCTTTTGTTTTTGTTGCCCATGGATGCTGTTGTGTTATCAAGTGTGTTGTTTTCCTTGTTCTGTTACTAAATTCTGAATCACTTCTTTGATCTGGGGGTTTTGAAATTTGGCAGTGATATTCCTATAGGTTTTCTACAAAGGATCTCTTTGAGGTTCTGATTAATTGGTTTTTTCCTATTTCTACTTTCCCCTCATGTTCTATCACTACAGGACAAGTTTTCTTGGATTATTTCTTGCATTATTGTGTCAAGATTCTTTTTTTGCTCGCAGCTTTCAAGTAGTCTGGTCCTTATATTTTTTCTTCTTGATCTGTTGTTTTTATTATGTTTCATATTCTGTTCTTTTTTTTCATTCTTTGTATTCTGTTTTGTTAATTGTTAGTCTCTTACAGCTTCTTCACTGGATTCCCCTTGCCCAATTCTAATTTTCAAGGAGTTATTTAAAGACTATCTCCTTTTCTAGTTGGATGACTTTTTTTTCATAATCTTGTTTTTTCTTAGATAGTTTTTCTTTTCTTTTTTTTTTTTTTAGTTTTTCCTCAATGGCTCTTATTTGATTTTTAAATTCTTTTTAAGTTCTTCTATAAATTCTCCCTGAGCAGGGAACTATTTAACATTATTTTTTAGAGTATAACAAGCTTTTTCTATTTCAGTGTCCTCCTTTGAAGATGAGCCCCAGTTTTTCCTGTTCCCATAGTAAGTTTCTTTGGTTGGAGTCTTTCTTCTTTGCCAGTTCATTTTTTTTTAAATGAGAAGTATAAGTGTTAGTACCTCTAATTGCAGGGTGTAGGGATGGTGCCTTTAGTTTCACTTCAGTTCTCCTTTCTGACCTGGAACTCCAAAGCAAGATCTCCCTACTCCTGCAAGTACCCACAGCCAGCAGTGTTCCTGCCCCAATGCCTCTGTACTCACAGGTCTGGTGGTTCCTTCCCATCTAGCGCCATGGCTCTACAGCACAGCTGGGCCTGGTATTCCTGATCAACAGAAGTTTCTTCAGTCTGCCCAGAGCTCAAGACTCTGAATGCAGTCTTGGAGGTAAAAGTTTCAGTGACTCCATCTGAGGCTCCGGCCAAACCCAACTAGGCTCCCCATTTGCTCTTTCTGCGCAGCTAGCCTGGAGATGTTTGCACTTCACACAGGTTAATCCCCAGACTGGGGGTTTTCTCGGGGTCTTCATGGATTGTACAAGAAGGACCCCTGTTCTCCCCCAAGTCCTCTTGATTTTTCACCAGTCTATGTTTGTCTTGAGATGCAAATCTGTTTTATTTGTGGGGGAAATCTGGAGAGCTTGAAGTTTACTGACCTAATCCACCATTTCCCCAGAATCCTCCCCCTCATTATATCTTACAGAACAATTACATGACATTACATTCACAGACCAATTTGTTTCCATATTTCCCAGTCATCAAGCCTTTACTTAGATTCTAGTTCTTTGGAAAGAAGGAAACAAACATTTATTAAGCACCTAATATGTTCCAGCCACTGTGGTAAGCATTTTGCAAATGTTTTCTCATTTGATTCTTACAACAACCCTGGGAGGTAGGTGCCATTATCATCCCCATTTTGCAGATAAGGAAACTGAGTCAGAGAGAAGTTTAAGTGACTTATACAGGGGCACACAGATAATTAAAACTCAAATGTTCTGACTCCAGACCCAAGGCTCCAAGTGCTACAATGCCTAGTTGTGGTGGCTACCACAAAAAAAATGCTGTTATTATTTTGGTATTTGACAGGCCTTTAAATTTATCTTTGATCTTCTTGAGGACTATGATCAGCAATGAAACCTCTGGGTAAAAAATAGTGTAGACATTTTCTTCACATAATTTCACCTTTCCTTTCCAGAAATATTAGACCAATTCATCATGTCATCATCATTCCACTATATTTCCACAACCCCTCCAAGATTGTCTATTTCCATCTTTTACCATCTTTGTCAATTTGCTACACATGAGGTGAAATCACAGGTTGGTTTTAATTTTAATTTTCCTGTTAGTGATTTGGAAAGTCTTTCGTGTGATTGTTAATAGTTTGGAGTTTTGGTTTTTTTTTTTGGACAACTGTTTTTTTTTTCTTTTGAACATTCCCACTGGGAAAATATCTTTTGGTTTTAAACATTTCTGTTAGTTGCTTCTGCAGAAACTTCTACATCAGGCAATTAACAGAGATATGATACAAATAATTTTTCCCATAAGAATTTTCTTATCTTAGTTGTGTTAATTTTGTTTGTGCTGCAAAGGCGTTTCAATTTCTTTTAATTGAAATTATCTATTGTATCTTCAATTTTTCTTTCGTTGACTAAGCATTCATCTCCCCACTCTAAACTGTGAAAGCTGCCTGTTGTGATTCTCTTCTGGTTTTTTTTTTTGTTTTTGTTTTTTTTTTACCGGTATGACTTTTAATATTCAGGTCACATCTATTTGGTTTTATTGTGACATGGTTTTCAGGATGTTAGTGTAACCCTGATTTCTGACATTCTGCTTTCCATTTTCCCTGGAAATTCTTACCAAATAGATAGTTTCCCCTCTTCCCCAGATAATATGTATTCTAAGGTTTATCAAGGTACAGTACCTTTACAAAAATAGATCATATCATAGGGAACATAGGATGTAAATGTGAAAAAAACAGAAACATTAAACATCTCCTTTATAGACCATAATATAGTAAAAAAAATAGTCATTAAAACAAGGAGCACAAACAAAAGATAGAGACATAAGTTGGAGAGTTAATACCCTATATTATGTTGGATCAAAAAACAAATTATAAAAATAATTAATAACTATGTAAAAGACAGGGATAAATATAAGATAGCATACCAAAATCTCTGGGGCACAAGTAAAATAGTCCTTAGGAAGAAAATTATATCCCTGAGAACAATAATTAACAAATTAGAAAAAGAACATTCCAACAGACTATATAATTTAAAACAGAAGATTCAGCATATAAGTAAAAAAAAAAGCTTACAGAAAAAAAAGCTTGAAAATTAGAGTTGAAATTAGTAGATTTGAAGTAGGGCTGATAAAAATTATAAGCTTGTTATTTTAAAAATAGCAAGATCAATAAAACTCTGCCTAACTTGATTAAATAAAAGACAGGAATATCAAGTTGGCATTTTTTTAAATAAACAAGATATAATAACAAATAGGAAACAAAAAAATATAATCTGCTAGTTGTTTGCCCCAAAAACTAAGCATTTAAAAGAAATGGAAGATTTTCTTTTTAAAAAGTAAAAAGGTCTTAACAGAACTCAAAATACAGGTCTTAAATAATTAATTTTTTTTAAAAAGGAATTAAACTATTTTAAAAGGAACTACCAGAGGTGGAAGTGAAGGAAACCCCTGTCTAGATGGGTGAATATATAGGAGATTTCCATCAAACTTTTAAATACATACATTACATACATATTAAAACATATATTAGGTGATGTAACCATTCTGGAGAGCAATTTGGAACTATGCCCAAAGCACTATAAAACTATGCATACCCTTTGATTCAGCAGTGTCACTACTGGGTCTGTATCCTTAAGACATCATAAAAGAGAAAAAAGGACCCACATGTGCAAAAATGTTTGTAGCAACCCTTTTCCTAGTGGCAAAGAGTTAGAAAATAAGTAGATATCCATCAATTGGAGAACAACTAAATAAGTCACGATATATGAAAGTAATGGAATATTAATGTTCTATTAAAAAATGATGAACAGACTTGTTTTAGAAAAGCCTGGAAAGATTTACATGAACTGATGCTTAGTGAAACAAACAGAACCAGGAAAACATTGTATACAGCAACAGGAAAATTGTGCCATGATCAGCTGATAGGTTTGATTCTCAATGGTTCAGTGATCCAAGGCAATCCCAATAAACTTTGGATGGAAGTTTCCATCTGCATCTAGAAAAAGAACTATGGAGACTAATTGTACACCAACACACCTATGTTGATCATTTTTCTTGTGTGTTTTTTTGTTTGTTTCTGATTTTTCTCTGCCAACATGATTCTTAAGGAAATATATAAAAAATGAATGTACATGTATAATCCCCCCAAAAAAGTTGTTTTGCATGTAACTGGGGAAAAGAAAAAGAAAATGAAAAAAACAAAGCATATTGCAATAACAATACTAAAAACATATATTAGACAACTTATTCTCAAAAATTGAGAATGAAGAAACAGTATCAAATTATTTTTATGAGACAAAAACCCAACACTTAAATCAGGAAAAGGATGAAGCAAAAGAAAACCATAGACTAATATTGTTCATGATATAGGTGCTAAATTTCAAATGAAATCCTGGCAAAAAAGACTACAGTAATACATCCCAAAAAAGTATTCATTATAATCAAGCTTGAATTTATACCAGGAATGAAAGGATGTGTCAACATTAGGAAAACAAAATTAACATGACCCTACTAAACACAGAACTATCTAAAACCACACTATTATCCCCTTAGATGCAGAGAAAGCCTTTAACGAAATACAGGCCTCAGAGATGTTTTAAAAACAAAAATTGTCCAAAACGTAGGTGAGGATACATGAGACAAAAAGGTAATGACTCCCCAACATAAAGCTGGCCCATTAAATATAGAAGTGAAAGACATCTCACTATTCCTTGAATCATTTTGGCAGTGCTAGCAGTGGCACTAAAAATTAAAGAATGAAAATAAAGACAAAACTATCTCAGCAAAGAGGAGACAAAACTATCCCATTTGTTGATGGCAAAAAAATTTCCTTAGATCACATATGAAAATCATAAGAGGAACTAATGGAGCCAGTTACTGCCCTCAGCAAAGCAGAATTAACAGCTTTTCTATAGTGTCCCAAAAATTTAAAAGCTGAAAGCTGCCTTACGCTTTAAGCTCTGTGTCAATAACAGGTTTCTAGAGGAAATGATAACAAAGCGAGTATCATTCAATAACTATAAAATGCATAAAAAGTTTAGAAGCCAGCCCATGAAATGGCACACTGAAGGCCTGTATGGATACAATTCTAAAATGATGAATGGCATGAATAACTGAAGGGATATTAAGTGGTCGTGGCTAGACCCTGCCAATATAAGAAAAATGACGATTCTTAAGTAGTCTACAAATTTAATGTTATTGACAGCTACCAAAGGGTTACTTTACAGAGCCAGAAAAAATAAAAAGAATTCATTTGGAGAAACAGAAGGTCTGCTATGTTAAAGGAAATAGTGGAGGAAGGGGGAGAAGAAAGAAGAGTAGCACTTACAGACCTCAAATTATATACTATCAATCATTAATCAACAAAACTATTTGGTACAAGAAGAGTCAAGGAGTAAAATAGACTGAACAACGAAGAATCTGAAGTACTTGAACTCAGTAGCAAAAGTTTTACTTTATAATGTGAGATATGATCATGACCAAAGAAGACTGGATTTGTCATCTACATGCGCCCCTCCATTGTAGCTATTTGGGAACATTAAGGCTTATTCAAAAAAGTCAAATCAACCAATGAATGCTGCAAATCCTGGGTGCATATAGTATTCTGACATAAAGATATTAGGTCTAATTGGGATCTTGTAGAGTCTTTCCGATCCTTTGAGACAGCCCAAGTACCATCTTATGCAAAAGGCTTCCCTTAATGCTCCCCAACTGCTGGTTTCCTTCCTCCTAGATTACCTAGGTAGTAATACATTTGTATTTTATCCTATTTCACTGGGTTTTTAATCATTTCCCAAACGATGTGAAGATCATGTTTTATAGGGAAGAGTGGGGTTTTTTTCACTAATGTCACTATTAGGGAAATGACAAGGATATGTAAGCCTTATTCTCAAATGCCTCTTCTCCAAACTTCTCCCCACAGGTTGTTACTGGAAATTTTTAGAGTGAAAAATTCTAGTATGGAAGATTACATATCTGAAGGGCTCTAGAAAAAAGAGTAGGGCAAAGTTATAGAGCTTATTTAAGGCAGAGGTAGCCAATGACACATGGAATTTACAGATATCAGAAGATACTCCAGGACAAAAGTTTTTCCAGATTACAATTTCTTCCTAGTTACAACATAACTATTTTACAATAAAAACAAATCTTTGCCATTACAGAGGACACAACTCCTGGAAAAACCTTATTACATATTTTCTACTTTTTTCTTTAGCTTAGTTGGCAGCCTGTACTTCTAATCACATTAGCTAACTATAACAAAAAGCAGTATTCAAATGTTTGAAATATATTACTATAGAAAAATGCAGAGCAGTATTGAATAAGTATCACAGAAAAATCATTCTTAAGACTACTGACTGATTTGGATTCCTGGCAAAATTATAGAATATATTACTGAAAGGACAGTTTGGGAGCACTTGAGTAAAGGGACAAAGTGATCACTATAATATGCCAGCATGAGTTCAGCTAGCTAGTCAGTCCATGAGCATTTACTAAGCTCCTACTGTGTGTGTGTGTGTGGGGGGGGTGTATATGTAAACTTTTCTGCCCTTAAAATTGAAAACATAAAAGAAATTGAGGAATGTATTCATGTAAACATGTAAAATATTCAAACTAACAAAACAACAAAGAGATATCTTTTTTTAAATATATAAAGCTTTTTATTTACAAAACATATGAGTGATTTTTCAACATTGACCTTTGCAAAAACTTTTTTCCCAAGCTTTTCCCCTCCTTCCCCCCACCCCCCACCCCTAGATGACAGGTAATCTAATACATGCTAAATAGGATAAATTATATGACAGATACAATACATCTACACATATCTATACAGTTATCTTACTGCACAAGAAACATCAGATCTAGAAAGAGAAGAAGAAAAAACAACCTAAGAAGGAAAACAAAATGCATGGAAATATTCACAGAAAGCCTTAAAAGGCTGTGTTGTGGTTCACACTCAGTTCCCACAGGCCTCTCTCTGGATGTATATGACTATCTTCATCGCTGAACAACTGGTTTGAATCACATCATTGTTGAAGAGAACCATGTCCATCAAAATTGATCATCGTATAGTCTTGTTGCTGTGTATAATGTTCTCCTGGTTCTGCTGATTTCACTCAGCATCAGTTGATGCAAGTCTCTCCAGTCAACAAAGAGACATCTTAATGTAACTGCAGAAAAGAAAATTGAATTGTAAAGAATTCCCAAGGGAAAGGGAGAATCTTTCAATATGGATTTACCTGAGCATTCTATCAGAATTTTAAAGAAAAATTATACCTTTACTGCACAAATTATTCTCAAAAATTGACATATTGGACAATAAAACCTTAAATATAAACTAGAGAAGGATAAAGCAAAAAAGAAAATCTTTAGGCAAATATTCTTTTTTTTTACTTTTTCTTTTCTAATATTTCTTTTTTCTCAGTTATGTGTGTGTGTATGTATATATATATATATATATTTGCTTTTTGCTACAGGCAATTGGGGTTAAGCAACTTGCCCTTGCCCAAGGTCACACAGCTAGGAAGTGTTAAGTGTCTGAGACCAGATTTGAACTTGGGTCCTCCTGACTTCAGGGTTGGTGCTATATCCACTGTGTCACCTAGCTGCCCAAATATAATTTTTATCATTCATTTTTGTAAGAGTTTGAGTTTCAAATTTTTCTCTCTCTTCCCTTCTCCTCAAAGTAGTAAGCAATTTGACAAGTTACATATGTGCAATCATGTAAAACATATTTCCATTAGTCACAGTTGTGAAAGAAGAAACAGACCATCATGTTGTGATCCACACTCAGTCCCCACAGCCCTCTCTCTGAGTGCAGACAGCTCTCTCCATCATGTCTATTAGAATTGAATCACTTCATAGTTGAAGAGTCATGTACATTATAGTTGATCTTCCCATAATCTTGTTGCTGCAGTTTATTGTGTTCTCTTGGTTCTACTCACTTTATTTAGCAATAAGTTCATGTAAGTTTCTCCATTCACCAATATTCTTAATGAATATTGATTTGAAATTTTGAATAAAATTCTGGGAAGCTATATTAAAGTAATTTATCCAAAAAGTCATTCACTAGGATGTCTCCTTTCTTTCAGTTGCAATTTGACATAATTCTAGAAATGCTACCAGTTAGCAATAAGATGTGAGGAAGAAATTAAAGGCATAGATAGGCCATACTTCATTCACTGTACTCCCGTCTCTTCCTGGACAGTTGTCCCCTTCCTTCTTGTTGCAATTATAGATAAACTTCTGTGATTAGGCCCCTATCCTGAATGGTGACTGCCTCTCTGTGATAACTATTTTGGGAAAACCAGTGCCATCTTTGACTTAATTCCCTATCATCTGTACAAGGCAACCTCCTTGCTGTGTATACCTTCTTTCATCACTTTCCTGACCCTCTTTGGGTACCAAGAATCACAATCACATCAACTTGGATGGATTATGTCAGTCTATTCTCTTGTGTCTACAATCACTATCCCTGTGGTTTTCTGAACTAGATTGTCCACTTCCCAATCCCACCATTTCCCCCTGGCTGCCACTCCAATTTTTGTTTTGTCACCTACATTAGAGTATAAGCTTCTTGAAGGCAGACATTTTTTTTTTCATTTTAATAGTATATTATTTTTCTAATTATGTGTACTGATGGTTTTCAGCATTCTTTTTTTTTTTTAGGATTTTGAGTCCCATTTTTTCCGCCCTTCTTCTCTTACTTCTCCCCTCCCCATGCTAGCAAGCAATCTGATATAGGTTGTACATATACATTCATTTTAAATATATTTCCATATGAATCATATTGAGAAAGAAAAATTGGAACAAAGGGGGAAAACCATGAGGAAAAAAAAAGGTGAAAATAGTATGCTTCGACTCATATTCAGTCTCCACAGTTCTTTCTCTGAATGGGAATGGCATTTTCCATTCAAAGTTTATTGGAATGAGAAAGCAGATATCTTGGCTTTCGTATTTGTATCCCTTGCACTTATCACAATGGCACAAATTAAGCATTTACTAGATGCTTTTTAAAAATTCATTCATTCTTGGCAAAACTGCTGTTGTCTATTCTTCATTTTTGAAGAGGGGTAAGTAATATCTTGCTTTGTGTGTAAATTGAATTTAAGTGAGGCAGGAACATACAAAGTTGTCAGTCTCATTCCCACTAGACATCGAAGTCCAGTGTCAAGACAAAAGTCAAGAGGACAAGCAGTGACACAGGATGCAGTGGATGACCTTGGCATCTTGTTGCCATGTGTGGAGGACATGATGATTTACTTAAACAGTTTTAAGGAAATAGCAAATAAACCAGTAGTCTCTTAGTTGCCTGCTATCTAACAGCCTCTTCTAAATTCTAAATGGCCTCTCTGAAGCATTTTGACACTGTTGTTCACCTTTCCCTACTGTATACTCTCTCATTTCTGGTTTTTTGAGTCCTTGTTCCCTTCTAGTCCTCATCCTGCCTATCTGCTCTCTTTCCATCATCCTTTACTAGATGGATCTTTGTTCATACCATGTTCACTAGCTATGGATATACTACAAGGCTCTATCCTCTGGCCTCTTTTTCTCTCTACACTATTTTATTTGGTGATCTCAGCTCCATAGGCCCAATTATTTCTATGCACATGAGTCCCATTTTTGTAGCAACCAAACACCCAAACTAATTCTTCTTCCAGACTGCCATTACTGACAAGGATATCACCATTTTCCCAGTTATCCAGCTTTTCAGCCTTGGCATAATCCTCATGTCATCATTCTCTCACCTCACAAATGAAATCAGTTGCCAAATCTTGCCATTTCTACCTCTATAACTTCTCTCACTTCCAACCATTTCTCTCCACCCACATAGCTCTCCATGTAGTTTAGGCCCTCATTGGTTTTCACCTAGATTACTGCCCTTGCTTCTGAATTGCTCTCATTACCTCCTATCTCAGCACTCCAGTTCATCCTGTGCACAGCTACCAAAGTTAATTTCCTTAAATGCATGATAGACCATGTTACTCCCCTACTTGGTGAACTCCAGTGGGTTCACCATTAGCTCTAGGATAAAATATAAATTACTCTGTTTCACTTTTAAAACCTTTTACAGCCTGGCCCCAATCCAATCTTGTTGTATATGACTTCCTCTTCTGTAGTCTGTGATCCATCCAAACTGGTACTTTCTCTTCCTCACAAATAATACTCCATCTTCTGGCTCTGTGTTTTACACTGATTTTCCCTCATGCCTTGAATTTGTTTCTTCCCCAGGACACAACTTCCTTCCTTCTCTTCCTTCAGGACACAACTCAGTTCTGAGACCTTTTCCTCCCACCTGTCTTCCATATAACTACTAAATCACCAAAAGCTACCAAAAAATCACCAAAGTGATTTTTGAAAATTGTAGGGCTGATCCTGTCACCTCTACTTAATAAACACCAGTGACTCCCTGTCACATCTAAGGTTAAATATATATATATATAAACTTCTTAATAACTCGGAGCCATCAAGGCTTTTTCACACTCAACACTTCATCTGCCTCTTCATCCCTTTCCATCCAATGTCCCCCATGCCTGGAATGTTTTCTCTCCTCACTTCTGCCTCTTTAGATTCACTGGCTTCCTTAGCATTCATCTCAAGGACCACCTTCTGCAGGAGGCCTTCCCTTCAACTTCCTGCTCTCCCTTCAGAGGACATCTTCCATCTACTCTTAAGTTTTTATATGGCTCTCTCTCTCTCTCTCTCTCTCTCTCTCTCTCTCTCTCTCTCTCTCTGTCTGTCTCTCTGTCTCTTTCTCTCTCTCCCCCATACATATACATACATGTTGTTGCCCTCATTAGAATATAAACTCATTGAGAGTGTCAATAACTGTTGTGCTTTGTATACCCATTGCTTAGCATAGTAACCAACATCCAGAAAGCCCTTAATGAATGCTTGTTTGCTTGACTGACTGGACTTCACGTGGACAGTATGCTATGCCACCTATTTTAAGTTAGATTAAAAGAAACGTCATAGCCTGACCTTGTAAGGTAATAATACTGCTGTGTTATCTACCCTCGTCACACTTTATCTGGGGAATTATGGTCAATTCTTCGGGAGACATTTGTGGAAGAAGATTGATAAGCTGAAGAGACCGACCAAAATAGAGAGGAGCCTAGGGAAGGGAAAGGGCAAGGAGGGCAGGGAGGGGACAGAAGAGTTGTCTTCTGATATATGAAAGGCTGACATGTACACAATAGATTGGATTGCTTTGCTTTGGGTTTTTTAGGTCATCGGTGGCTATTAATAAATTAAGAAGTGTTTACATTTCAAAAGTATATTTGAATTTCAGAAATCTGATGTTAGTAGCCAAACAAATGTAAGATTTGTTTGTTGAAACACCTCTGGCCAGGTCAGTAATCTTACCTAAAATATCTTTAAGCCTTTGAATCAATGCAGAAATAGTAGGCTCTCTTGGGAATTAATTGTTATTGCCTTCTCTGAGGCCTTTGGTATAAACATCAGAAAGCTAATGCCATCCTTAGGTTGTAGGAACACTAAGACAATAGTGATTGGTACTTATTTAAGAACTGACTACATGCATTTACCAAAAAATGTGCTTCTTTTGTTGCTATTTGTTGTTAATTATGTCAAGATTTGCTTTATTCAATTATAAGTGAAATTAGAATTCATTTTATTCAAACATAAAACTTAGTAAGTTGATGGATTCTATAGATTGCATATGATAGAAAATTCTTCACACTAAAGTGTTGCTTTCTCAGTTTTTTCCTCTTAGTTTCTAGGTTCTTTAACATATAAAGGGAAGTAACAGCTAGATAAAGATCCATAAGTGGTGAAGATGCGAAATAATCATTCTCTCGGAATTCAGAAGGAGAAGGGAAAATAAAGAATTAGAAGCAAAGACAAAGTAAACATATCATACCTTGTAGTTGATATTTAGAATTGTCCCCATTTCCTGAGTTGCTGTGGTGGAGGCCTTTTGTTTTTCCAGAATAAACACTCTTGCTTCACTCTATTTCAGTGGATCTGTTCAGTCTGCTGTTCATGCCTCCTCATCCTTGAGATTCTTGGGACCCATTTCTACTTAAAGAGAAGTTTTCCCTTTTTGTGGTTCTTAAAATGAGCACTTTTGCTTTTAAGTGGACAGTGCCACAAGACAACATTGCATTAAATTAAATTGCATTAAAATGAAGTCTTAAACATTTTATCGAAAAATCATTTGCAGAAGAGGTGATCAAGATGAAAAAGTTGTTTGAAGCAGTCACTGTGGTACAGTGGCTAGAGCGCTGGACTTTGGAAAGCCTGTGCTCAAGTCCCCCCAAATGCCAAGACTAACTTTGGCTAAATTCCTGGGGTTTTATTTGGCTTTTTTTTTTAGCTGAGCAGTGCTATGAGGAAGAGCTTTTGGGCACACCCACTCATCTGACTTAAGTTCCAAAGATTTTGAAAAATATATTGAATTGAGAAGGACTTGAAGTCCTCATATATCCCTTCTTTTATCCACATACCATAATCCCCTACTATAATAAAACAAAACAGAAAAGAAATAGAGGGCTACCTTCAAAAATATGAAATACACAAACTAATACATCATTAGTACAGCTGTGATACACAATCTGGAATTATGTAAAAAAAAAAAAAAAAAAAAAAAAGACCATGACCAGAGTCTACATTACTGAGCTTATACTTCTAGAAAACCTTTGATAAGAAGATCCCCATATACTTCCAAGACATAACAATTTTTTGTGGTAACTAAGAATTGAAGGGGCAGCTAGGTGGCACAGTGGATAGAGCACCAGCCCTAAAGTCAGGAGGATCTGAGTTCAAATGTGGCCTCAGACACTTAACATTTACTAGCTGGGCAAGTCACTTAACCCCAATTGCCTCAGCAAAAAAAAAAAAAAGAAAGAAAGAAAAAAGAAAACAAATTAGATGCCTGTCAATTGGAGAATAACTAAACAAATTGTGGTACATGAATATAATGGAATATTATTGTGCTGTATGTAATTATGTAATGAAATACAGAGAAGCATGAAAAGATCTATATGACCTGATGCAGAGTGAAATAAGCAGGATGAAAAAAACATGTATACTGTCAGCTACAGTAATGTAAATGGTAAAAACAACATATATTCAGATCAAAAATGAATGGAACAAAGTTATAAATCAGATACGACTTGAATGAAGAATTATGAGAGAATACCTCTGACCCATCCTTTTATGGATGTAGAAGGTCTATACGTTACACATGTCTACATATCAGTCAGTTGTGTTGGTATTTTTCCCCTCTTTAAAAATTACTATTTATTATAGGGGATGCCCCTCTGGAATGAAGAGGGATATTGGGGATAACTTACGTGATAGAAGAAACAGAAGACATCAACAAAATCTTTCTTTAACCATAAAGTTGCAGTAACACCTGTAGCGTCTGTGCTTCTGTTATCTCCCTCTATGCTAGTGACAGCTTCTTGATAATTTAGTAGATGGTCTTTGAGAGTAACTATTCTCCAAAATTCAGTGCCATCCCCAATCCCTGTTACTCATGATGAGCCTTTCCATAGCTAGGATGGTCGTCAGATAGCAGATATAATCCTTCTCTGGTTTATACTAAAAATTTTCCTTCTTGGGAAGACCTATTATAGTTTGTGATCTGCTGGTATAGCCTTCAAGAATCCACTGTCACTTCCATACCATGCTAAAGCAACAGAGTAAGCCCTTAGTGGAATAATCGTAATCATAATTATTTTAATTTGTTGCTTTCAGTAGTAATTATCTTGTTCCTTTTACGTAGCATGGTCACCTTATAAATCTCATGTTAATCTCCAAAATAGCTCTGAGTCATTATGACGGTTACTCTTTGGGACAAGTTGACTCATATTCTAAACATTTCTCTAAATGGACAGTGGTTATAATTGGAGGGGTTTTTTGGACCATTAATTATCAGTTTTGAAATCTGTTTATGATTGCCACATCTAAGATAATTAGAGTGCAAAAACTGACTTTAGTTTCAAATAGTATTCTCTTATATGAATGGCAGTTTCCTTGTGGGTTTACCCTCTATAGTTTCTAGAAACTTAGACCAATTCCTGTCTGCTGTTAAATAATCCGGTTGCAAACTGTCACAAAATCAGGTTTTCAGTAGCTAACAAATCACAGTGCACTGTAGCATGCAGCATTCATTCTATTAAGCTCTTAATGACTGTTCTGAATTTTGATGACTAATCTCAAGTTGTCACAGCTCATTAGCTGCAGGAAATGGACATGCCAAATGGCTGGACCAAATACTTGAGAGCAAATTGCACCTGTAATAATGTGAGCTCAAGTGGATTTTGCCACCAATCCCGTTTTTCAGGTGCATCTCACCATTTACATTGGATACTAATGCCATATTATATTCAAGTACGTTTGCACTCTAGGAGCATTTTACTTTGTATGAGTACGATATGCTAACTTTGGGGGGGGTTGTTATATGAAGCATATTCTTGGTGAGTTTAAATTTGTTTTGTTCTTAGATTAAATGCCAGATAAAATGAGCAATCCCATATATATAGTAGAACATAAAAAGAATATTGTACATAAAACTGTGAGTCTATTATATACAGCTTGTTTTGATTAAAATGCGTGTGTGCATATATACATATACATACATACATACATGTGTGTATATTTCAGTATGTTACTTTCAAACATTTCCTGTTTGTATGTGATTCCCCATGACCTTTTATTCCTCTGTGCATTTTTTCAAACAATGTTTCAGTGACCCTTTTTTTCTTTTCTTCATTTTTTTGCCAACTTTGTTTCTACCTTTTTTCTTTCTTCCTTCTTCCCCTTCCCCCCACCACTGAGGGAACAAAAAGAAAAACAAAGCTCTCATAATAAATATTCATAGTTAAGCAAAACAAATTTCCACAATGTCCATGTCAAAAAATGCATGTCTTTTCCTACATTTTAGTCCATTATTGCTGTTATTTTTCCCTCTTTACAAATGGGGAAACCAAGGTAAAAAGTTTAGATTACTTGTGCAGCATCATGCAGCTAATGTGTGAGATCAGATTTTAACTGGATTTCCTGACTCCTAAAGCTCAGCATTCAATTCCATTATACCACTCAGATGTCTCTGCTCTTACATATAATTTAATCCAGTTCCCTCCTTATATAGATGAGGAAATGGAAGCCCATAAAGGTCTAGTGACTTGCCTAAGATCACCCTGGTAATAAGTAGAACTGCTGGTTAGAAAGATTGTCTCCTGTTTCTTTTTTCAAGTTATATTTGATATTTTTAATTCTGCTACATTCTCTTTTGATCTTTGTGAGTATAGTTGTTCTTTTAATTTACATCGTTGTAGTCATTGTGTATATTGTTTTCCTGACTCTGCTTACTTCAGTCTATATCATTTATTGTAGATATTCTCATGCTTTTCTGTTTTTATCAAATTGATCATTTCTAACCAAACATTATGTTCATGTACCACAGTTTTTTCAGCCATTCTTCGATTGATAGGCATCTACTTTATTTTCAGTTCTTTGCTATCACAAAAAAAGTGCTGGTATTGATATTTTGGTGCATATGGGGACATTCTTCTTTTTAAAGATTTCCTGGGAATAAGCCCAGTAATGAAGTCTCTGATTCAAAGGATATGGACATTTTGGTCACTTTTTTTGCATAATTCCTAATTGCTTTCCAAAATAGTTGTACCACTTCCCAACTCCACCATAATATAGTAATGTGCCTAACATTACATAATCCTTCCAATATTATTGCCATTTTTGTCATCTTTGTAGGATGTGAGGTGAAGTCTCAAAATTGTTTTGATTTTGCATTTCTCTTATTATTAGCAGTTCTCATTATTGTTAGCATTCTCTCATGTGGTTATGAATGCTTTGTAATTCTTTGGAATTGCAAGTTTTATTTGCTCACATCCTGTGAGAGGTATATGATTTGCTTCTCTTCTCATTTTTTTAATAGTATGATCTTTAAAGTATTAGGGTCATATATCCATTTAGGGTATAGTGTGGGGATGTTAGTCTAAGCCTGATTTCTGCTAGAGTGTTTCCAGTTTTTTCCATAGTTTTTATCAAATAAGGAATTCTCAGATAATTCATGTTTTCTGCTTTATTGAACACTAACTTAATAAGCTCAGTTGTTTCTGATTGTTCCTTGTCTAGACTGTTCCACTGATTTACCTTTGTTTTATTTAAACTAAAACCAGAGAGTTTTGATGACTGCTGCTTTATGATATCAAAGTATATTTTGATATTTTAAAAGTATATTCTGGAAGTGATATTCTCCCCTTTGTCCTTATCTTTTTTTCAATATTTCTCATAATATTCTAGATTGTATATTTTTCCAAGTGAATTTTGTTGTTATTTTATCAAATTCCATAAAGCATATCCTTGGTAACTTGAATAGGAATAGCATTAAAAAGATTAATTAACTTTGATAGTATTATCTTTTTTATTATATTGGCACAGCCCAGTCCTGAGTACTGAATATTTTTCCAGCTGTTTAAGTTGTTCTTTATTTCTTTAAAAAGCCCTTTGTAATCGAATCTATTCAAACCTTTTTCCCCCTCTTGCTTTGGGAAGTCATACCCCATATAATTTATGTATTTTGTATTTATGGGGAATGTGATTTCCCTTTATATTATTGTTTCTTGGGTTTCCTCATTATTATGTGAAAATGCTATTGATTTTCAAGGGTTTATATTGTATCTTGCAATTCGACTGAAGTTATTGTCTCAGTATCTTTGCTGATTCCCTAGTATTTTCCAAGTATACCATATCATCAGAAAATAAGAATAATTTTATCTCTTCTTTACCTATCATTATGCCTTTCCTTTTTTCTCTTATTGCTGTTGGTAGCATTTTAGAGCTATATCAAATAATAGTAAAGAGTGGGCATCCTTGTTTTATTCCAGTATTATTAGATATTCTAGTATGTCCCCATTGCAAATGATACTTACATTTTCTTTGAAATATATGCCTTTCAGGGGGCAGCTAGGTGGCGCAGTGGATAGAGCACCAGCCCTGAAGTCAGGAGGACCTGAGTTCAAATCTGGCCTCAGACACGTAACAGCTGTGTGACCCTGGGCAAGTCACTTAACCCCAATTGCCTCAGCAAAAAAAAAAAAAAGGGGAAAAAAGAAATATATGCCTTTCTGTAATATTTTTAAAAGGTCCTTCTTTGCCTGTACTTTGTAGGGTTTTTAGCATAAATGAGTACTGTTCTTCATCAAGACTTTTTTGCATCTTCTGATATGGTTGTGTGGCTTTATATGTTTTGGTTTTAATTAAGATTTTAGTGATTTCTTTCCTAATGTTGAATCATCCTTGCATCCCTGGAATAAATCCAACTTGGGCATACCAGTTAGAGGTTTAATGGTATGTGTAGTGTCTTGGTTATGATTACCTAGTGTTCCATAATTGACTTCTTGACTGCAAGTACTCAAAGAATTGTGTGAAGAAAAAAAAACAGCCAAAACTGATAAGGTACCATCTAAGGCAAGGCAATACCTTATATGATTTGATCAATCAAATTGCTGTTATTCACTTCAATTAATATATGTACTTTTAACAATAATAGCAGCTTTTGAATTACATAATGGATAGCCAAAACCTTTTGTGCCAATACACATCATCTCAGATATGAGGTTATCATCTACTCTCCCCAGTGTCCCAACAGTCTTCATGCACTTGTAAGCTTCAGTAGTTAAAAGTGCATGAAAACTTTTGGAACATACTAGACACTTGTGCTTAGAGTATGTATTTTTATTGAAAATGCAAGATGGAATAACTCATTTCAAAAATGACAACTAGGAATATGACATTGCTGTAGCTCGTGTGGAGCAGGAAAATCCTATGTTTTGGGAGTTGGTTTTCTCCTTTTTCTTAGACTCATTTTCTTCTCTAAAATGAAGGGATTGGATTAAATGGGTTTTATGGCTCCTACTAGTGCTAACATTAAATAATTGCTATACTAGTTTAGGAATGTTAATCTGGAAGTGGTATCCAGGATCATTTGGAAGCAAATGAGGCTGTAGTTAAGGAGAAGAGATAACGAGGTCCTTACAGGAATCCAAGCAGGCACAGTATGATGAAGAGGATCTGAACTAGAGTAGCAAGAAGGGAAATAAAGAAGAAAAGACACAATGTATATACTACAGCAGTTACAATATGCCACATGAAGCTAATAGTTGATAAAGAATCATCTGTGATACTTTCAAAGTAGGGTTGTAAAGTAGCTGGGACTAAAGCAATGGTTACATTATGTATAGGACACTCCCAACAGTAAAATCAGTATATCTGAGTGACTTCTCTTTATTAATTCCCTTTCCTCCTAACTTGTATTGAGCCTCATTCTTCATACAATACTATGGGAAGATTATAATGTCATAGGTTTTACTTCTCATCGTACTCTTGATATAGTAAACCTTTAAAGTATCATTTTTTAGTTTGGTTCATCATTAAAGGTGTGCTCCAATTTACATATACCCTACTATATATGACATATTTTTCAGTTTCAATAATTAATCATTATGGTGTTCATGTCTAAATAAGAGACCAGTGTTTAGAATTGAATTTTAAAGACTAGATCCATTTTTATTATTATGCAGGTATTCTTTTCAGTAGAAAATTGTTGAGCATAAGAGCTGTAGTGGAGGAGGGATTCTTTAAGCCTCAGTTCTAGTAATAAGAATCCCTTGAGGAAAGACTGTATCTAACACTTACTGTATTTTTTAACTGATGAGATAATGTTAATGTGTCAAAAGGGAGAAAATTGGAACTAAAAGCTATCTTACTAAAGAAAGCAACAAAGTTATTGAGCTTTACTTTTTTGGTAAATAAATGCACTTGTGAGGACTGAGTCTTAGGAGAGATTTAACTGAACTTGATTCATTTAAAGTCATATAGACTGCTATTTGGAAACCTGTACAGATGAGATTCTACTCTAGGGATGCTCTGTCATTGCTTTTGCTGTTCTTCATTGAAGAAGACCATGATGTCAGGGAGGTGATGCTGTGATGTGCAAGTGAATTGGATTTGAGTGAGGGAGGTCTGTGCGAGGTCACCTGCCTCACTTTCTCTAATGTCTGGGTCCAATTGGACAGATACAGATCAGTATATCTGGAGATGGCCCTAGATGCAAGGTGAGACCTTAGCCTTTTTAAGCTGAGGTCTTCAGCAGGTCTCAGTTTGACTAAGATAACACTTAATCAGTGATTAAGACTAGGTAGCAGTGGAGACAAAGAATGACCTCTTTTACCTGGTCAAAAAACAAACACTCTAAATAAATAAATCTGGGAGAAGACCATTAGGGTTTCTGACTAGAGCAGAAATAATTGCTATTTACATTCACTCCAAGTCAATCAGACTGTCATTCAATGGGGAAAGAAAATATGAGCCCATTTTACCACTTTTCATTAATTGAAAGATTCATCATGATTTCTTTTAAAATTACCAAATAATTTAAAGTTAAATGTTTTGTCTTTCCTTAAACATAGAACTGCTTCCATTGTTCAAGTGCTATTATGATCTCTTATTTTACAATTAAGGAAACTGAAGCTGACTCAGATTAGTTGAATTGAACTCGGGTCTTTTTTACTCCAGGCCTGATACACTATCCCACTGGGATGGGTAGTATATGAGTCACCATCTCATTCCATAATATAGATCAGGGTTTTATTTGCCACCAAAGCACTCAAAGGTAGCACTGTGGCAGTCTCAGAAACCAGACAAGTGTGAGACTCAGGGTAGCCCCTTGATGCAGAAAAACCCAAGTTCATTTGACTAAAGCACATGTTACCTACCTTTCAGGGCTATTGTGAGGATAAATGAAATAATATTTGTAAAGCTCTTTGCATTGTACCTGGCACATAGTTCACACTTATATATGTAAAAAAAAATTTAATTTAAAGATGACATAATCTCCCTTGTTGAGGCGGTAGGTGACACCGCATTGAGTAGAGCACTGGACCTGAAATCAGGAAAACCTGAAATCAAATCAAGACTCAAACACTTGCTAGTTGTGTAACTCCAGATAAGTCACTTCACCTCTCTTTGTCTTAGTTTCCTCAGCTGTGAAATGGAGATAATAATAGCAATAACTACCTCTCTTGTTTGTGGTGAGGATCAAATGAGATTATATTTGTAAAGCGTTTAGCACAGTACCTGGCAAATAGTAAATACTTTCAGTTGTTGTTGTCCAGTCATTTTTCAATCATGTCTCTCTGTGACCCCAGTTGGGGTTTTTTTGGTGAAGATATGTTATATCTCCTCCAGCTCATTTTACAGATGAGGAAACTGAGGAAAACAGGGTGAGGTGACTTGCCACACAGCCAGTAAGTGTCTGAGGCCAGATATGAACTCAGGTAGAAGAATCTTTCTGACTCTATTTCAAGTAATCTATCCACTATACCACCTAGCTGCTCCTAGAAATGAGCAAGAACTTGATAAATGTTTATTTCCTTTCCTTCTTTCCATCTTTGTTGGGGCATGGGGGTAGTGTTAGAAGTTGAGTTTCTTTAATTTTTCCCATATGTTTATTGATGCTGTTAAAATTTCCACCATTGCATACCAGACACAGGATGGCAGGAAAAGGGGTCACAGTTGAACGGGAAGAGGCCCCAGTTCATTTAACACATAATCTGGAGAAACTTATGTAAAACAAGGCTCCAGGGGTAGATGAATCGGCAGGAAAAAGCTATAGATGTTTCTATGTGTGTTACAGGAAGCCTTGAAAATAAAATTTTCTTGCTGGAGACGAATCTTTAGTACAAACCCACAAGTTAAGGGTTAACGTTTTATTTTTTCCTTTTAAGAAATAATGTTGTACAAGGAAGAACATCCCCTGACTATGTGCTTCTTTGATTATCTGCACCAACCAGATTTATGCCTGATTTAAGTAGGAAATTGCCTAGTTGGAGCCAGCAGTCTACTCTCTTAAAATAGAATTGAAGAGGGCCCAGGTACTGCTACTATGCAAACAGCAGAATGCTTGGTATCACCCATTTCTCCTAAGGTGCTCCCCCATATAAATCTCCAAAGTAAAGCAGTGCAACTGGACAATCTGGAAAACAGGGTATCTTAATGCTAGGGTTTTTATTTGAACTGTTTTCAAGGAAAACTTTGAGGGGGTTTTTTTGTTTGTTTTGGGGTTTGGTTTTTTTGGTGTTTGTGGTGGCCCTTTTTATAGTGGCAAGAAACTGGAAACTGAATGGATGCCCATCAGTTGGAGAATGGCTGAGTAAGTTATGATATATGAATGTTATGGAATATTATTGTTCTATAAGCAGTGATCAGTGGGATGATTTCAGAGAGGCCTGGAGAGACTTGTATGAACTGATGCTAAGTGAAATGAGCAGAACCAGGAGATCATTATACACAACAACAACAACAAGATTATACAAACATTAATTCTGATGGACATGGCTCTCTTCAACAATGAAATTATTCAAACCAGTTACAATTGTTCTGTGATGAAGAGTCCTCCTGAGAGAGGACTGGGGGAACTGAGTGTGGACCATAACATAATTTTTATTTCTTTTGTGGTTGTTTGCTTAGGTTTTGTTTTCTTTCTCATTTTTTTCCTTCTTGATCTGATTTTTCTTGTGCAGCAAGATAATTGTATAAGTATGTATACATATATTGGATTTAACATATATCTTACCATGTTTAACATGTATTGAATTACTTGCCATCTAGGAAAGGGGGTGGGGGGAAGGAGGGGAAAATTTGGAATGCAGTTTTGCAGCTATGCATATGTTTTGAAAATAAAAAAATAATAAAAAAGATTTTTTTGTCTGAGAGGCTAATTTTCTTAATAATATTAATGTCAAAGAAAGTTAAAGGAAGTATACCACTTTTCTCTTAATCCAAAGTTTGAAAATGATTAAAAGAGAGAGAGAGAGAGAGAGAGAGAGAGAGAGAGAGAGAGAGAGAGAATACTTTGGGAAACAGTACAATGAGGATGTCATTTTATGTTGTGTAGATGCTGTTTCTCAGAATTTTTCATAATGAATTCTAGAGTTTCCAAATTCAGCTCTAAAATGTTGTGAACCCCAAGGAACTCTTGAAGTAGTTCCTTGGAATCAGAAAACTGAAATTCTGGTCTTGATCTGTGACCCTGGATTTAGGCCATGACTGTACCATGGCAAGCTTGGCCTGATTCCTCAAGTAGCTACTGTTTACCACATCCTAGGTGCCATGCCACCTGTCCCTGGCTCCTGATATTTTTGTCACTCTTATCCCCAACTACAGAAGTGGATTCTGTTCCTACTCAGGCCACCTTCCTTTATTGTCATTGCCTGACTTGGATTTTGTATCACGTAGCCAGAACTATGTCGAAAGCCACAATAAAGTCTTCCTAGATGCACCTGTGGGGAGGCTTGGGTTTCAGAGGAGGGGATGGGGTAAGAGTAGAAGTGAACACCAAGACTTCTAAAAGCCGCCTAACAGAGCAGGAGAAATGACGCGTAGCTCTCATTTGTAACAGTCCTGGGGAAAGCACTGGATTTAGTGGCAGCTGAGCTGGAATACATTCCTAGTTTTCTTTCTTCTCTTATTTGTATGGTCTTGGGCAAAACAATTCTGTTCTCTGGGCCTCAGTTTCTTTATGTGTCAAATGAGGGGGCTGGATTTTTAAAGTTTCATTCTAGCTCTCAGTGTCTGAGTTAGACACCTGACATTGTGGGAAACATCCTGCTTTTGCCACCCACATTCCCCTTTGTTTGTCTTTGTTTCTCCACCTCCTCTCCCCCCTCCCAAATCATCGAGTTCCTGGATCCAAAGTACTTTGTCATGCCTTACACTAAAGTTTCTTCCCACTCTAAAAATCTATGATTCATCTTAGCATTCATCCTATTAACACAGTGTACAAACGTAGGTAGGGAACGAACACTTAAGATCTTCTGATATCTCTTAATAATGAATGTGAGAAAGGGTTTGGGGGGGGAGAAATAATAGCTGACATTTATACAACACTTTTTAAGCTTTACAAAGTTTTGTTTTACATACTTTTTCATTCTTCTAACATTCTGGCAAGATAGGAAACTGAGGCTCATAAGGGTTATATGTCTTAGATGAGAGGTTTCTGCTCACTCCCAAGTCCAGCGTCATCATCCCATCCCGCCCCTCCCCTAAGAAAAAAATGGAGCGCTCTCGTTTGTATTAGCCGAAGCTGACGGCACCCCTCATGTGATCTCAGAGCTTCATAGGAAAGGGGGAGAAAAAGGTCCCAATCGATGAGGTTTCTGTTTTTTTCTCTCTCAGATGAAAAAGCTGGCAGCTCTCTCCACTTTTGCATCTCTAAATGTGCATGCCATAACCAAAGAGGAAACCCCCAAAAAGACACTGAAACCAACGCAGGTAAGTTGCCTGTTTTGAGGTGATTCTCTTTGTATAATAAAATTTGTATTAAATACTGTCAGTTTTAAAACATTCCAACCTCACTGAAAGAAGCGAATGTGAAATAGAGCTATGAATTACATAGTTCAGATTCCTCAGTCTCTCACCATTTCTCTTCTACGTATTAGGCACCTACTAGGTGCTAGACACCATCAGAGGTTTTTCTTTTTTTATAAATTGTACTTTCCTTCGAAGCATTCATTATACATTTGGATAATAAGACTGAGAAGTACCTAAGAGAGGAGGGAAGGATCAGGGATGGAATTAGGAAGGAGGTAGCATCTTAACTGAGCCTTAATGGAAAAGAAAAGGATTTTGAGAACTGGTGAGGGCTGAGAGTCTGTCCCAGGCAGGGGAGTATGGAGCACAGAACAGAGCCCTCAGCAGCAGCCAAGGGAAGAGCTGGTCTCCGGCTTGGCTGGGATGGAACACATTTGAGGAGGAATATCAATTTGGAAGCAGATTGTGGAGGGCCCTGAATGCCAGACTACTGCGTAGGCAATGGGGATCAGGGGAGTGGTAGGAGCAAACCTGTGCATTAGAAAGATGATTTTGGCAGCAGTGTGAAGGATCCATTGGAGAGGAGAGAGACCAGAAGTGGAACAACCCGTTAGAAGGTAATTCAGGCAGAAAATAATGGGAACCCGAACTAACATGCTAGAGGAGTAGAATTGGAAAGGAGAGGGCCAAAGCAAGAGATGACCGAGGTTGGCATGATTGAACTTGGCAATTGATTGTCTCTAGGAGCTGAGACAGTGGGGATAGTTGGAAGTAATTAAGGTTTGGAACCTTTAGGATTCTGGAAATGGTGGAGCAGTTAAGAGGCAGTCCAAAGCCTGGAAAGAAAGCGATAGTTCACTTTGGGATATTGGAAGGATATTCAAGGGGAGATGTACAGTAGGCAGTTTAAAAAAAAACCCGATGAGCCTCAGGGAAGAAAGAGAAGAGGGTTGGAAATTCCGATTTGGAGTCATTCTGCAGAATACAATTGTGAAAGGAAGCTTATTTTTTTGAAATTATTTTTCCTTCTGAAAAATTGTTTTTAGATTAAGTAGCAGTACACAGAATTCCATAAGACTTCTGGATAGCCTGGTATATAACATTTACAAAAATGTATCTTTATCAAGAAACTCCCTAAGAATTTGTTGCAGGGTACCTAAAGGTAAAAGCATGTTTTTTTTTCTATGCATTTAAAAACCAGAAACTACCTTAGGAACATTTTACTTAAGTTTTCATAGATTTGGGTATGACTTTGACAGATATTATTAGGCAGACAAGTGTGTCCCAAAAGTCTTAGTGAAATTTTAAGCCTTAGGAGCTTTAATCTGCATTAAGGTTTTTTTTTGGGGGGCACCCTGTATAAAATGATGTCTAGACCTCAGTGTAAAGTTATTTCAAGTTAAATCTTGAGGAAGGAGATATTCTAAAGGCAATGAAGTGAGGAAGACTTAAATTTAAATTTAAATTCAGCCTCAGACATTCACTAATTGTAATGATATCACTAACCTCTGTTTGCCTCAGTTTCCTGACTTATCAAATAGGACAGATAAAAGCACCTATTACCCTGAGTTGTCACAAGGATCAAATGAGATAATATTAGTGAAGCACATAGCAGAGTGCTTAAAACATAGGAGGTACTCAATAGCTACTTATTCCCTTCCCCCTTTCTAAAAGATTTCTCCATCTTCTAGGGAGTTTTCCCAACTGAAATCTCCCCTTGATTATTGACCTCTTAAAGTCTTAGAGTCAACATTATAAGCATGAGTTTATTATTCAAGTCTCTGATCATTAAAAATGTATGAGATTTGACTGGATGTAAAGCGCCTTTAGCAAATTCTGTATAAGTAGTTTTGAATCATGGTCCTTTGCTGATTTCTACTAACAATTCAGGAGAAATCTTGTTAGCTAGAGGAGAGTACTGTTTAGTTGGCCTCCATTTAACTGAAACTTGACTATTTATGGATAAGGATCTTTTACCACTCTAAAAATCTATGATTCATCTTAGCATTCATCCTGTTAACATATATAAATAAGGATCCTTTTCACCCCGGATCCTTAATAAAGAACAACATGTACAGATTCTTGTACCATGAGCAGGGGCCTTAGAAGAGGGAATAGTGCTAGCTTCTTGACTCTCCACCCCTGGACGTCCCGTTCTTCTTCATAGGATAACAGGACCGGAGAATGGTAACCAGAAGCTCTAAGAGGCTCTCCAATCCAACTTACTCATTTTTGAGATAAGGCAACTGAGGCACCAAAAAAGATTGAGTGGCTTGCCCAGGAGCACCCAGTAAAGAGTTGGATTTGACTCCGCATCCAGCTCTCCATACTCCCTCTACAGGTCACACAGCAGAGCCAGTCCATAGGCTGAGAACTCCAATCGAATGGAGGGTGCTGGGCTTCCAGAAGACCCTGGGACCTGTAAAGTCCTCCTTCTGCTGGCTGATGTCTTGGGAGATAAGGCTTTTAGCCTGAAGGCTCATGACCTGTGCTTTGGTTGGCTTAACCAAGACAGGTCAGCATTTTCTTTGCAATTTATTGTCTTAGAGTATGGCCTGGGTCACTGAGATATTAAAGGACCTACCCAGGGTCCCACAGCCAGATTTGAATACGTGTCTTCTTATCGGCTCTCCATTTACTATATTACACTGCCTTACCTAAGCCTTTTTCCCTGTTACAGTGAAAGGAGCCTTGGGTAAGATAATATCACTCATTTATGATATTAAATTAATATATTATAGTCTCTAATATCTACTTATATATTAATATAATATGAATATTACCAGAGGATCTGAGAGCAGATTTAGAGAGGATGAGGTGGAAAACACAATGAGGATATTGGCAGCATCTGGAGGATGTGACTAGAGAAGTGATTAAAGTTTAGAACCTTTGGGATTCTGGAAATGGTGGAGCAGTTAAGAGGCAGTCCAAAGCCTGAAAAGAAAGCGATGGTTCACTTTGGTAAACTTCTTACATCATACTTGCCTGACTCCTTCTAGCCATAATTAATAAGGACGTGTCTCTCTTAAGCCTTTCACAGAGACCCTGCACTCCTGAAGGAGGCAGAAATGAATGAATACAGGAAGGAAGGAGAAAGTTTGTACTAAGTGCCCAATGACCACTGTGTGCTAGAGATGCTAAAACAAAAGCAGTCAGATGCTGACATTCCATCAGAGGAAGTGGTGGCCCCGGAGAGGGCCCTTTGGTTTCAGGGATAGTGAGCAAGGAAGGCCATGGGCAATAAGATGGAAATAGCAACCAGGGCAGAGTCAATTTGATCCTGGTTTCTGTGCCCAGCCCTTAGCATAGTGCCTGGCACACATTAGGTGCTTAATAAATGCTTACTGACTGACTAACAGTTACAGTCCCAGGGAGGCTTAGTGAGCACAGGACAGAGAAGGGAACGAAGAGAAATCTGTCTAGGAGGTTTTCCAAAGTGTCCAGGAAAGGCAGTCACTGGGTAGGTTAGTAGAGCCCCAAGCAGGCAGTTCCTCCAGGGTCTGGTCTCTGGCATGGGCATGTTCTCATATGTGAGGTGAGCTTATTATCGAGGAGGATGTAGTTAATTGTACAGAAAGGAAGGAGTGAAGTGAGGAAGTCACCAGCTCCCTTGCCTTCTTGTAGTGTCCAAAATAGCAATGAAACCTCATCATTCTCTGTCTGGAAAGCAGGTGATCATTTGGTAACTCTGCTCAAGCAAAAGCCTTGCCTAGTGGTATTAGTCTGCCTAGAGGCCCACACATCCCCTACAGCCAAAAGATCGAGCTGCCTAGGAGCCGCTGGGAATTCATGTTTGCTTACTAGCTTTCACACTTGGATCTTCTTTAATTATGTCTTGTATTTAATATTGTGCACTCCCGCCTTACTAGATACTAAGGGATAAGCTGATCAGAATCTGGCTTTGTCACTCAGATTGAACAAGCATGTATTAAATGCTTCAGATATGCCAGGCACTGTGAGCAAGGTTGGGAGACTTTCTTTGTGGAAAAAGAGGTTTTCTTCCTTGAATTTTTCGTGTGTGTGTGTGTGGGGTGTGTGTGTGTGTGTGTGTGTGTGTCTGTGTGTCTGTGTGTGTCTGTGTGTGTCTGTGTGTGAGAGAGAGAGAGAGAGAGAGCTTAATTGTGTTGATGAACTAATACTTTACTTTAAAATTTGAACGTGGTTGTTTTAAGATGACATAAATACTGCTTTAAAGCCTGCATCGATCAGGTGAGGCCATATTATGAGGGAGGGAGGGAGAGAGGGAAGAGGGAGGGAGAAGAAGGAAGAGAAGGAGAAAGACAAACACTGACTGCTGGCTGTGTATGTTTGTGTGTATGTGAGGGGGAGAGAGAGAGAGAGAGAGAGAGAGAGAGAGAGAGAGAGAGAGAGAGAGGAACTTTTCAGTATTAACTTGTATTTTTCTTTCTTTTTGCCTTTGCAGCTCCCTATTTATAATGTACCATCTCTCCGTTCTAAGTACATCGAAGAGCAGCCTGGCCATTTACAAACGCGCATTGCTTCCATCCGAACCACAGCCTGTTATTATTTCGGCTGGTGCAAAGTAAGGAACGTTCTGTCAGTGATCCTTCTCCTAACACAAGAGCTCTAAAGTGCCTGGTTTGTGTTCTTAGCCATACAACAGCTCTAGTGTTTTCAGTTATTGCTTAGTGTGAATTTTCACACACAAAACCCTCCTCTCCAGGTTGCCGTTACTGATTGTTCCTGGTTGGGGTACGGCCCGTGTGTCCCCAGCTGGGACTGGCCCTTCCAGCCAGTCTGTCTCACCCTGTTGCCAGGCACTGACTCGAATGAGCAGCATCAGCCCGCACAGTAGTGGTATTCACATCAGTGTGATACTCTGTCATTGTGTGACCTTGGAGCCCATACACTGGCATCAGAATTAGTGTCACCATCATTCTAATCTAGTTGCCATTCAGACCTGCTCCCAACCTAACCTGTATTCATTCTGTTGCCTATTAAGGTTTTAAAAAAAATATTTTCAGTGCTTCACAGATCTGTGATGTGGTCCTGGAATATTCCAGTTGTTTTTGAAATATTGT
Organism: Myrmecobius fasciatus; assembly: GCA_023553655.1. Taxonomy (NCBI): domain Eukaryota; kingdom Metazoa; phylum Chordata; class Mammalia; order Dasyuromorphia; family Myrmecobiidae; genus Myrmecobius; species Myrmecobius fasciatus. The sequence continues at coordinate 17,577 of JAJPUD010004226.1, read as the reverse complement.
CATTCTGCATTAAGGGTTCTTAATCTAGGGTCTAAGAACTTGGGTGTTTTTTTCTAAATTTTGATAACTATTTCAATATAAATGATTTATTTCTTTTGTATTTGTATACATTTATTATGTACATATAACAAAAATATATAAAAATATATATCTAAAATATGTATTTTGTTATCTATATTTTCATATATCTATTTGTATCCTATGTGTTGTGTTATATATAAAAACATGACTCTGAGAGGGGTCCGTTGGCTTTACTAGCCTCCCTACAGGAGTCCAAGAAGCAAAAAGATTCAGAATCCCTCATCGAAATGGTCTTACTGGTCCTCTGTAAAAACATTGTGTACTTTTTTTTTTCTTATTCTGAGCTTGTCACGATCTTTTTTCTGATGGTACTGTTTGTCTTTTTGAGGAGGCTCAATACATTCTTAATAGTTTGATCTCAGGGAAAATGTCTTGACTAATTAAGGTCTGATTCACACACCTGAGGCTAATGCCAGCAGTCAGATGATTCAGGCTTAGGTCTCCAGAGACCAAATTTTCCTTAGTGTTCTCAAATTTGTCTTTAGTGAAGCAAATTCCTCCTGAGACATCCTTAAATTGCTACCATAGCTGTCACCCGATTTAAGACCAAAAGGACATTTAATTCCCATTAATGTTAAAAGGAATGGGCTGAAAGGCACTTTTGAAGACATTTCATTTTGAATGTAAACAACTTTGCTCTTATAATTTTAAAAATACGTAGTCTTTAAAAATGACTTCTCACTGGAATTCTGTTGGTATCCTAGAGCTCAGCTTTTAACGCCTACGTGCCCTGGTGTTTGAAAACTTGGGTAATAGTGCCCCCTTGTGACTGAAATTCATAATCCACATTTTCAACAAGCATTTCGTTTTTAATATATTTGTGTGAGTTTTCTGTAAAGACAAATAGTTTAGTAGCATTTAGTTTCTCTTTGAACCCTAATATCATGTTGCTTGTATTTTTCATTTCATGATCTTTATCTGCCCAGTATTACAGCGTATGTTATGTAAAGTGCATGTATGCTTTTTGTATAGAAGAACTTGTTAATATCCCATATCATCTTTTGCTCTTGTCCAATATGATGCTTTAAGCTTCCTTCTCTCTGAAAGCTTTTTTGCTTGTTGCCTTCATGACATCTGATTAAGGAATTTGGGGTGTCAGAAACAGTTGGATTGTGTTTTGAGCTGTAGTATACAGCATGACCTTGGGGATGTAACTTTAGCTAATGAGGGAAAATGTTCAAGTCCCATGTAAGCCATATCCTCCCAGTAGTCCAGCAGGCTTCCTGTTGGATACCTGCTCTTTTTGTGTCTGCTGTCCTTAGGAAGAAGAAAGGAAAGGGTACTTGGTACCCAGTAGGGGTCATCTCTCCCCATCCTGCCTGAAATATTAATGGAAGGGAGGGGTTGCTTGATAGCATACTAGTAAGGAGAGAAAGGAATTCAAGATCGTTTGAGCAAAAAAAAAAGAACGCTAAGAATTGTGAAGGAAGTCTGGGCTAAATAGACTAGTAGAATGATTTCTTGAAGGCATTTGTCCTTTGCCCTTATGGTTGGCAGAGTTGCTGTTGCTTCACTAGTCTCCCCCACCAGCTTTCTGCTTAGGACCTCAGTTGTGCTGCCCCGTTAAATGATCCTGATGTCCACTCTTCTTAGTTCTCAACACTCCAAAAGGGTTTTGAATGGTTAGTTGGACCTATCAGCTAACGTCTCATGAAGAACCCTAGCTATGGGTTTCCAATGGACATTTTCCAAAACAAAGAGATGCCAAAGAGATCTCTGAGTTAGAGATCTGGGGCATCTGTAAAGACAGTGTAGTGTTTATATGAAGAATTGTTATGTATTTCTAAGGTTAAGATCCTTTCCTGCACAGATCAAAGGATAGGATTAGGGATAAGGACTACAGTCCTGGTTTCACTGGCCTAAAAACCTCCCTGCTGAGGAAATTCCCTGTCCCAATGTGGGTTGGGACCTTCCTTGCAACTTAGAGCCTTAGAAACATTGCTTAGATCAAAGGATAAAGTCTCAGTTACCACCTGAATAACCTGTAATTTCTAATCATTGGAGGCAACTTAAAACAGCCCATATCTTATGACCACCTTTTGGTTCATTCATAGTCATAAAGTCAAAGTATTAGTGGAGCTGGGGAGAAAAGGACGCACCAGAACCACTCCTGACAGAGCTCTGATTTACAATACAATAAAAGAGCAGTGTAACTTTTTTTGTACCCATTTTGGTATTGGTTTTCTTTATTAAGAGTATACCTTAATGACATTACTGAAGGAAGAAAGATGTTTTCTTGGTATATCATTAGTAGCATAATTCGTAATGCCAAAACACTGGAAACAATCTAGAGTCTAACAGTTATGGAATATAATAAAATATAAGTACATTATAAAAAAGGATAAGAAGCAGTGTGGCAGAGTAGATGGAGAGAGAAGATGGCATTTCAAGCTCTACTTTGCACTTATACTCTTAGTGCCCTTGGCAACTCTTTAAAAACTGAATTGCTAAGAAGGTACAGACCTTTCTCAGCAGAGAAAGTTCTTCACCAGTAGAATCTTGCACTAACTAAATCACAGTCAAACTAAATCTAAACATGAAGAAAAGAGCTATGAAAATACATGTAAAATGTGACCAAAGAAATTAGAATCAGAACAATCTTACATACCCTGGCCATGTAGTCTGTGATCTCTGTCTACATTGCAGCACTTTTTTTCCACCGTGTAGCTCCCAAACCTCTAATTGTAGAGTCCTGGTCTTTGGGAATTGCACATATTCATATAGAATCGAGGAAGTATTGCTGTGGGATTCATACCCAAGCTGCCCTCATTCTAACACTAGCTCCCTATCCATTGTGTTGTGCTGCATCTCAAAATAATCACAGCACTAAAATCCTAAAAGACTCACAAAAGCAAAGCATTCAGAAAGGGAAACAGAAAGAAATAGGAAGGACACTTTCTTGACCAAAACTTAGCCTAAAGACTTTAATCTACAAGCAGCCTATGTTGGTTCTTCCCAGCTGAAAGCAGCTGGCTATTTCCCCATAGTACCTTGTATTCATTTTGAATATATTCAGTGTGACTGTGTGTGTATACCTGTGTGTGTATACATACATATCTGTGTTTCCAGACACATGCATGTGAATACTGTCTTCTCCATTAGGATGTAAGACCCTTGAGGGCAAGGTCTGTTTCACTTCTGTGTTTAGACCCCTGTTGCCTAGCACTATTTGCATTGCATAGTAGGTGACTAACAAATTTGATTGATCAGTTGGTTATGTTCTCGTTATGTAACATTGACCACATCTCCCTGGCATTCCACTAAAGAAGACCAAGGATTATATAATGAATGGTAAGAGAAAATATTTTGCTGAAGAGTTCTGAGATGATGTGGTCAAGTGAGAAATTCTGAGTTTGAGTCCTAACTCCACTACTAAATCTTTTGTTCCATTAATCTTCAGTTCCCTTATCTGTAAAGTGAAAAGATTTGATTAGATGATCTCTAAATTTCCTTCGAGTTCTTCAGTATTTCAGCAAAGGTCCTTGTGCAAATCACTTCTATATAAGCATGCACATGCTTGATCTGCCTTCCTAGTTGGTTTCATGAGTTGAAGTGACTGACAGATCCATCCTCCTTTTGACCAACCTTTTGGCGATGGAGTCACATTTTAGCTAGGCCGGTCCTTAGCAAATAGTTCATGACCTGGGCTAGGCTGAAAGGCCTTTTAGTTTGGTAAGACCTGCCACTTGTGTTCTGCTGGTGTAGCCTTCAAGACACTAGCATCACCTCCCTGTGACTTCATGACACCTGAGGAACACTTCAGTGGAGGAAACCTAGTATGTACTGAAGAAATAGTTGCTCTTTCTTCTTTGAATTTTTGGCTTTGCTCTCCCCCTAGAGCATTATGTTGTTGATGCTCTGGCCATGTTAATCGCAAAATGCTCATCTAAAATGAAGAAAAATCCCATCTTAAAATTTCATCCTCTTCGATTATTTTCAATTTGATAAATGTTTGTATTTATGCATTACTCTGTGGGTAGCTCTCCCACTATTCATAGATGTTTCAAGAAGAAAAATTGTATTATCATTTTTACAGAATAGAAACTAACGCTTCAGGTAAGGTCCCCGGGAGAAACTGGAAACAGGAGCCTTGATTCAATGCCCTGTTAATGTTTTCCTCTTGAAATGTTCAGTAGTTCCATTTGTCTATTACCCCCTTGATGCCTGCTGCTCCCCAAAAGGGTCCTTTTTCCCAAATCCCTGTTCACTCACTTCAATTTTTTTATCCATTTTAAAAGATATGGGCTATTTTGCATCATTTTTTAAAGCTTCACATGATTGATTTACTTTTTTTCCTTTTCTATGGTAGGGTGTTTATGTTTGGATGAAAAATGGAATAATGGATACAGTACAGTTTGGGAAAGGTAAATAAACTAGTTATAACTCAAAATGTTTTGGTTATATGACTCATAAGATTAAATTTAAACACACACACACACACACACACACACACACACACACACACAGCCTTGGTCACTTTGCTGTCACTGGTGATAAGACAGGAAAGAAATAAACAAGCAGTTACATAGATCTTCAATATCAGAGCTTAATTCCTGTTTCTATGCTGTTTATCCAAAGCTAAAAAACAAATTAAGAATAGCAATCCATAGTTGGTGACTATTTAAAATAACAAATGTTGTTTTAAAAAACTGAGGAGAAATTCATTGAAAGTGTAAACTGCCAGTTGAAAATTGTAATTGTGGATTATTTCATTTAAAAAAAAACTTCCCAGGATGTAATAAAACATAAAATCAGTCTTTGAATATTAATGCCAATGGATGAAAGCTGTGGCAAAATAGTGGAGCATCCAAAAGCACTTTTTATTTGCCATAGAAATGTGTTATATGATTTTTGGCACAACAGATTCTACTTCCATTTACTCATACTTGGCCTTGCTTAACAGTCAAATGAGTTTGCATCCTCAGAACATAGGAGAAGACAACTTTGAGATTTAAATTCATTCCAGATAATGCACAAAGTTAATGATCCATATATAGAGATATAGGTACAGAAATTAATTAATTAATTTCAGCTCAGTCTTGGCTCATGACCCCTGTGAATATGTGGTTTCCTTAGAATCTGTTACTAATGGCAACAGTGCTTCACTTTGATAGTGTTCTTGTTTATTGGAGGAAATGATGACATTGGACAGCCCCATCCCTGGGGTTAGATCCTATCTCTGCTTTTTATTAATTTGGGTTAGTCACTTGTCCTCTTCTGGTCTGAGTTTCCTCATCTGTACAATGGGCTTGGAGTAAGGTATCTTCTGGTTCTAACTGTGATCCTATGCCCAATTTTACATGGTCTGGACTTCCCATTCTATTCCTTTTCTCCAGCTCTGCTTCTTATCCCAGCTCTGGTTACTGGTTTCATTCCAAGGCCAATGACCACACTGAAGCGGGACAAGCTGGGAAAGCCATGCTGGATTGGAGTGATCAGTGTCACAGAGGTCTGGAAAGTCTATCATTCAAGAACTGATGAGAGTCTCTGCTCATATTTAAATTGAATGGATCAAGGGCCTACTTTTCTCTTTTTCGTGTTTGTCTTTTCTGCTTATTTGAAGCTCCTCAGTAAACCTGAGCTATCCTTCTGGCCGTCTTTTTCTATACATTTTGTGGCAACTGCTCAAGCTTCAAGCAAGAGCAACAAGATCTGCAGAGTCAGGATTTTACCCTACAGTGATTTCTCTTAAAACTCATTCCCCAGGACTGTGGCATCAGGAAGCATGGCCTGCTATGTGAGATCTTGAAAGAGGAGCAGTATTGGAAAACCGGAAGATGAAGGAAGATGTCCTGTTTTTTCGTTTAATAAATCTCTCTGATACTAACTTCACAGTCCTGCCCACATGTGCATTTTGAGCACTAAGTTTAGAAGTACTTACTCATATCTTCATAGTTAGTTGGCTTTGACCTTTTTATGTGATAACTTTATCATAAGCATGCCAAAAAGGATGTAATATTCAGTTGCGCTATTTTCCATTAAATTGTTGCTTTTTCTGATTTCTTGAGATGCATATGTTTACCTGAAGAATCCACCTCAAGATTTTCTTCCAAAAATTGGTGTGATTACGGCTTCAGGATTGATTGGCTTGATTTCGGCAAAAAAAGGTATCATTTGCTTTATTATCTTTTTACTCTTATTGTGGGCTTTTTTTTCTTCAGAAAGTTTAATAGACGTTATATAATTGGACAAAATCATTTTTAAGAATTTTTTATTTTTAACATACATGTTTCTACAAAGGTGATAGTATTTAAAATAATCTTTAAATAAATACATTGAATAAATGTTATGAATTTTGCAAAATTTGTTTCTTATTAATGTTATCTTTTTTTTAAATAAGAGATCATAGGGTCTTTTGAAAACAGAAGATAGTCTTTTTAGGAATTTTGTGCTGATATTTACATGTGAACAACTTAATTTTAAATGAATGTAATAAATTTCTTCATTTGGAAATAATTACAAGCCATGGTCTATTATATAATAAGGTATTATTCGAATTAAACTTAAAGAATTTGGCTGAAAAGATTTAGTCTCTCATTAAAGACTCTCCTCCAACATATGTTCTCTAGGTCATTTCAATGAGATTTCCCTCCTTTCCAGAGTGACCTTTGATCTCTGGTAGGGAGAAAAAAGAAAGTATAAATTATATTTTAATCTTTAGGGCTGAAACAACAGGGAAAAGGTAAACCTTAACTTATAAACAGAGGCTGGCTTACTTGCTGTGAAAATACATATGGCCATTTATGAGCCTTGAAGCTATGACTCAGGAGAAAAGAGCAGAAGGCAAGAAATTCAGGGGCCAAACTTTGACTTATCATGTGTCCCAAAGGAGTAGTTGGCAATCTTGTATGGAGAGAGAACATTCTGGGGCTTTATACACTCGGTATACTCCTGCCCTGTCCTGCCCTGCCTCGTCTGCACATAGCCCATAATCTGTCTGTTTGAACCCAAGAGCAGAGCTCGCTGAACTAGAAGTGAGCAGTGATTTGTGGTGGGAAAGAGTAGCAAGGCCCAGTTCCTGAGAAGGCCACAGTCTTCATTCCTACTTCTTAGAGAAATGACTGCAGGAGCCTTACCCAGGATAGAAATCAACTTTTGAATTCATTGACCCTCTGAAATGGCTCTTTTGTCTTCCCAATGTTAATTGCATTTTTGCTGGCAAAGATTTCCCAGCCTAGTTTAATAGACACAAACACTGATGGCAAAAGTTCATAAATTATTTTTCTACTTAGCTAGAGGGTTGAATAAAATAGACTGCTCCTCAAGCCAAGAAGTGAAGTGACCCATGGGCAGCAGGGTGCTCTGGCAATTGTGGAGCACCTTGGTTCGAGTCTGCCCTCTGAAGCTTATTGCTTATGTGACCTTGGTAAGCCACCCCATCTCTCTCCTGCAGGAAAATGAGGCAGTTGGACTTAAATGACCTCGGAAGGCCCTTCCAGCTCTGGGTCCATGACCCTGTCATCTACCTAGTCCCCTAGTTCCATAGACTGTATTTAATATGTCCATGGCATCTCTGCAAGCCATCCATTATTTCTAATAATATGATAGCAACAGCAACATTCTTATAACACCTTAAGGTTTGCAGAGCCCTTTACAATTATTCTCTCATTGGATCTTCACAACAACCTTGTGAAGTAGATGTTATTATGGTCCTCATTTTGCAGATGAGGAAACAGGTAAACTGAGGTGCAGGGAGTTGCCCGGGGTCATGCACAGCTTGTGTCTGAGATCAGGTTCGAACTCAGGTGTTCCTGACTCCAAGTCTGGCACTCTGTACAGTGATGAAAATGGCACACTTTGTTTTCTTTCTAAAGCTGAGAAAGTTTTAGGGTTTACTACTTGGGTTTCTTAGGCATTGGAGAAATGCTTAGCTTTTAATTTAAAAGAGTGAATAAGTAGAGCCAGGAGAAAAAGAAGAAAAGGAAGTTGTTGTGTTCAGTTAGCAGCCTGTCTATGCAAACGCTATACATGAATTGAACATGACAGCTGGGGGCCGTCAACTCAATATTAATTGAGTTGAATTCTTCAAGGATATTTTAGCTACCATCTTGACTCTTTGATTCCCAAGGGCAATTTCTTATAGGATGTTGGCTGTGAAAGGGAGATGGGGAAAACATTGATGTTGTAGAAGCATCTGTTTGGAGTTAAATACTTTGTTTGGGTTACACAGGCTCTAAATTTAAGAAAATTGCTTATCCATTGGGACTGACCGCTTTAGGAGCATCTGTTTGCTATCCAGCTCAGGCAGTAGTAATTACCAAGGTAAGTTCTTTTCATAGTGATGGTATCAACATTCTTATATTTGTTTAAACTCTAAGCTTTGCAAAATTTAAATGTTGTACCACACCTGCAGCCTTTAATTTACAGAGAGATAGAGTTGATATCAACACTCATGTGTTGGCATTAGTCACACAAAATCACATTAGCATCTCAGCATGATAAATACCACACTCTTAATTACATGACCATCAGAAGCGAGCAGACAGGATGAATTTACTTAAATAAAATTAAACAATATAAATGCTCTTTTTTATATTAAGTTCAGAGACTGCTTTTGAATTTATACAGAGGGGAGTGCTCCATTGTTAAATGCTATAAAATTAAATTTTTAATTAACAGAAAATTGCACCTGCTGGCAGCTGTTCAGTGCAGCATATTAACATAATGCTAGAAACAGCCAATTGATATTCAGCAGTGGCTTCTTAAGTCTTAAAAATATGTGTGTGTATATGTGTGTGTGTGTATTTCAAGTCTAGAACACCATCTGGAACTAGGAAATCCTTTCCATGAAAATCGCATTTCAGCCCTTTTGCAGTTTTTCTTGTCAGCTCAACTGTACAGCTGAATGGTTTCTTCCCATTTCAGCCTTTGCCATTGTAGGGTTTGCTTTGTGCACACATGCTCTCAGTAGAGTTTACAGCTTTCTTGGACAGAGAGGTTAAAGATCTCTGGCTTCTTTTCTTATCTACTGAACATTTTTCCCTCTGTTTTAAAGAATAGAGACTTTCTCAAAGAACATTTTCTACTTGAACTTCTATTCTCCTTTTTAAATTATTTGTGTAGCTAAGAGTGCCTATTTTGTATCAAGCTTCAGAATATCAAGGATGGGTTCTAATACTTGGTGATATGGCCAAGTCACAGCAGCAGATAGGCAGGAAGGGGAGTGTTGCTATAGCCAGAGATGCATACATACATACAGCTGTATATATAGCCATATATAGATACATAGATGTATATTTGTGTGTGTGTGTGTGTACATAGAGAGAGAAAGAGAGAGAGAGACACAGAGAGAGAGAAAAGCAAAAGAACAACCACCAAAGAGGTTCCCTTAGGCTGATAATGCTAATATTTTATTCTTCTTACCCCCAATGATTTATCAAAGTAGTGTGTATCCAGAAGAACAAAAGAAAACTAATCAGTTACTGCTGTGACGTCATGATTGGTTGAGTTTGCTTTTGGAGTTTTGAGGATCTCCCATGGTATTTTTTGTAACTAACTTACATGGAGAGAAGTTTTGATGAAGAGAAATGATTTGTCCTTGAAAACGTCACCATTGTGATGTAGTCAGTAACTAACATTTCTAGAACTCCAGGCCCCCATGCGAAAGCTGCTAAATATTTGGTGAATCACTTGAAGAAATGTTTTTAACAGAAAAGAACCACTGCAGGGTGAGAAAAAAAATCTTAGAGAAACGGGGTAAAGGAAGGCAAGAACAACTTCATTTAAAGAGGGGAATTCTTCTAGATACTGAGGGTTCTGCTTTAATGAATGGCAGGCCTTAATTTTTAGACCTTGTTCTACAAACTGAATTTTCTCCAGGGACATTCATTGATGCTTTCTCCATGTAGGGGTAAAAAAGGTTTTCAAGGAAATAAAACCCAAATTGGAGTTGACTTTTCTTTTGTAGCAGCGCAATGAACTCCTTTCCTAAGATATTGCTTAAGTGAAACTAGCAAACTTGTTATATACACAACTATCACATATACATTAAGAAAAGCTATTCTTACATTCTCACACCCCCCCAAAAAAAAAGTTTGACTCTAAACCCCATTGTATTCTAATTAGGTTACTGGGAAAAAGGCATATGCTGTTAGCCAGGGGATCTATGAAGCTCTTGAGTCTTTGTGGACAGAAAACTACAAGCAAAAAGAAACTGAACTGAAAGAAGAAATGAAGGTAGGTTTCCAGCCAAAGAACATACCACTGTATGTTCTGCACTTATTTTTGTATCTGGGGCAGAGGGTGGCATATAGAGGTAGCATTTGGTCATCCTAGACTCAAGTTCAATGTCTTTTGTTGTTTATTCTTGGAGGAAAATGATCTTTTTGCTGAACAGCTTAGAAGAGATGTCAAACTTGACACACCTGCAACCATGGCAGTGACAGAATTGAAAGTGTCCACAAGCCAACTAGCACCATCCTCAGGTGTGTTTAGAATCATTTATCTTGGTTTTTATTTATTTTCTCCTAAATAATGTCTGATGGTAATTTGACAGTTATCAGGTTGCCCTTGATAGGTTTATTTCCTAAGTCTTCTCAGCTATTTGGGGACTGGGACTATGCCATGTTCTTTTTGTATTTGCAAGTTGCACAGTGCAATGTTTTGCAGCTTCAGCTGGCTAACTGAACTGATTTAAAAGTAGAGATAGTTAAGAGTAATTTTAAAACATGGGTGAGGGGTTGCTGTAGTATATATAGATCAAAAGAATCATGCCTTTCTGAGTTTTATAAGTTTCTAGGCCATGGAAAGTCACCCACATAGAATAAGTAGCAGCTTATCCTCATGTTGTGTGTTCCATTTCCTTCATTTTATCATTCTTCTTTATTCCCATTTCCTATCCAATTTTCTTCATTAGATGCTAGAAGAAGTTCCAGCATCAGATATTAGAAGTGGTAAATAATGTTATTATTAGTGCCTTTGCAAATGGAAGCATTTGGGAAGTTGATCTAAGAATAGTGATCCAGTCAACTGGGGAAGCATAAGTATGCTCATTGTAAAGAATATGGTCATGTTTGAAACTGTTTCTGTCCCCACTCAGTCATTGACTTTTTTTTCATTCCCTATTTGGTACATTTTTTATCACATGAGAGATGCTATACTAACTGATATATTCTGTCAAGTTATAAGAGCAATTTATAATCAACTGTCAGGATAAAGGGCATTAAATTAATTTCACCTTCCACAAAAATGAAACATTCAGTAGTTTAACCACAGGATAAGAGCCAACTCTCTTTACTTCATTTGAGTTCTGGAGCCCTTCTCCAGTGTGTCCTGTTTCTAGGAGTGTGGATAAGGTAATAACATGAGAATTATGTTACGGAGTTAGTCTACAATATTATCCACATTTATAGTGTCCACTGTCGACATGTGTAATTCAGAGTTGACTTCATCTTAATGACATTAGTAGCATTCCTGTCATGCCATTTGTTTGAAAAATCTACAATATTATCTACATTTATAGTGTCCACTGTCAACGGGTGAAATTCAAAGTTGCCTTCATCTTAATGACATTAGGAGTATTCCCGTCATGCCATTTACTTGAAAAGTCTACAATATTATCCACATTTATAGTGACCACTGTTGATGTGTGTAATTCAGAGTTCACTGCGTCTTTAATGACATTGGGAATATTCCAGTTGTGCCATTTGCTTGAAAAGTTGTGGAGAATTTCATAAGGGTTACCATTTTTAATTTTATCATGTATTGAGCTGAGGACCCCAAACTACTATCTCAGTTTTACATACAAAAAATAGAAGAGTTTCTGGCTTTCTAAGCTCCCTTAGGAGTAAAGTCTGAAATCCTCCTAGTCTTTTCCCACTTGGATGCTTGGCTTTAGGTTTGAGATGGACGTGGACTGTTAATTGAACAAAGATCATTAATAGCCTTTTGAGGAGAAGGACAAATGACATGCAGAGGGGCTAATATTGCCCTGAAATTCTTCCTGCCCAATCTTCTAGGCTGTTCTCTTTCATTCTGTGATACAACGATCTTTTTCCTAATTCTGTACTTAGTTTAGTTCTGTAATTTTCAATTTCTTCCTTTCCTAACTTTCCTTTTAAATAGCTTGTGTTTAAAGGTACCAAAAAGCTTTAAGTATATTTGGAAGGAGGAGTTAAAGCTTTCTTCTGAGAGGGAAAATAAACTTGATTCAGGAATTCAGTTCAAAAAAGTTCTTTAAACACCCCCTGTGACATATCAGAACATTAGGCCAGGCTCTGGAAAAGAAAGCAAATTTGAGAGAAAAGTGGAGTCCTTTTCCCTCACAGAGTTTATCGTCTAGTGGTGGACTAAGTTACTTTTGCACAAATGACACTAGTCCATGCCAGGTACATTAGTGAGGTTTACACAAAGTGCTGTATCTTCAAGGTGGCAGCATAGGGTATTATTAACTTGGGAGGAGGGGGGGTGCAGTTTAAGGGAGGACTTGGAAGGCTGCGTTCAATTAATAGCATTTGAGCTGGGCTTTACGAGATGGGTAGGATTTCACCGGGTAGAGAAAATCTAGACATAAGGTAGGGAAGAGTGTAACAAAGGAACCAAAAGGAAGAAGTGGGTATAGAAATGAGCCAGTACTCCAGTTTGGCTGGAGCTTAGAGTAAGTGGAAGGGGTGGGAACCGCGTGCTGCCAGATTGTTTAGCTTTTTGAATTTAGCTAACAAACGGATTTGGGCTGTAGGGAGCTACCCAGGTTATTTTGTGGAGACCCCATGCATATCTGTGAATAAGGAAGAGCCTGGGGAGATGGCTGCTGCTGGGAAGGGGAAGCAGAGGTGATAAGGAAAGCCTATATTAGGCTAATGGAAGTGCAGATGTTGAGGACAATTCCAATTAGAATGTTGGATGGAGAATAGCCAGACCTTGGTAACTGAAGGGATATGGGAAGAAAGGGAGAGAGAGAAGTCAGAGCTCCCTCTCAGGTTTCAAACATGGGAAATAAATGCCACCGACCCAAACTGGGAAGTCCAAGAGAGGAACAGATTTGTCAAGGAAGATCATAACCTCCGTTTGCCTTTGACTCTATTCACCCCCCAAAAAAAAAATTTCTCATGGTCCCACATAAGCTGAACGATAAAAAACCCAGAGGAGTCGAGTCAGTCTTTGGGGGCTTAGGAGTGTATTAGGAAGGCAAGAGTACAGAAATGGTGAAGCCAGCAAGTTAAGGAGGACCATGTCTAAGTATATCTGGTCCGCATTTGATTTGAAGAATTTCTTCATTGACAAAGCTGCGGGTTAATGCTTCTGTTTACTTAGACCAGCTTTTGGTTTTTTTGAGAGTGAGAGGTATTTTTAGAGGCCAGGATCAGTGTTGTTCTCAGATTGCCCCTACTTGGAGGCAAGTACACATTGGTATATCAGCTAATGGTACTTTGTGACTGAGCCTCTGTAGAGAATTAAGATTATGAGTTCGGTCCTGTTCGAGGGCTGCTTTGCTTTATGAAATCAATGTGTTCTGGGAAAGTTGAATGGGAAAAATTCATATGTAGCAAATCCCATTTTCTTACTGATTTTCACTAGAAAGTTGAATTTTTTTTAAGAGAGGGGGAGATAGATGGCCTCCAAAATGTAAGAAAGCCACATATTTAAAGGAATACCCTTTACTAGTAAAATGAAGTCCCAAAATAGTAATGCAAAGAAAACAATGTTGTGTTTATGTTTGGGGAGGGCAAAGCTTGACAAGAAATTTCTTTGGCAGAAACTGGTGTCACTTTAACTGAAAGACCCAAATAAGCTACAGAGTCATTAGGTTTTCATCAATCCCTTTTTGATATTGTGAATTCCTTAGGTTGCTCATTATCTAGCTTTATATGGATGCTACTGACACTGAGAAATAAGTAAATTTTTCTAAGCTAAAGTAGGGAGGAACACAGACACAACGGTTTAGAATGTTCCTTCCATCGATTCCTACTACCACATGATAGGAAAGATTTTCCTAAATATGTGCCTGTGCCCCAAGAGATTTAAAATTCTTTAGTCTGAGTAATCAGGTATTGTGTGTGTGTGTGTGTGTGTGTGTGTGTGTGTGTGTGTGTGTGTGTATTATCAGTGCCATGCCAACTTTAACCACGTCTGTATAACAAGGTATACTTGGAGCAAATGTCATCTCACGTCTTACACTTTCTCATTTTAATGCTTTAGCAGGTGCTGTCACAGCCACAAAGTTTAAGGCTGACCCCAAGCTCATGGATCACGGTCAGTCCAATCCAGAAGATGTAGATATGTACAGCACTAGAAGTTGAAATAAACTGCATACAGATCTTCAAGAAGTAGAAAGCTTGGCAAATAAGAAAAGTCACAATGGAAAAATAATATAACTTGGCCCCATAGGCTATATAGCTTGATCAGGTATTTTCCTAAATTTTCATTCATCCATTCATACACAGTTTGCTAACATCACATAAGACAGATTCTGAAAGCAGTCAAAGCAATACTCAGTGATTGACACCAAAATTGAGTTCCATGTCATCAGGATGCATTTCATGCCATACACTCAAGTTTAGTTAACTCAAAAGATGGAATAAAGATATGAGTGTCACACGGTCTTTGACATTCAAAATACATCTCTGATTTAGCTGCCCTCTTCATATGTCAGCTAAGCAAGAATCCTGAGTAAATGTTTTCTTTCTTTTTTATATTTTGGCGTTCTGAAGCAAAATATTCACAGTAAAGTCCCAGGGCCTGATGTTAGCATTTCTGACCATCTTGAAATGTCAGAAATCAGCTCTGGCTGCTGCATTTGTCTCATAATATTGTGTTTCCTTGATATGAAGAGCATCTCTTTTCAACATCCTTCCTTTACTCTTGGAAGTAATTGAAATAAAATAAATTTGTGTAACATCCTTGTATAGTTTTATTTAACTTGAAACTATCCTCATCTTAACCATGAGGTTAAACACCCAGGGTTAAGAAAAATCATCTCACTTATTAAAAAGTACTGTAACTCTTGAAGCCCGTGAAGGGATATTAGGTAACTCTGGATTCCTAAAGGCTGTGTGAATGGAACGCAAGCTCTAACAGGTTCTGGTAAACCGGAAAGCTGTCAAGGCCCCACGATGAACTGACTTGTGGTGACCAGCCTACCTAGGTGCAGAAAGATCTGTAACTCGAGGGTTGATCAGCCAAGTGATGACCATGGCAGCCGCAGTCACTCCTGAAGACCGTCCCCGGTGGAGCTGTGGGGATATGATCTGCATTGACAGAGGACAGCAATACCAGTGAAACTATGGATCATGGACCAAATCGGAAGGGTCATCATAAGCCTTTTCCAAGACCAAGAGAGAAGATCTGAGCTCAATAGTATTGTCCAAAGGAAAGATTTGGGCAATAGAGAAGGAAAGGAGCTTCAGCTTCGGGCTTGCTGCCATTTGGACCACCCACTGTCACATCCTCTGTTCCCTCCCTGATTGGAAGGAACAGCTGGGAGCCTGAACAAGAGCAGAGCTTCGGGATGTAAGTGGGGATTACAGGCATCACAAGGTCTTCCCAGGCATATAGCACTGTTCTCTCTGGCAAGTAACTAAATACTTTGCCA
Source organism: Myrmecobius fasciatus (assembly GCA_023553655.1). NCBI lineage: Eukaryota > Metazoa > Chordata > Mammalia > Dasyuromorphia > Myrmecobiidae > Myrmecobius > Myrmecobius fasciatus. Next base: position 1,967 of record JAJPUD010004226.1, on the reverse strand, counting down.
CTTCTATACTTACATCTACCCTGTTTGCTTGAAAGAGTCAGTGCATCTTCAAAAAGAATCATTTATTCCTGCCTCACTCGTAAGATCAGGATGCTTATAAAGGCTGTATACTGCTCCTTTTTTCAAATCAGATTGATGAAATAGTTGTTATCAGATCTTCCTTTGTGAATAAATTTGCGGCCTTGGTGCTGCAAACAACAGGGTGCTGCTCTAGTCAGGGAAAGAGGCCACGTGGAATGCAGCAATGAAGGATCAATTGTCGAAACTCAAATTACAAAATAATTGAATCTTGTCTCAAAGAAGAAAACAAAACACTCTCCCCTCCCCCACCCCTGTTGGAAAGGGGCAGCTGCTCTGATCTCCATCCTCAGGTTTGGGAACAGTGATCTAGAATTGTTTTAACAAGCTTTAATTCAAAGTTGTTTTTGTAAAACACTGAGGCAGAAGCTAGATACAGTGAAATACACTGATTTATTTAAAAAGGATCAAACTTTAAAAACAGGTTTAAACAAATTAATGTTTATTTTAGATATTATAAAGTTGTCATTACACTTACACTTAAATAGACAAATGCAGATTTACACTTTAAAAAAAAAAGAAATTTAACCATTTCATGGTTGTGTCCTTCCTGCATCACATCACCACAGTAAATAAAATACTGTGTGGTCTAGCTTTTATTTTCTGTAATTGAGTTTGCATTCTCTTTTGCCCTTTTGTCTTCCTCCTTATTCTGCTTTGAGTCTTCTCTTCACATTGCTCCCTTTTTCTCTTGGTGTGATTGGTTTCACACATTGCCTCTGAAGCCAACAGTGACACCAGTCAGGCCTGTTTTCTGTCAGAGTTCTTAAAGTGGCTGCTTCCTGAGGGTTTCTCCATTGTGAGAGGCTGGTCCTGAATATAAGGGTAGACTGTACTAGTGTCTTGGGGAGGTTGTAGATTGGTAAGAGTTGGCATGGTTCACGTGGAAGGCTGTTCACATGACCCGTGCTTTTTATCAGGACTTCATTCATTTACCCATAGAATTGTGTCTTTTGAAGACAGGCTCCTCTGTGGTTTTGGTGTCAGTGCCAGAAGAGAGTTCAAAATATTCTTAAATGTGGTATACACCCTTATTGGTGTTATACCGTGAAAAGAGATTGTCACATCATTCAGCACCCACTATGGTGAACAGCTGCCTTAAAATATAAGGGCAAAGCTGAAAAGAGAATTTGCTGTGCCCAGTAATAAAAGAACATTGTGTTTCCATTTGTTTCTTCCAAATAATTAGCCGCTTTGGCCAGGAGAACTCGCACAGTTGTGATGTCACAAAGACAGGAGGCTATCAGCCAAATATTTCCTTGTTATTAAACTTTGCTCCTCAGCCAAGACCTTCACCTTCCCACAGCTGCCTTTTAACACTTTCCCAAGCTCACATGACCAGCCTTGCTCAGAGTATGTATCTCTAACCTATTTGGCCTCTTATTTACACCCACCTGTCTCACCTGCCTCTGTGTCCCACTTCCCTTTAAGCACTATCTCTTCTCCCACTAGGCACATAGACACTGCTCTAAACTCACGGTCAGGGGGAGGGTATATTCATACAATGTATATGAAAATTTTTCATGCAAGAATTTAGGAGTAAGAGAAATAAAATCTTGCACAAGTATTAGCAGTTAAGAAATTTGCAGGTGTGTCTTGGCTATTGAGATTTTGTGTTAGATATAAATTGTCATTTGTACAAAATAGGAGTTCGCAGTTAAATACTTAAATCATCAGTTTGGAAATCCACTTAATGGGTAAAATCTGCTGGTGGAAGGGGGAGTGGGAGTTATTAATTTGAAGATGAAGATTAAAAATTAAAAGTGACCTGGTATATATTGCGCTGAAAACAAATATTGAAGATCGTCTTCGAAATGTTCAGACCACAGTAGTATCCAGAGATCAGACACACAAACACTGCTTCAGTGGTCAGAGAATCTTTGGGGGGG
>JAJPUD010004225.1:175352-196149 GCA_023553655.1 Myrmecobius fasciatus | reverse complement strand
TTCTTTCTTTCTTTCTTCCTTTCCTTCCTTCCTTCTTTTTCTCTTTCTTTCTTTCTTGAATTCTCAACACCTAAGATAGTGAAATACTTGTTGATTTATGGATTTCAAACTCCTAGTCTATTTATTTTCATGTGAGTCCTCTACAGTTTCTTTCCTCCCTCTCTCTTAAAATGCATGAGAAAAAAATAGGATGTAATATTTTAATAATATATTGTGCAATAGAAATATTTCTTCCTGGTTCTTACTTATCATACTCTTGCTATTACATCCCAGTATCATTTCTTTTCCAGCAACTATATGCTGTTCTTTGATATATCTTCTCAACTTCCTTAGTTAATGTAATCAGATTTTCATGCAAGATTAATATGGCTTCCCTGTTCAATTATATGTAGCCCACCTTAAAGAAAAATCTCACAAATAGAAACTTGTAAAAAAAACTTGTGAAATTGTTAAACTAATAATATCACATCATATAAAAACTTTTCATCCCATTATACTTACAAAAGGTTTTCTGTCAATTCAGAATACTTTTTGTGCACTTAAACAACAATTACATATATGTGTGGTTTTCCAGAAATATAATTATTAGATAAAATCAATTTCCCAAATATGGGAGCATTTTGCTATAAGTTTATATATTTCTTTCTTTAAATGACTGCACACATGTTCTTGGGTTCCAATTAGGCTTAGAGGACCAATTTATAGATTGGAAGTTTGTATGCTTAGCAGAGACTCACTGTTTTAAAACACAATTAACTTTTCTTTTAAGGAATGTTTAATTTTCTTTTTTATTTTTTCTTTTATTTTATTAAAACTTTTTATTTGTATAACATATGTATAGTTCCTCAGCATTGATCTTTACAAAGCTTTCTGTTACAAATTTTACCCCCAGTCCCCTCCCCTCCCCTAGATGGCAGGAAGTCCACTACATGTTAATAATGTTGAAATACTTGACAAGTTGTGCAAGAAAAATCCTATCTACAAGAAAAAAAGAACATCAGAGAAAGGAAACACAATGCAAGCAAACAGCAATAGCATGAATATGTTATGTTGTCCATATTTCATATCCCTCTCTCTGGGTGTATATGGTTTTCTTCACTGAACAATTGGAACTGGTTTGAGACAATTCTTTGTTGCAGAGAGCCATGTCCATCAGAATTGATCATCATGTAATATTGTTGCTGTGTATAATGATTTCCTGGTTCTGCTCGTTTCACTCAGCATCAGTTCATGCAAGTCTCTCCAGGTCTCTCTGAATCGTCCTGCTGGTCATTTCTTATAGAGCAATAATATTCCATAACATTCATATACCATAATTTATTCAGCCACTCTCCAATTGATGGGCATCCCTTCAGCCTCCAGTTTCTAGCCACTACAAAAAGGGCTGCCACAAACATTCTTGCACATGTGGGTCCCTTTCCCTCCTCTAAGATCTCTTTGGGATATAGGCCCAATAGAAACACTGCTGGGTCAAAGGGTATGCACAGTTTGATAACTTTTTGAGCATAGCTCCAAATTGCTCTCCAGAATGGTTGGATCCGTTCACAGTTTTACCAACAATGTATCAGTGTCCCATCTTTCCCACATACCCTCCAACATTCATCGTTATCTTTTCCTGTCATTTTAGCCAATCTGACAGGTGTGTAGTGGTACCTCAAAGTTGTCTTAATTTGTATTTCTCTGATCATTAGTGATTTAGAGGAACTTTTCATATGACTAGAGATGGTTTTAATTTCATCATCTGAAAATTGTCTGTTCATATCCCTTGACCACTTATCTATTGAAGAGTGGCTTGAATTCTTATAAATATGAGACAATTCTCTATATATTTTAGAAATGAGGCCTTTATCAGAACCATTAAATGTAAAGATGATTTCCCAATTTGATGCTTCCCTCCTAATCTTGTCTGCATTAGTTTTATTTGTACAGAAACTTTTTAACTTAATATAATCAAAATTATCTATCTGGTGTTCAATTAAGAGTTCCAGATCTTTTTTGGACATAAATTTGGAATGTTTAATTTTAAAAACCATTTTATTACTACTGATCATAAAACTCACATCAATTTAGTGCTTCTAGAAATAGACACAAGAGGAAAAGCATTATCCAATGGGAAACCTTGTTAGTACTAAGTTGGAAATATGCTTACTCATGTGTCTGTTATTTTAGATGGAGTGACCTGCATTTATGTTTTGGATGATACTGACATCTGCTTTTTCAAGATTTTTTGACTATTCTCTATTTCATCTTATCTGACTAGCACTTCTAGCAGCCTTCTTCTATTCACTCTTATCTTGGCAGCCAGTAACTTGATGAGAGACAGAAGCACAACTCTTGTATATAGGATTTTCTTACAAAATGGACATGGTATCTTTCTCTCCAGAGCTTAAAGCCACCCTGCCCACATAAAGTGGTAATGTCAGCAAGGCCAAACTATGTTGCAGGAAAAATAGTAGCCAGAGACTAGAGGGGAGCTTCTTATAGATTTTTAAAAATGTAAATATCATTAGGATGATTAGATGTTAGATCAGCATTACTCTTTCTTTCTGGTTAACTTCTGGGATTTCCAGAGGAAGAACTCATCTTTACGTAATTTATTACAAATAAGATTAATAGATATAATATTTGTCTTCCTTTTCCTTCCTTCCTTCCTCCCTTCCTTTCTCCCTCCCTCCCTCCCTTCCTTCCTTCCTCCCTTCCTTCCTTCCTTCCTTCCTTCCTTCCTTCCTTCCTTCCTTCCTTCCTTCCTTCCTTCCTTCCTTCCTTCCTTCCTTCCTTCCTTCCTTCCTTCCTTCCTTGCTTCCTGGTTTCTTTCTTTCTCTTTGCAAGGCAATCAGGTTTAAATGTTTGCCCAGGGTCACACAATTAATAATAATTTCAAGTGTCTGAGGCCGAATTTGAACTCAAGACCTCTTGATTCCAAGGTTGGTACTGCACCCACTGTGCAACCTAGCTGCCCAGCTACATTTATTTCTTACTAGTATTTGTTGAGGACATTACCCTCTAGTCACCTAGGTTTGCAGTCTCAGAGTCATCCTTGACAACTCATTCTCCCTCATTTCCCAATATAGGATCAATTATCAAGTCTCAGAAAAACTTCCATTTCTGCAACATCTCTCACATCTGTCCCATTTTCTTCATTCATGTAGATCTTCATTAGTTTTCATCTAAACTATTACAATAGTATCTTAATTCATTTCTCTTCCTTGAGTCTCCTTATTCTCTAATCAGTTCTTCACACAGCTGCCAAAACTATCTTTCTAAATTTCAGATTTGACCATACCACTTTTCTCTCCAGGTAGCTCCAGTAGCTCTCTTTTGTCTCAGAAAATCAATTAGAAATTCATTTGTTTGGCATTTAAAACTTCCTAAGCTAGTTCCAATCATGGTTTCTAGGTTCCAGTCAAAATGTCTTACATAATACATTTCACAGGTGATGTTTCATTTCCCATTGTCATGCCTTTGTATAGGTTGCCCCTTCTGCCTTTTAGAATTCTTAACTGCCTTCAAAGCTCAACTTAAGCATCCCTTCTTATATGTGACCTTTTTTGATCTCCTCTACCCATACTCCCACTTACTAGAATCAATCTTACTCCAGATTAATTTGTTTGTTCTCTCTGCATGTATTTGTATTAACATACACAGATAAATTCACATATTAGATGTGGTTCTCCCTGACAGAACGTAAGCTTTCTGAAGACAGTGACGACTTCAGCTTTACCTTTGCATCCTCAGTACCTAGAATGACTGCCTGTACAAAGGAAGTTATATAAAGTGCATTATTTCATTTGATCCTCACAACAGTTGTGTGAGATAAACTATATGGGTATTATTATCTTTTTTTTTTTTTTACAGATGGGCCATGCTGTAACTTGATTTCATCAAAGTGATGTCATTTTGTTTTTCTTTGAGAACAAAGTGTAACAACCAACCAATTAACAGATAGAGTCAGAAAATCTCAGAGGAAACAAATAGTTTGCTCATAATTACATAGCTAGTAAGTGTAACAGATGAAATTCCAACTTGGGTGTGTCTTTGACCTCCAAGCCCAGTATTCTCTCTACTGTACTATACTTGCTACTTTGGGAATAACCAAGTTGAGGAAATCTTGGGATGTTTGTAACTGTTACTTTGTCACTATTTCACCTTTTTATGGCCATTAATTCTTTATCAATGAGAAGGAGAAAATAGATACATAATTTTAAGTCATTATAGAAAAATCTCATTTGTCTCATATTGGGATAACTGAACGTGGGAATTAATGGATATAGGGAATTCTCTTTACCAATGCAGATTGGTACCTTCTCTGCAACTTTAAAATTTTAGAGAATTGCTTAAGGCACCAAGAGGTTAAATAACCTTAGTCAGGATTGCACAGACAGTATATGTTCCGAAACTAAGCTTTGCTAGATTCAAAGCCAGCTACTATTCCAGGTAAGATATTATTACTTCTATTTCCAAAGCTGAATTATCAACTTTTAAATTTTTACATGGTATTCTAAAAGCTCAAATGCCATTTCAGAATATAAATGCCAAAAGGGGGAGGGAACTGTCAAAATATGTCAGTATAGAGTAAGCTTGAAGATAGACATGGATAGAAGTTGGAGGAGTATTAGTCACTCAGTTATATAGTTTAGGAGGGCTACTAGATTTGAGCTACCCCTGCTACTCTAGCCCAAGTTCCAATTATGGAAACAGGCCATCCAAAGATTTTTCTTATGCATATCTTCCAGTAAAAGTCACTCAACTAAGCAACCAGCCCCATAGTCCCTTAAAAAAAGTCAAATGCCAGTCAAATACACTTTCTAGTGGACCATATATGTAATCTCTGGAATAGTACCAGCTTTGACCTTAGATCAAGAAATGATTGTGAATATCCCCATATCATAACAATGATAACACAAAGGGAAGAAAACCCAGTCTTGAACACAAAGACCTCCATGATGGTTCCCACTCACCTAGCTTTAACTATTTTCTCCTTTGCATTGTCCTTTTTATTCTGAATACATTCTCTGCTGGTCTAGTCCAAGATATACTAGACTACTTCCTGGGAAGGTCATTTGATCTAAGAAAGGAGTAGTCATTCATTGGACTCAAATATGTAATTCATTTTAGTTCTTCAAATAAGTTAGAAGCTATATATGTTCTAGCTGTTATTATCTTGATGAGATTTACTCTGGTAGTTTCAACTACAACCTTTTCATAGACAACTTTCAAATCTATCTTCAGTTCTGACTTTTATTCTTTCCTTCAGAGTAATATTTCCACCTAACTTAACTGAAGGATATCTTTACTTGTATGTTGTACCATCATCTCAAATTCAACATGTCCAAAACAGCTTATTTCACTTGTCCATCATCATCATCAACATCGTCACCACCCTTACCATCATCACCACCACCACTACCATCATCATTATCATTATCATCATGTCACTAATAAGTTAACAAGTATTTATTAAGTGCTTGCTACATGTCAGGAACAGTGCTAAGTGGTGAATTTTAAAAACAAAGCAATTGTTTTCTAATGGAGGAGATGCATAAATAACTAGGTATTGATAAGATATAAAATAATCTGAGAAGGGAAAGCCATCACCTTGAGGAAGAGTTTAAGCATACCAGGAAAGAATAAAATAACATGAGAAACATCTTTGAGTGCTTGACACTTAAGGGTTGTGTGATATCACAAATTATTCTAAGGAGTCTTAGGAAATATCCAAATCTGCATAATTAAAAGCCTCTCTCTGCTATAGTTCCCAACCTCATTACTGTTGAGATATTTTATCTCCTTTGTCCTTTCTGATGGAGTTCTGTGCATCTGACTCTAAGTTCTCATTTTTAAAAAGTGGCATTTATATAAGTGTACAAAAATCTATCTATGACTCATTCCAAAATGAATCACAATCTCAAAAAAGTCACCATCCACCCTACTAAATATGGTATATTTCTGCATTGAATACAAAAGTAACTGTGAAAGCCAACAGGATTAGGACAGCTGAACAGCCAGAGATAAAGCCTTCTGGGCCTGGCTGTCACAGCAAAAGGGGTATGCCATTTTGAATTCTGTATCAAAGGCAGGGAAACTGCTTTAAAGCATGGGTATGCCATCCTTGAAAAATGCTCCTCATCCTCTCCCCACCCAATACAGGTGGCCAAAAGTTCTATTTATTTTATGAGATACCTTCTCCATTAAGTCAATATAACTAAATTTTTCTTGAAGGCACTTGATATGACAGCAAAAATGTGCATCTTTATGATTTAAAATGTGATGACATCATCTAGGGGTGGGGGGTGGGGGGAGGAGGGGAAAAGCTTGGGAAAAAAAAGTTTTTGCAAAGGTCAATGTTGAAAAATCACTCATATGTTTTGTAAATAAAAAGCTTTATATAAAAAAATGTGATGACATCCAGGGCAGAGATCAGCTCCTTAGCACCAGGCCCTACTAAACTGTTATAAATAAGTATAATCCACTGCATAATGTACCGCCACCCTGTAGTGTGCCATAGAATGCAGTTTCAGAAAACAATTCTAAGAAATCTTAGCTCCACTTTCTAATATCAACCCCGAATGCAGAGTAGCTGACCCATCATTCCAACTTTAAATAAAAGAATGATATGGTGAAATGATTTGGTATCTTAGTTTCTATTTTCCTAATGCAGAGCAAACAAGCTGATGTAGCTAATACAATCATTTTAAACATTTCCATATTGGTCATGTTATGACAGAAAAATCAAGACAAAAGGTAAAAACCATGAGAAACAAACAAACAAACAAACAAAGGTGGAAATAGTATGCTTTGATCATTCAGTCTCCATCGTTCTTTCTATGGATGTGGATGACATTTTCCACACCACGTCCATTGGAATTGTCTGGGTTTCTGTATTGCTGAGAAAAGCTAAGTTTGTCATAATTGATCATCACACAATCTGGCTGTTACTGTGTACAAATTCTGGTTCTGCTCACTTCACTCAGCATCAGTTCATGTAAGTCTTTCCAGGCTTTTCTGAAATCAGCCTGCTTATCATTTCTTATAGAATAACAGTATTCCGTGAATTCAAATACAACTTATACAGCTGAGGGATAATGTTTTTTTTAAGAGAACAGAAAATAAGCATATCCTGATAACTCTATCAAGGTACCTATCTTCGTTTGGTGAAATAGAGGCATCCTGCTATGCTTTTTTGCTCTTTCTGGAAATAATATTATCTCTTCCCTCCATCCACAAAGGTTCAGTTCATATTATTTTATTACATGAAATAAATGAGATAATGATAAAGAGATTAAATAACATAATTGTGGAACTGAGAGAAAATATATAGAGATTTCTGGTTATATTTGAATCTTCATGATCCTATTTGATTTGCCTTCTTGGCAAAGATACCAGAGTGGTTAATCATTTCCCTCTTCAGCTCATTTTACAGATGAGGAAACTGAGGCAAATAGCGTTAAGTAACTTGTCCAGGGTCACAGAACTATTAAGTGAGTGAGACTAAATTTAGAATTCTGATTCCAAGTCTGGTACTTAATCTATGTACCACCTAGCTGCCCTTAAAGAAAATGTATAATTGTATTAAAAAAGCCCTGCACCAGAAAGGAAAAATGATGGCTGAGTTAATGATATCTTGAAGAGGCAATCCTCTTAGTAATAATTGCTTATATTTAATAAAAAAGTGCCCATGATTCCAAAATGTCATCGGGAACATTCAAAAGATGAAGAATATGATCAAGACTTTTATAGTTTGTAAGGTGATAATGGTTAGTTTCTAAATGGACTACCAAAAAGTATTCTTATCATTATCTGTTAGGAGACATTGAATGCTTCTTGGAAGAAAACAATGCATGCTAATAATTGACTCCATAGACATGGAACATCATGCCCCAAGTGTTTTTTTAAATCTTGATTTCCTATTATCTATTAAACAGTGTACAAATGTCTCTGCCACAAGAGCTCCTCTACAACCTGGCCCCATATTACCCATCTAGTCTGTCCTTTTTATTAGACCACAATCTTTCTTAGAGCTGAGACCATGCCTTAATTCTTTTTTTGTAGTTCCAATCCCTAGAAAAGTGCTTTGTACTCACTGGACACTTAGTAAGCAATCATTAAGCTTTTATTAAATAAAATATTCCCTTATCTCAAGAGCTTACATTGTAATGGGTGAGCTAAAATGATCATATATAAATTTAGATATAATGTAAAACAAAATGAATAAAAGGAGGGCACTGGAAGTGTAAAGATGTCCACAAAAATCTTCACCTAAAATGTACTACTTGAGCTAAGTCTTAAAGGCAACTGTACATTTCAAGAGAAGAAGATGAGGAGAGAGGGAGTGCTTTCTAGCCATCAGAGACAAGCGAGATAAAGGTATGGAGATGGGGGATGAAGATATCTTAAAGGAAGAAAAGCTAATAAGTCTGTTGAGCAGGATTATATACTGTGATCAGAGGAATAAGAAAAGAAAATATAAATGGAAAATGTTTACTGATGACAGAGTGGATAGATAATATGAATTCATCACTATCAAAAAATTCATTTAAATATATATTTTATTGATATCATGGCATTTGTATATAAATTTATATAAGAAATACATAGAGCAGGGAAAAGAGACTTGGGTTTGGGCTCCAGTTCTGTTCTAAAAAGCTATGTATGATCTGGGAGTATATTATTAAATTGACTTCCTTAATTCTCAATTTCTTTCTAAGTAGTAGGCTCCTATTCTAAACAAAGAACAAACTAAAAAATTATATAGGTACTATGCATGTGTTGTATCTCTTAAATCTTTCAAAGTGTCAAAATAATTTCATTTCCCCAAAATTTACTAATTGGTGAGTATTCTTTGCCCCAACTATACTATTATTGGGGCTATACACCAAATAAATCAAAGAAAGAAGAAAAGAACCCATATATACAAAGATATTTAGAGCAGCTCTGTTTTTTTTGTAGTAACTCTAACCTGGACCTTAAAAGATAGCACTCCTATTGAGGGATGTCTAAACAAAATGTGACATATGAATGTAATGGAACTTTATTGTGCCCTGAGAAATGACAAAATGAATAATTTCAGAGGAAACTGGAAAGAACTTTATGAACTGATACAGAGTGAACTGAGCAGAACTAAGAGAATAATTTACATAATGACAGCAATATTATAGAGAAAAACAATTTGAAAGAATGTAGAATTCTGATTAATGCAATAATGAATCCCAAATTCTAAGGACTGAAGATAATATATGTCACATCTCCTGCCAGAGAAGGATTGAAATCTGGAATAAAACTTGCATTTTTAGACATGATCAGTATAAGAATTTGCTTTGCTGAACTATGCCATTTTGTGGTGAGTTTTTAAAATTGTTCAAAATTGAGAATAGAAGATAGTAATTTTTAAAAAATTAAAATCTGTTCTTGAAGGCCAGGCTTTGGTTTTTATAATTAACTATCTGTATTTTTAAAAATAATTTTGACCATTGAACTCAGTCCTTAGAAAAGAAAGTACAGGACAACATGGGCTGTCAATCCCTGACTTTTGAATAAACTGATATATAATGCCAACTGCAAATGCTATAACTGAAATCAATAAATTTAAATTGAAAGGACTGGCAGGTGATTTATACAGTGCGAGGAAACAGACTTTAAACTCCCAGGTCACAATGTAAAGTAACTTTTGCCACTGATGATGAATTCAGAAAATGAGAAAGCAATTTGGAGAAGAAAAGAATTAATTAGTTCCTGTAATGGCAGGTCATTTCTAAGAGATGACGTCTCCTATTGTGGGTGTTACTATATTCTTGCATCTGTCCAAAGCTCATGAAGGTTGACTTAGTCCTTGATGTTATTCTACAGTTGGAATCTTACTATATCTCTTAGAAAAATGTAACTCTCTTGGGCTTTCTCCCATTCAAGTCAAGATTTTAAGATCTTAATATTGAGATTAATGCCAAATGACCAGAAAGGCTTATATTTTTCTTCCAATAGCCATTATGGTAGGGGATGGTAAAAATACTGAAATTCTTTGATACTACCTCTTCTGTGGGTATTATTATTAAGGCTATGTTACAGAATGGTGAAATGATTTATAACACTTAGCAGGATCATAGGACTATATGTTTAGAACTTAAAGGGATTTTAAAAAGTTATTGAATCCAGCCTTTTTATTTGACAGATAAGGAAACTGGGGCACAGAAGTTTTAAAGTTATTTTCCTGGGTTCACATGATAAATGTGTGAAACAGGATTTGAAGAGATCTTCCTGATGCCAGGTCCAGTGCTCTATACAGACTTCCTTGATGACTCTCAGGTGTGTGCTTTTCTGTAGTAAATAGTTTTCTCCAAACTGAAAACACCAAAGGAGTTAGGAATTATTCCTGATCAGTTTTATCCTTTGGTCATTCAACAAGGAGAACCATGCAAAAGTTCTTGGCGTTCAGTAACTGATGCTCTTTTTACCCTTTTCTCCACTATTTTAAAGGGTCAAAGTGACTTTTATGAAACATTAATAGCTCTTTAGCACATGATGGTCTGGCAGCTACCCATCTTGCTTATCTTCTCATAGATTGAGACAGAAAAACTCAGTAATGCCATTCATAATTGAGTGGTTATTCAGTCTCTGGTTCTAATTCTTTTAAGGGAGGGATTGACATGACACCTCTCTAATTCTAGGAAAGGAAGATATGCTGAAGAATGCAGAATTGCCTGTGAGCCTATTACTCATTTGGGAGGATGATAGTCACCAATTTTGTGTTCTAGGGGCACGGGGAAGAGAGGAATGTTTATTTCTAGACATATCACTACCTATTGCCATCATCTTGGGAGAATAATATGAATGCTAATTGGGAGAAAGGAACTGACCTTGGAAAACTGGCAAAGCTTCTTGCGCTAGCAGTATTTGTTGCTAAAACCTACCAACAAATATTTACATTAGATTGTGAGCTCCTTGAGAACAGGGGATATCTTTTGCTTTCTTTGTGTGTCTAGTCCTTAGCACAGTGCTTTAGGAATATAATAAATAATTATGAAATGACTGAGGACCTAATAGATAAAAGTAGAAAAGTATGTGAATTAGTCAAAACTAAGAGAAATATATTGTCCTGCTATCCCTAGAAAATCAAAATATCTTAGAGTAAAGATTTTTAATCCTTTCGGTGTCATGGATCCCACTGTTGAAGTCTATGGATCCTTTTTTTTTCAGAATAATGTTTTTAAATGTACAAAGTAAAATACATAGGATTAGAAAGTTCAATTATATTATTTTGAAATATAGTTAGCAAAATGTTAAAAAAAGTTAACATGCCTCAGAGAATTTTTCATCTATTGTAACACTGAAATAAAGAATACAAGGCATTTTGCTAAGTACTGTCATGCTTCTCATGATCAGGAGGAAAGATAGTATTTACTTCTTGTAGTTTCAGTCAAAGTGGACCAGATAAGAAAATATTCTAGATTCAAAGATAGATTCAGAGACATTTCTTTCCCTTAATGGCTGGAAGAAGACTTTGTGAAGGTATAGCATTGAAAGTAAGCTTAGATTTCCCCATTTTCCCCAAGTCTGAATTACTATATCCAAGAATGAAAAGTACTAAAGTTTGATTAATTATAATGACTAAACTGAGCCCTAGAGAAAAGTTACTCTTTCAATTAAAAATTATTCCTCTTTCCCACTATTTGTCATAGCCCCAAATTAAGTAGAATCTCATAAGATTATGAATTTTTAACTGAAAGAGATCAAGCCCAATTTCCTTGTTTTACCAATGAAAAAATTGAACCAAGGACATTAAATAACTTGCTCAAAGTCACATAGCTAGTGGTGACATAGGTAGGAGTCCAGCCAAGGTCCTCTGTTTTCAAATACTTTAAGGAGGCACTGAAGGGGCAGCTAAGTGGCATAGTAGGTAGAGAACTGACTCAAGTCAGGGAGGACCTGAGTTTAAATTCAGTCCCAACATTTAATACTTACTAGCTGTGTGATCCTAGGTAAGTCACTTAATCCCAATTGCCTAGCCAAAAAAAAAAAAAAAGAGAGAGAGAGAAAAGGAAGAACTGAGTATTTCAAACAGTATATTTTATTAAAAGAGAGGGATAATTCTGAAGGATAAATTTTCTTCACAGAATCATTTTAACAACCCCAACTATCATTTATCAAGCACCTATTGAGTACAGGGCACTCTGCAAGGCATTGGGACTGATAGAAAATTTAGAGACGACATGGTCTTTGTCTGTATGGAACTTATAACCCTTTAGGGGAATATGACATATACAATTGTTTATAATTTAAAGTAATGTTGTAAGTGGATTATAGGGGTACAAAATATAATTGCAGGTAAGATTTAATTAAATGATTGTTAGTCACTGAGAAGATCAGGCAAATTTTCATAGAGAAAATGACATTTGAGTTTGTTTAAAGGTTTTAGTTGTGAGATAGTGTTAGCAAAGGCCCAGAGGTAGGAAATCAAAGAGCAGGTTAAGGAAGCAGAGGCTAGTTCCATTTGGCTGGAACTAAGCTATTAAAATAAAAGCTGTCCATTTGGCAAATGGGAGGTAAAATGGAGCTATTTGTGTAATGAGAGAAAAGCAGAAAAGTCTGCTTTTCCTTCTACCCTGTTATTACTGCCTATTGATCTTTTGCTTTCTTTACCATTGCAATGCTTTTGCAATTAGACTCAACTACATCAAAATCCCATAACCAACAACTTGTAATGTATAAAATATCCACACCTAGATAAAACATCTCACAGCCGAGCCAAGAACTCCTAAGACAATGGAAATAGTTGTTCTTTTATTTCTTTATCTTTTGAGATATGTTTGAGTTTCATTAGAATCTATTGGTTTTCTTAGCATATAGTTCTGAATGATGAAACTGATTCAGTTAAGGCCCACAGATAGTCTTTTTGAAATGAAGAAAACCTACACACACACACACACACACACACACACACACACACACACACACACACACACATATATATATGTACATCCACACATATAGACATATATGTACAAAACCATAATATGATATATCTATATATAACAATGTAGATACCACATAACATATGCTCTCTATAAAATATCATAACATGCACTTGAAAATATATATAATTTTAAAGTATTTTGATAATCATTATCTTCAGGACATCAAACTATTAATAGGATATTTCTTTTCACAAAATTTAAAAGAGAAACCTAAAAATGCAACTGTAGCACTATGAAAATGCATGGTAGATTCAAAATCTGTGGTCATTTAGATGGGGCTGAATTTATAAAATCCTTAATAGTATAAAAAAGATTTTTTGTTTGAATGTAAAAAAATACTCAAGGAAAAAATTATTCTTGAGAACCTAGTTTCATTAAGATAGTGATGTGACAATGACTATACCACTATCTAGAGTAAAGGACGGAATCCAGTAAGATGAAATTCATTAGATAAAACTGTCAATTCTAGTACTTGGATATTAAAGCCCGTGACAGCCCACAATCTTCTCCATGCTATCAGGAAGCATCAGAGGAAGACTTTAGAACTTTTTCATTTCAAAAAGACTATCTGTGGGCCTTAACTGAATCAATTTCATCATTTTAGGAAAAAAATTGAGTATGCTATAGAATTAGAATGATATATTTCAGTTTTATTATGTAAAATGAGCTTTTTCCATGATATCCCCATTCTCCTTCCCAATATGGGCTTCACAATAATAGATTTATAATGTTATATTCGCCTTTGAAGTTGACTGGAGTTAGGCTTTATCCTGCTAAACACACATGCATCCAATTCAGTCTCAAAGCTGAGTTTTTCAAAAGAAGTGTCACGTTTAGGTTCCTAATGCCAACTCAGCACAGCTGGACTTTGAATCAATTCCAATCAACTTCTGGGATTGCAATTGGTAAAACAATAAGAGTCCAATGTTTCTGATTAGCTTTTAAAAATCCTCAGAATTTTTCTAAGATATTATCAGTGACATAGGAGACCCTTTTCCTTTTGCTTGGGAAACCTCAGTTCTTAGAAGTGGTAGAGGAATAATAAAAGGCAGTGGGGTCTACTTTAGGGAAATGTTCTCTTAACTCTTAGCTCAGGGCCAGGAAGAGAGCCCAGAGCTTTACATATGGTAGGGGCTCAATACATATTTATTGAATGTGGTTGGATTTTGAATCCCCATAAGACACAGCAAAGTTATGGGCTGTAACAGGCACTTAATGAATCTTTACTGGATTACTCCTATTATTAATTATATCAGCAACAATACTTAATATTTCTGGAAAGTGAATATTTTTCAGGAGCTCTTTCATATTTCTTATTAGATGTTCTCAACAACTTTGATGAGGTAGCAGAAAATGAGTGACAGAATGCAGTAGTAAGGTAGTAGTGTATTGGGATTTCCATTTTATAGATAAAGAAACTGAGCATCTGTAAAGATAAAGGAACTGACCCAAAATAACAATATTATTAGGTGGTAGAACTAAGACTTTTACCTAAGGGTCCTTCCTACCAAATGATACTATACTTCCTTTCTTGAGTTATATTGAACATGCATATCCTGCCTTAAGCATGGTATCCAAAGTTACAATTCTCCTTGTCAGTCTTCCATGTCTTGTTTGATTTCTCCCATTCCATTCTCATCTCTCTTTAATATGCACATGTTATAACCAAACAATTCCTGAGATACATTTAATAGAATTCTAGGAATAGGGACTGGATCTGTAATTTCATTGGTGTAATTTTATTTTATTGTAAATTTATTGGTGTAGGGAAGTTCCAAGTAAAGAAATACCCTTTACTAATGCTGGTCAACACTTTCCCTGCAAACAATACTCTTAGAGAGCTGCCTATAGTATTAAGATATTAAGGCTGTTGCTGGAGATTGCTGCTGGAGCTGCTTGGTTCTGGAGCATGCAGCCCACGGCCCCAGATCGCCACCCACCTCTCCCTCCATTCCATATTGAGGTCCTGAAGGATCAGCTGCCCATACAGAACCAAGCTCTTATTGTTCATGTGAAAAACCTTCCCACCATGAAACACGTGCTGAACCTCTACTTGCTGGGTATGCTGCTCTCATTCCTCTCTATTTTCATCAGGCTGGAATCCATGGGGGTATTACTAGAAGGTTATCCCTTCCGTAGCCACTGGCCCAGCAGGAGCCAAACAGCCAGTGCTAATCCACCCAAGGGACTGCCTGAAGAACACCTTCTTCCAACCAAAGCTGTGAGACCGTACTTATGATGACTTTCATCTAAAGGTGACATTGTTCCAAGAACCTGATATGAACCCATCTTGAACATCATCAGATTGTTCTAGGAATCTAGTTGGAGACTGGCATCCAGCCTGTGCAGCACAAAGGAATGGTCCAGTATCATGGAGTTAAAAAGCCTTCCTGACCTTAAATTCATCAACTCTTGGATGTTCCATCTTGCTCTGGATAGATGGAGAAGAGATCAGTACTCTATGGCAAGGTGTCTTAACTCAAGCTCCATGGATAGATTTCATCCAAGTTGGTGAACTTGGATGGGGAAAAATCATTTTTATTTTATTTTTACTAGTTTCTAACTGGAGGTTACCATTTACTTTAATTATTTAAAAATGTTATCCTGAGAAGATAACCATAATTTTCACCAGAAGAGTGGATCCATGTCACAAAAGGATTTAAGGACTTCTGCACTGCCTTCATCAAATCTTGGGGGACTTGGGAAGATATTGTACAAAGATATCCCTTGAAACTCACGCCCTCCACTCCTTCCAGCCCCCACCCCCTTTCTTATTTGTGATGTGACCACAAGTGAGGGGATCACTAGTGGGGTGTAGACAGAAATGCTTTCTGAGAGGAGCAATTATAGACTGCCTATTGTGAACAGGAATAGCTGGGCTTTCACTTGGGGAGGAAGCCAGGGACCTCATTTAGGAGTAAAGCCAAAATAGAGAGAGCCTTGCCTGACTTAGGAGAGATCAAGAAAAGTTTTTCTGGACATTGCCCTTCCTGGGGATAGAGAGGAATAGGGAGAATCTTGCTTTCTAAAATGGTGGTTGGCTAAAACTTGGTTGCTGCTGAAGCTCAGTGTTCTGATTGACTTTCAGAAGGAACTCTTTCCCCAGGTCTGGGCAGCAGTTGGAGGAAGGGTAACTGTTTTGATTTCCTGTTCCTAGAATAGAGATATTTTTTACTCTGATTGCTTTTTTTCTTGCTCCCACTCTGCAAGGAGACACTAGATGGACGTAGGGATAGCCACCATGTGGCTTCAACTTTAAAAAAAATGCAATAAAAATGATCTATCTTAAAAAAAAGATATTAAGTGACCTGTCCAAGTGGATTCAGGATTTGGATCCATGTCAAGGCTTCAAGGGCAGTTCTCTATCGACAATTTCATCATGCTAAAATAATATCTTTAAATCCCAAAGGGACTGAATATACAACATCTATTTAGACAACAGAAGCAAACAGAAAGCATGACAAAAGATACTTGTATGCACTGAAACCAGATGAGAAAATGATATCAACAAATACCATCAAGGAATCTTTAGCACTGGTTCTCAAAATGGCAAATGGTGGGCACTTAAAAAAACCATTAAGAAGCCCTTAGACTCTTTCAGGAGGTCCATTAGGTCAATGATATTTTCATAATGATACCGTTTTAATTTCTAATACAATATCAATGGACATAACCCATGTAAACAAAAGATATTGGAGAGTGTGGTCCTCAATAATTTTTAAGAACAGAAAGGAATTATGAGACCAAAGAGTTTGAGGATTACTGTTTGGGGGCTTTAAAGTCTAACCTGCAGCTCTTTCTGCTCTCTTTCCCCCATCTCTATTATTTCTTATCTTGAAGTAGAACAGAAAATGCAATTAAAATGTCCATCAATATGAAACATCTTTTAGATTTCACATTCAGGCTATTATTCTAATGTACTTATTTAGAAATGCAGAGTTCAACCAAAGTCCTTTCATGACATTTGCACAGTTCATTTGATTTCTAATTCATCCCAATACCAACTGATGAATCATAGAGAGCTTAATGATTTTTTTAAAAAATCCCTAATAATTACTTATATGTCATAAAATTCTGTAAGCTTCCAGAAACATTCCAGAAATTTGATCTGTGTCAAGAACCTCTTTGTTTACCTGGCCCTTTCGGTGACTCCCAGTTGCAGGTGAGCTTCAATTAATTCTGTAAGTTGTTTCTGTAACATCACATCTTTGCCCTCAATTTGGGTAATAAATTCATGCTGCAAAAGATCAGACACAGTTGGCCGCTTCTCATAATCTTTAGTCAAGCACCTGTGCTGACAGAAAAGAATATGTAATTATCAGATAAGTTACACATAGTCTTAAAACTATCATGTAGGTTCTTTAATTTTTCTTTTTTTGAGGGTAATTACTTTGACTTGCTATTGAAATGCAATTTTCCCAAATGCTGAAGACAACAAGTTAGCTCAGAAACATCAAGGAATAGCAAGATAAAATGGATGCTTGTGGAAATGAAGGAATCTGTGAGGCATTATGTTGTAGGAGCGCCATTCTTCCATTGAAATACTAACTCCCTATTTCTCTTCAGTGTCTCCAGTGAAAATTCTCTTTCACAAGACTGCAACCAAAGATAAAATAAACCAATAATAAAAAAATCATCTTTTGGTTGTTATTTAAAATTAAAATAAACTTTACAGTTTCTTTTCCATGATATTTTATTAGGATCTCACTTAATCCTCCATATCCCTCTTCTTTCAACTCACCATTTATACTGAAGAGACTAAAGAATGAGACATTTGATCCAAGTGTATATTTTAATAATCATTTTGAAATACAGAAATTTCCATCTTTCATTTTTATTAGGAGTAGAGGATCATAGTTCAGGAGCTAGAAGGCCATTTTATCTGTCCCCCACATTTTTATAGATTAAAAAATTAAGAGTCAGTGGGGTTCAACTGACTTGACCAAGGCCATATAGGTAGTAATAGATGCAAGATTTGAACTCAGGTTCTTTAACCCCAGAGAAAGTCATTAATTTACTATACTAATTGTTGAAGTCATGTTCATCTTCCAAAACCACTTGCCTGGTGACCAACACTATCAATAGCAAAATTTGTCTTATAACTTATGCACAGAGGACAGTTAGGTGGCCAGCCCTGGAGTCAGGAAGACCTGAGTTCAAATCTGATCTCAGACAGCTGCTAACTGCAATCCCGGATAAGTCATTTAATCCCATTTGCCTCAATTTACTCATCTGTAAAATGAGCCAAAATAGGAAATGGCAAACTACTTCAGTATATCTGCCAAGAAAACCCAAAATAAAATCACAAAGAGTCAGATATAACTAATCAACTAAACAACAACAAAAACCAGTCCAGAACTGTGAGATTGTGGGCCAGTTTTGGGGTGTCATCCATACCCATGGACTAGAACAATGTTCTAGACCTCTTAGTACCATCTTCCAACCAAGAGTGCTAATCCACTGAATGTACTACCCAAAGAATTCCTATCAAATAGTACTTTTTCCAGGGGATTCAGAATGTACTGGGATATTGACTCTAAAAAGAATAACTGAAGCAATTTTTGTAGGGATAGGAAAGGACTTGGTCAAAACTGAAACCGAAAGAATGTAAAAAGATTGAATGTTTCTGATGATGCAAGGATAATAGTTCTGTATCTTTGTGTGGTTTTTAGAAAAAAAAAGACCTCCAAGTGTCCAACTTTTCTTTATAATTAAAGCGACCTATTTCTTTGGTACTCTCAAATTTAGGTTAGTAGTTTGTTTCAAAGTGTAAAAATGGGCTAGAAACGATAGAATTTGCCTTTTATACCCAAATCAATCAGTCAAATCTATTGAGAACATTAAGATATGAAGGAAATATCAATTAAAATTTTGCATTTTCTACTCAGAAATATTTCTAACTACCCTGAGGTCTATGTAATACTTGAGTTTTAATTAATTCCTTCAAATAATTTAAAGAAATATTTAAAATTAGATTACTTATTTCAGTTTTCTTTAATAGTCCTAAAATTCTTACACTTACATTATCGTTTATATCACAGTAAATTTTAATGTTTTGGAAAGAATGTAGATGACTAGATGACACAGGTGAATGCTGAATTTGGGATTGGGAGGAACTTAGTTCAAATTTGATCTCAGATACTTAGTTGTAGAGGGCCACAGATAATGGGGGAACTCTAGGTTAGGTGTAAGATCCTTCAGCCCAGAGGGAACCTGCTGACAAAGTCTGATTCAGCTCCCTATGTCCCCATCTCCCATAAGGGCTCTCAGCCTTCCTGAGAAGTCAGAAGGTGGGGCAACCTGTGCTGTAATTAAAGCATAGTGATTTCAACTGGCAAAAAGTCATGATACAGCAGCAAGTTGTTTATGTGGTCCTGCATGTGCAGTATATAGTTAGCACATGCGTACAGTGTGCTGTAGTTATATAAGGGTTTTAGAATATATAAGGCTGAGAGAATTTGGAATAAAAGGAGTCCGTGTTTGCCCACCCACGTAAATCCCATCTCTTCACTCCTATTCTAAGACCTAGGACTCAGGCTGGTACCGAGATCCTCCAGAGAGCTATTCTAGACACAACACGTATTAGCTGTGAATCCCTGGGCAATTCATTTAACTTCTACCTGCCTTAGTAAAATTTGTAAAATCCCTATTTGTAAAATAGGGATAATAACAGCAAATACTTTCTAGGGTTGTCATGAAGCTGAAATGAAATAATATTTGTTTTTTTTCATCATTGCTGATTTATTAATGTTAGCTAAAAGTTTATAATGCAATTATATTTTGAAAAAACATATCACAGGATCAAAACACATAGTATAATTCTATTTCATATGATTAAATTTAATCATATTATTTAGTATCCCATTGAACATATAATACCATTTTTCTAATAGTTGAATTAATATAATTGTAGTTATATAAAATACCTCTGAGATGTGCTTCACTGAAATTCTCACACAAATCAGAGAATGTTTGACTACACAACTATTGCTAGCATCTGGACCTGAAGAATAACCTCCTTTTCCCTTGTTAGAGATGACAGCCTTGAAATACTGAAATACTTAATTTTTAATTTTTGATGTCTATTATTTTTATATCACCTTCATGTCTCCATTTATCCAGAGAACCATCACTTGTTAACAAAGAAGAAAAAAATTCAACAAAGTTAATCAACTCATTGACCAATTCCAACATGACACAATATTCTACATTTGTGGTCTGCCATTTCTGCAAAGAAGAGAGGAATGTGCATTCTCATATCTCTTTTTTGGAGTCAGTCTTTTTTTTTTTTGGTATACATTTCTTTCCTTTATTTCTTTTAAAAATTTTTTTTTAATTAAAGCTTTTTATTTGAATAACATATTTATGGGTAGTTCCCCAGCACTGATCTTTACAAAGCTTTCCATTACAAATTTTACCCCCAGTCCCCTCCCCTCCCCTAGATGGCAGAAAGTCCATTACATGTTAATAATGTTGAAATACTTGACAAGTTGTGCAAGAAAAATCCTATCTACAAGAAAAAAGAAAATCAGAGAAAGTCAACAATGCAAGCAAATATCAATAGAGATCATGAATATGTTATGTTGTCCATATTTCATATCCCTCTCTCTGGGTGTATATGGTTTTCTTCAGTGAACAACTGGAACTAGTTTGAGACAATTCTTTGTTGCAGAGTGCCATGTCCATCAGAATTGATCATCATGTATTGTTGTTGTTGCCGTGTATAATGATCTCCTGGTTCTGCTCATTTCACTCAGCATCAGTTCATGCAAGTCTCTCCAGGCCTCACTGAAATCGTCCTGCTGGTCGTTTCTTACAGAACAATAATATTC
>JAJPUD010004225.1:97932-165352 GCA_023553655.1 Myrmecobius fasciatus | reverse complement strand
ATTTTTATTGCATCATGGTCTGAAAAGGATGCATTTACTATTTCTGCCTTTCTGCATTTAATTTTGAGGTTTTTATGCCCTAATACATGGTCAATTTTTGTATAAGTTCCATGGACTGCTGAGAAAAAAGTAAACTCCCTACTGTCTCCATTCAATTTTCTCCATAGGTCTATCATATCTAACTTTTCTAGCAATTGGTTTACCTCCCTAGTTTTTTCCTTATTTATTTTGTGGTTTGATTTATCTAATTCTGAGAGAGCAAGGTTGAGATCCCCCATTAGTATAGTTTGGCTGTCTATTTCTTCTTGCATCTCTCATAATTTCTCCCCTAGGAATTTGGATGCTATTACACTTGGTGCGTATATATTTAGTATAGATATTGCTACATTATCTATGGTACCCTCTAATAAAATATAGTTTCCTTCCTTATCTCTCTTCATTAGATCTATCTTAGCTTTTACTTGATCTGAGATAAGGATTGCTACCCCTGCTTTTTTTTGTTCACCTGAAGCATAATAGGTTCTGCTCCAGCCTTTTACATTAATCATATATGTGTCACTATGTTTTAGATGTGTTTCTTGTAAAAAAACATATTGTGGGATTCTGATTTTTAATCCAGTCTGATATCCACTTCCGCTTTATGGGAGAGTTCATCCCATTCACATTCACAGTTAGAATAACTAATTCTTTATTTCCTGCCATCTTATTTACCCAAGTTATGTTTTCCCCTTTCCTTTCCCCTTTCTCCCTTCCCCCCTCCTCAGTAATTTGCTTTTGATGACCCCCTCCCCCAAACAATACTCCACCCTTTAGGTCCCCTCCCCCAGTTTTTACTCCTTTCCCCTGATTCTTCTATTTTCCCTTCTGTTAGTTTATCCCTTTCTTTTCCTCCTTTCTCTCCCACTTCCCTCTAGCAACAGACAAGTTTCTATGTGAAAATCAAGTGTCTGATATACCCTTTTAGAGCCCAACCTGATGAGAGTAAGATTTACACAATGCTCATCTCCCTCCCCTCTTTCTCTCAATTATACTAGGTTTTCTTTGCCTCTTCAAGAGATTTTACCTTGTTTTTACCTCCTTTTTTTTAGATCTTATTTTACCACTTTTTCCCTCTTTTCCCCAGTATGACAACCTTTCCCCCTCTAGTTCTCTTTTTCATATTATCAAAGTAATATCTAGTTCATTATACCCCCAAACTTTAAGTATCCCTCTAGTAAAAATGAAGTTCTCAAGAGTCTTTTCCTTTTTACCTTTTTATGCATCTCTTGAGTTCTGTGTTTGGATGTCGAATTTTTTGTTCAGATCTGGTCTTTTCATTAGAAATAGGTGAAATTCACCTATATCATTGAATGACCATCTTCTTCCCTGGAGGATAATGCTCATTCTAGCTGGATAGGTTATTCTTGGCTGTAATCCAAGTTCCTTTGCCCTTCGGAATATCTGGTTCCAGGCCCTTCGATCCTTCAATGTGGAGGCTGACAGATGGTGTATGATTCTAATTATTGATCCTCGGTATTTGAATTGTTTCTTTCTAGCTGCAAGCAGAATCTCTTCCTTGGTGCTGTAGTCCTGAAATTTAGCCACGATATTCCTTGGGGTTTTAATTTTGGGGTCTCTTTCAGGAGGTGATCGGTGAATTCTTTCAATGGTGACTTTGCCTTCTGATTCTACGATCTCAGGGCAGTTTTCTTTCAGGATTTCCTGGAAGATAGTGTTTAGATTCTTTTTTTTTTCATCATGACTTTCAGGAAGTCCAATAATTCTTAGATTGTCTCTCCTAGATCTATTTTCCAAGTCAGTTGTTTCTCCTAGGAGATATTTCATATTTTCTTCTAATTTTTCATTTTTTTTTGTTTTTGTTTGACTGATTCTTGAAGTCTTATTGAGTCATTTACTTGCATTTGTTCAGTTCTTATTTTTAAAGTGTTGTTTTCTTCAGTTACCTTTTTAAGTTCCTTTTCTAACTGGCCAATTTGTTCATTCCACTCTTTTTACACTTCGCTAATTTTATTTTTCAATAAATTGGTGTCTTTATCATATCTTTATTGGAGAGCTTCTTGCACTGACTTCAGTTTATTTTCCCATTTATCCTCCAACTCTCTTTTGAGATTTTGTATGCAATCTTCCAGAAAGGCCTTTTGAAAAGGGGACCAGTGATGGTCCTTAATAACATCCTCTGAAGTTTTGTCTAAAGGAACCTCAGAATCTGGGGTCAGCCCTTCTCTGTCTCGATAAAAGCTGTCTATGGTGAGAGCTCTCTTTTGCTTCTTCATTTTTTTCTTTTTTAAAACAGCATGTATATCTCTTTAAGGTTTGGAAAAACCTCGGCTAAAGCTCCTTGCCCTGGGGCAATTTGGCGAATTAACTTAAGGTGCTGTGCTGGTGGGGGCTAGGACTAAGTTCGAATTACTCCTTAAACAAGGCAAGTCTGCCAGAACACCTGCCCCCAATCCAAGCAGAGTGTCCCGAGTGCCTCAGATAAACTCCAGGTGTTTGGAGTTTTTGCCACAATGAGCTGAGCTGAGTCTCACCCTCACTTCCAGCCTACACCACTCTTTATCCCTCTGTTCAAGATAGACAAACCTGATGTGAAGTTCTTCAGAGATATCTGCAAGCAGTATCCAAGTATTTCTAAATTCGTTGACTTGAAGATCAGTTCAGAGGCTTATTTTATTGTTGATTTGAGAGATCGGAGGAGACGCAGAGAGTCACGTTTTCACTCCGCCATCTTGGCTCCGCCCGGAGATAATATTTGTAAAGCATATGTTTGTAGGCACTAGATACATACTTATAAGTGCATATAATTTCTACATTTATTTCACCCTATTTCCCACTTTTGTTGTGATGGAAATTTTTGTGTTTCAAAATGAACATTAAAATGTATGTTTGGATCAGATCTCATTTTTTGGTCTCTTCAAGATCAATGGTGAGTTTTGGCAGAAGAGACACATGGAGGATTGAAGGAGATTCTAATAAAATATTATGGAAAAGAAACTGTAAAGTTTATTTCCTTCATTTTATTTCCCACTTTTCCTGTTCAAATTCTCCTTTTCTGCCCACAAAAATAAAACTATATTGTAATCTCTTTAAGGTGAGGAGAGTCAGTAGAGGTTGAGGAGTAGTTCATAGGGCATGGAAGAACTGCTGGATTTGGAGTCAAAAGACCTGGATTTAAATTTCAGCTTTGCTACTTCTGACCTGTGACTAGATACACTTTTGCTTTTGGACCTTGATTTGTACTAGATACTTGTAAAAGTCCCCTCCAATTTTAAATTCTATGAGAAGATGATTTTTGAGGGCAGATAGCTTTCTGCTGTATTCTTTATTTTTTCAACTATCTGGATACTTTCAAATAGGTAATTATTCTGTGGCAAGGTTAATTTAGGGGGAGATATTTGAAAATACTTCTTAGCTTCTCGAAAGTTATCTAGATATTTCCAATTATGCCCCAATGATATAGACTTCTTAATCATTGATTAAATGTTATTATCTTAAAGGCAGCTGAACAGAACATTAATAACAAAATAAATAATTGTGTCTTCCATTTATATAACACTTTATAGTCTAAAAAGCAATTTCAGAAAGATCATTGCCTTTGATCTTTACCACAATTTCACAAGCCAAAAAGAATAGATATCACTCTACCATTTTTATAGAAGAAGAAATGAAGGCTATGTGATTTGTCCAAGATTATAAATTTAGCATGTGCTAAAGAACCCAGGTCTTCTGACCCTTGTTTCACTGTGTAAGAGAGTTGTACAAGACCTCAGGTAGATTATAGCACAGTTCAGTAAACAAAGCAACACTGGGCAACATAGAAATAAGTTCAACTATCAAACCATCCTCCAAATAAGTAAGCAGTCTCCCTTGTATCTCTTGTTCTTTCTCATCTATATGTTATTAGTATTACTTAATTCAACTATTACAGTAAAATGAACAAGACTAATAT
The DNA here is from genome assembly GCA_023553655.1 of Myrmecobius fasciatus. Taxonomy (NCBI): domain Eukaryota; kingdom Metazoa; phylum Chordata; class Mammalia; order Dasyuromorphia; family Myrmecobiidae; genus Myrmecobius; species Myrmecobius fasciatus. The sequence goes on along the minus strand of JAJPUD010004225.1, from coordinate 161,403 downwards.
TAACCCAGAGTTCCTGGTTCCTGCTACTTTTATGTTCTGTCTATAGTCTGAGATCAGGAGAGTGCCTTTATTTCTGGCAACAGTTTCTCTCTTCCCACTCCTATACCCATTGAGCTACCTTCCTGATGATAATAGCAGTGACAATATTTTCCACATAAAGAGAAGATACCTTTATTTTTAAAAAAAATGCTCTATTGTTACTTACTTGTTAATGAAGTCATTGAATTCTGCTGTCCATAGTTCTGGTTGTCTTAGAGTTGGAGGTGGGCTTCTATAAAGAAGAAAATAAAAATTCAATTACATATATTGAATACACATATGACAAAAGAAAATGAACAATATAAACTGAATAGTGGGCTTCTGAGGAATCACCATAATCACCTATTCAAATAGGCAGCTCTAACACAGTACTGTCATCATTTTTCAAACCTATCCACAAAAACAAAGGAAGCTAATGAAGAATCCTAACAAGAAATTCTCATACCCAAAGTCTGTACCACAAAATGTGCTCAGGGTTAGCAGCAGGAAATGTATCCTCAAATCAGCTTCTTAAAGGCAAGTTATATGGAGAGGGAGTTGGGTGAAGACCTTAGACTTCAGAAATGAAGGCTGCATAGATCAAAAAGATTTCTTGTGCCAGAGAGAGAGAGAGATATCTGAATGCCATGAAATAGATGTTGGCAAGTTAACAACAGAGAGGGAAAAGAACAGGCTTGGGAAGAGCTCTTCTGGGGATGGGGAGAAGGAAACACACCAGTTAGTATCTTAATTATTTTAACTAGTTATTCTTGTTACCTAGGTTCTAAGCTTTATTGTTTCTGTTTACTAAAGGAGGGTAAAAGTTGTTAGAACTCTTTAAATTTAGGTATCTTAAGAAAGCTTTGATTGCTCCCATACTAGTTAAAATTCTGGCAAATGGAAAATAAGACTGAATATTACATATCAAAAGATATGTAGAAGTTTTCCAAGGACAAGCATAGGAACTGTCATCATAAAAGGTCTTTATAAAGAAGGATGGACCAAAGGCAGATTCAAAGTATGGTGTGTAGAAGGAGTCAGAGCAGCATACATCTTTATAGCTTTTAAACAGTTTGACAGAATTAATGCCAGAAATAAGTTAAAAATAAGTTAACGAACAATACTATTAACACCAGGAGAGGCTCTGAATGCCACTTAAAAGTGCTTTGAATCAATCTCTTTCATTTGAAAGAAAGCTAGTCTTCTTTTCCTTCTTGAAATGCTTATGAATACAAAGGGACCCCTTGTGAGAATAAGACCATTTTGATTCTGTAATCAAGCAACATTGATCAACCATGATAGCTGAGTTTCCTGAAATACTGCTTTATGTTAATTTCAACAGCACTTTGTTTTCATTAGTGAGATGGAAATACTGTCTTTAGTTCCACATTACTCTCTAAATAGCTTAGAATGAAATTAATGTACAGTTTGTACAGGCTAATTAAAGAAAAGTGCAGCTCCTCATCTACCATAGAACTCATCCCAAAGCTCCTTTCAGAAACCTCAAGATTATTTGGAGACTGCTGAATTGCATATTAAATGAAGAATTTCTTATCCCTAAGGTTCTACATTTCTTGCCCTCAAAAATATTCCATCCCTAGAAATTTATTTTGTGTTAAAATTGGGAAGAACCAAAATTCTGCTTTGTTTCAGGGCACTTCCAGTCTCATGACTTTTTGAGATTTTTCTTTTAAAAATCATTTCTAGAATTAGTACCTTCAGAGTCCCATTTCAGAGATATACTGGTGTTAGAAAATGCTGAGTGATGACTAAAATGATGTAATTTCCAGAATTATTACCCTCTCTAGGCATTGCTTGCAAAAGTGATTTAAACTATAATTAAAATGGCTTACTCCATGTAGTGTGGTCCAATGAGTAAGGAATGTCACTGCAAGTTGGGAAAAGTAGGTTTTATTTTTGCCACAAACAAGGGAACGAGGAAGAAGGGAAAGATAAATGATCAGTTTCTGAGAGTAAATTATGCCCAAAACATTCACTGGTAAAACATCTTGGCCTAGGTAGATTCAAGTTTTGTTTTCTATGTCTAAGTTTAATCAGCTGCAAAACAGAGAGGATTGATTTTTTTTTCAAACTGATGGGCAAAAATTTGCAGTATGTTTTGGAATCTTTATATAAAAAAAGCTCTATGACATTTACTGGTCTAAAAATCTAACATCCCATAACTTTAAGATTCTATGATTCTGGGATCTGAAGTACTATAATTAGTAACACTGGAATTAAGAAATTTCAGTGGTTTCTTACTGCATCTAAGTAAAATAAAATTTCCTCTGTTTGACACTTTAAAGTCTTCACAATCTGGCTCTAACTTATTTACTCAGACTGATTTTTCATTTCTTCCCCTATTCCTGATCCATCCCTCATGATGCCCTACTTTCTATTCTGTATACTTATTCTATACTCTGCTTCTGGTTCCTTAACTAGATCAATTCCCATGCTTGGAATGGTCTTTCTCCTCACTTACATTTCATAGGATTCCTAATTTCCTTCAAAGTACAGTTCAGGTACTATCACCTAAATAAGGTCTTTCCTGGTTCCCCCAGATATGAGTGCTCTTTCCCCTAAATTATATCGTATTTACTTGAATACGATATAATTTTATTATGATATTTTGCACATGCTGATGTTGAGGTTCTGAACCTCAACATTTGATATGTGTTTACATTTTTTTTTTCAGCAGAATTTAATTTTTGTAAGGGTATGGCCTGCATTTTTAATATCCTTAACTATCTAGCATGGTGTCTAATAAATGCTTGTTGAACTGAATTAAAGGGATAAGAGATAATCAAAGTACAGCCATATTATGGCAAAATCAAATCCAAATTTGACTGCTTGGCTTACCTACTAGTTTTATTCTATAGTAAATATATTAAAAACACTCAAATAATTGTTTTATGCACAAGTCAGGTACATCACCTTGACTTTTTAGAGATAAAGTTACTCTCTTGCATTCTACTATGAATGAGGCTTTTTACTCAGGCAACTTACTTAAGTGAAAGATACCCTTCTTTCAACAAGGAGAGGGATAACACGAATGATGTGGATGATTGATTTCCAAGAAGACAGAAAAAAATTTGCTAACTTCTAAGATTAATTCCATTTTATAAAATTCAAGGAGAAAAACAGTTACTCAGCTAGAATAAAGATGATGCTTCAAAACATTTTGCCTTAATATGTTGCCTTAATATGTAATACAGCTTAATATTTCCATTCTTGACTACACTTATCATGTAAAATGTTTAAAAGATAGAAAGAGGTACTAGGAAAGATGCTCTATACAAAAGATCTTGTCCCCTCACCTTGGTATTTTGAATAGTGCTCTCATAGGATGCAGATCAGCAAAAGGTGGGTCTCCATCTGCCAGCTCAATAGCCGTAATACCCAGTGACCATGCATCACATCTGGCATCATAGGTGCTATCCAGCTGCTGTTCACATGCAATGACCTAGTAGAAAAGAGCAAGTAGAAAGAGTCATATTTAAGAATGTTATTTGAGGATTGAATACAATTTCCACCTAACACTTCAACACAATTACATGTGTTGTGGAGCCATCTGGGAAAACAAATCATCAAATCAGAGGTACTAATTGTCAGGCTACTTCATGTTCTATGTGCAAAATAATTTATTCTGACCAGATTATGTCAACCAAATTAAGTAAACTATTCATATCTTCCATTCCAGCCAGGCTGAGCTTTTACTGATACTCTTTCTTCTATGATTTTTAGCAATTTGAATTCTACCTATCTCAATTCCCTCCTCCTCCATGAAAGCTCACTTACTTTTTCTATGCATTATTTATCTATGTACATAACACATTTTCCCCCTAGTTTTTCTAATAGAATATATGTTTTCTGAAGGTGGAGTCTCTGTCAAATTGTCATTGTATCCCTAGGGTCCACCTGGTGCCTTTCATATAGTAGGCCCTCAATAAATATTTAATCGCTCAATTGGAGGGAATCATTCCATTGATCTTTACCCAACTTTGAACTGTTACAGGATTAATTAGATTTACTAGTCACTAGATAAATATGAGGTAATAAGAGCCAGAATTTGTTTCAGGATAATGGTCTTAGTAGAGAGAAAAAAACACAGAAGAGATATGGTGATAGCAAAATGATAAAAGATGAGATTTTTGAGACACCTTGGAGATTTATGTTTCATTTACACAACAATACCTCCCTTACAGTTAAGAGTTTTACAGTTGTAATCAAACTGTCATTGGATATTGCTTTATAATCTATTATTAAGTGGGGAGGAATGGTCTGAGAGATTGGGCAGGTACTCAAGTTCCACAATCCTTGATTGTCATCAAGCATAATTGTTTGCAACATAAAGATGATATTTTTAATTTTTGTAAATGGCAGTGAGCAGAAAAGAAGGAAATGTACATTATGGGAATGCCATGGTAGGATCATTTAAGTAGAGATGGATGATATCAGACTTATAATGAAGAACCATTAAAATCTCTAGAACCCCATTTTCTTATGCTGTCCATTTTTATCTCTGGAGCTGACAACTTTTAAATCTAAAATATTAGAAATAGTTGGTGACATGAAAATACTCATCATCAAGGGAAGCAGAAAAGCAAATCATTACTAAGATCCTTCACCAACAAATTCTATGAAATCAAAGTCCTAAAATTTAGCAATCAAATTGATTGACAGACATATTGCCATCTGTGATTATTAAGTCAAATTCTGATTCAAAGAAAGCATCTGATTGGAAAACAAACATTTATCAAATATCTATGATATGAAAATCATTACATTAAGAGTTCTAAGGAAATATAAAGATAGATCAAGCACAGTTTTTGCCTTCAAGGAACTTATTATCTAGAGCGTGATGTGTGTGGGTATGTGTATATATCCTCATGCATGTGCACATGTATAAATATATTCACTTATGATTCTGATACATATGATGAATATATTAAATAATAACATTCCTCCCCAGATTTTCAAGATGATACAGAGAGTCCATTAAGATAACTAGTCTTTTCCATTCAAAATTCAGAAAACCCTATCATTATATTCAGGAATATTCACTAGTGAGGTGAGGTGGTCCAGTTATTGCCATCCCCCAGAAAAGTTGGCCAGTATGTTGTCCCATAAATCAGAGAAAATAGTAGTGCATGCTGGACAAATTATATTTTATTATTTGTGATGATGGTAAAATGAGAGTTAATAAATGGTTTAAGACAATGTTATACTTTGGATGTAGCATGTGCTTAAGAATGTGCTTGCCTGTAGAATGTGCTTAAGAATGTTTGATGAAATGAAATGAAATACTGTCTTAACAGCCTGTTGGGAATTCAAATGTGACCAAGTCATATGCAACCTTTTATGAAAGAGGAATAGGTTCCCTTTTTTTCTAGAAAACCAACCAGAAATCAGAAAGAATCAACATATTTATTATGCATTGGCAATTTATATTCATAATAATGATTCTGAGGTGCTGAAAGATCCCCCCAAAGCATCCTAAATTATCAGATAAAAATTAAATTATAGGTTAATTGTTAAGTAAATGTTATATTAGTTGGACAGTTGTGGGATAATGAATAGAGCGCTGGATCAGGAGTGAGGTAGATGAGAGTTCAAATCTGATTAGCTATGTGATCTAGCCCAAGTTACTTAGTTTTTAATGATTTCAGCTTCTTCATCTATAAAATGGAGAGAATAATAATACTTATCTCTCTCATTTTTGTGAGGATCAAATAAATATTTGCTCTTCAAATCTTAAAACTAAATGCTAGCTATTATAATTGTTGCTATTTCTTAGATATTTAGATACATGATAGAGTGCTAGGCTTGGAATAAGCACAATTGAGGTAAAATTCTGTCTCAACCACTTACTATTTCTGTGACCCTGGGTAAGTGTGAATCTTTCTGAGTCTTAGTTTCCTTATTTTTTAAATGGGGAGAATAACAACCCCTACCTCATAGCATTTTTTGTGAGGAACAAATGTGATAATAAATGTAAAGCACTATATGAATGCTAACTACTACTATTATTATTAATTTCCAATTTATCATATATATTAAATGTTGTTGTTTCAGTGGTAACTGACTCTTTGTGACTCCATTTGGGGTTTTCTTGGCAAAGATACTGGAGTGTTTACTATTTCTTTCTCCAGCACATTTTACAGATGAGGAATCAGAGGCAAATAGAATAAAGTGAATTGCTCAGAGTCCCACAGTTAGTAAATGTCTGAGACTGAATTTGAACTCAGGCTCTCCTGACTCCGGAGTAATTGTTCTGTCCTTTGCACTATCTAATTGCTATACAGAAACACATGTTTATATATGCATCTAGCTATATGCATATATGTGTATATGCATATATGGCAATTCAATTAATCAGATATTCAATTAATTTAAATTCCCCAAACTTTCTCGGTAACTGCAAACTAATGCTATTATTAATTATTCCCTGATTGACAAAATGGGGATTGTTACATATTAATAAATTGCTACACATAATTAAGAGCATGTATTATTCTGGTTCAAAAAGTTTTCAATGCATTGTTCATCTGAAATTGCATGAAAAGCATTTTTCTCATACAGATAAAGTCACTTTAGGCTAGATTAAGCTTATTAATCATGGAAGATGGCTTTTTAATAAGATGGATGTCCATTACTTGCATATTGTTGGATGCCCATTTTAATTATTAGCTTTTTTTTTTAGTAACGAATAAAAAGCACAAAGATGCTCTATGCAATTTGCAATAATTCCTAGGCTCAGGAAACAAACTATTTTTATCAAAGGAACTTGGAACGTGAGGAAGTGATTGAAACAGGGAGCTACAATATATATATATATATATATATACATATATATATATATATACAACAAACTGGATTAAGTGGTGTTGAAGTATATTTATTTAGCACAAACAAGATGACTGTAGCAGAAGCTTTGATAGTGGTGATGGTAACAATGATGATGATGATGATGGTTACAATAATTCACATTTATATAAGGTACTGAAATTTGCAAAGTGCACAGAAATCAGTTGCTGAGAATAGTTACTTATAACCTATTTTTCACATTAGAGCATTTTTTGTCTCTCAGACTCAGACTACCATAGAATCCTCTTAAGATGTACTTCCTTAAGGTTTTCTTGTAAAAAAAAATGCCCATTTGGGAGAGGGGATTCTTTTAAGGACATATGCCTGTGATTTTCTATTTTTCTCATATTTTCTTTCTTCAGATTTACTAGGTGGCACAGTAAAGTATTGGGCTTAAACCAACAAGATTTCATTGTGAATCCTGACATATACTGACTAGATGTGTAAACTTGGGCAAATCACTGTACCTCTCTTAATCTCATTTGTAAAATAGGGATATAATTGTACTTGTCCCTAAGGGTGGTTGTGAGGATCAAATGAAATACATATAAAGCCCTTTGCAAATATTAAAGCACTGGATAAAAGGTAACTAATAACAACAATAATTACACATTTTAGGTGGGCTAGTTCTTTGAAAAATATTTGAAGATGTTCCTAATACCTTAACACACTACTTTTAAAACTAATGCTCATTAGATTCAAAGTCAAACCCTCTTCTAAGTATTTAATAATTTTCATTTTGTGATTGCCTATTATTAATAAATCTCTTGAAGCATTCCTTTCCCTTCAGTAAATGCTGACTAAATATGTTTCTCTAAAAGGTCCCAGGATGACAGTTCTCAAAAGTACATTGTCTTTACTGATGTATAAAAGTAGAAGGATTAAAGGCATTAGGAGCTTTATAGTGACCATGGTAAGATGATTTGACAGAAAACTGCTTTCCCTCAGCTATTTTAGCAGTTGATATATGGCTTCCTGAAGGAAATGATATATAAGCAATGCATTAAAAGCTGAAGCCAGCCCTGAGGCAGGATAGTGAGGTGCTGGGAAATGCCATATACTCCAAAAGATAGTAGATCTTACCTTAATAAACAAAGTTTAACCAATCTCTGTAATATTTTTTATTCTAAAATGGCTTAAAACTCCATAAAATGCCACTAAGTAGAAATGTGCCATGAATGAGAAGGATTTACTCAATTTCTTTGTTTTTTAAAATTTCATTTTATAGAGAAGATGAAAAACAATATGTTTGTTATATAGAAGATTTAACACCTTTAAACTGCACTGAAACTTTTGAGATACTCTGTTTATGTTTTGTGTGCACTTATATGTCTATGTATTAAATCACCCAATAGAATAAAAGATCACTGAGGGAAATGGCTATTTCCTTTCTGTCTCCAGTGCTTAACACAATTTCTGGCACAGAGAAGATGCTGGAAAAAAATGCAAAGTATTTTATTTTATTTTCAATTATATCCTCTATACATGCATAACCCCCAAATCTAAAAAATACCCCAAAATGTTATAAATATAATAAATTTTTAAATACTTAAAATTAATTTAATTGCTTCTTTATTATAAACAATTAATTAAGGAAATTTGAAAAACTTTGCAATTGAGAAGGGATAGGGAAAGGAAAGAAAGAGTTGAGATTTAAACATGAAACTCATATTTCTTGAAATTTTATCTGACCTCGGGAGCCATCCAAAATGGTGTTCCTACAGATGTGTTCCGACGATGCTGAGTATTAGTTAGCTGTGCTGATACACCTGAAAGAAATGAAGGAAAACTTAAACATGCTGCTGATCTCCTGGAGAACTCCTGCAAATCATTTTATAGCTCTAGCTTTTTCTTTTTTTTTTAAATCCATATTAGTATTTTTTTAAATTTTATTTTATTTGCAAAACATATATATAGGTAATTCTTCAACATTAACCCTTACATAGCTTTCTGTTACAGATTTTTCCCCCCAACTCCCCACCCCTCGCCTAGATGGCAGGATATCCACTACGTGTTAATTATGTTAAAATATTTGGCAAATCAAATATATGTATACATATTTCCACACTTATCATTGTTGTGCAAGAAAAATCGTATCTACACGAAGGACATATCAGATAAAGGAAACACAATGTAAGCAAACATCAGTCAAGAGTATGAGAATGTTATGTTGTAGTCCGCATTTCATATCCCTTTCTCTGGGTGTATATAGCTTTCTTCAGTGAACAATTGGAAGTGGTTTGAAACATTTCATTGTTGAAGAGCCATGTCCATCAGAATTGATCGTCATATAGTATTGTTGTTGCTGTGTATAATGATCTCCTGGTTCTGCTCATTTCACTCAGCATCAGTTCATGCAAGCCTCTCCAGTCCTCTCTGAAATCATCCTGCTGGTTGTTTCTTACAGAACAATAATATTCCATAACATTTATATACCATAATTTATTCAGCCATTCTCCAATTGAGGGGGTCTATTCAGTTTCCAGTTTCTAGCCACTATAAAAAGGGCTGCCACAAACATTCTTGCACATGTAAGGCCCTTTCCTTCCTTTATGATTTCTTTGGGATATAAGCCCAATAGAAATGCTGCTGGGTCAAAGGGTATGCACAGTTTGATAACTTTTTGTAGCTCTAGCTTTTTTAAGGGACCACTGGGCTTTAACTTCCTGTTCAAGAGATCTTCAAACAGATATCTGGCATATTTATGCTTAAAGGGTGGATATCTTGTGCAGGGATTCTGTGATACATCAAAAGGTACAGTAGATTTGAGTCAGGGAATCTGGGTTCAAATGCAACCTCTGCTACTTACTACCTGAGTGATCTCAGACAAATAACTTTAGCTTTAGGGATCTCAGTTTCCTCAACTGTAAAATGAGTTTATCTGACTAGATGATCTCAAAGATTATTGCCAGCTTGAAATCCAAAAATCATGGATATGAAAACTGGCTACAATTTTAACTAGCTATACAATGATGAGGCTAGATGTTATAAATCACAGAGGCTCCAGATCCTATTCTGTAAAGCAGTCAAAGTGATATAGATATACCATTTCCTTATAGAACCATTGTGAGAAAAAATGCTTTGCAAATATTAAATATAAATTGTTATCATATGTATTATCAGAGATGATCAAGAAATTTATATGTATCCTTCAAGATTCAGCTTGAGTATTATGTCCTGAAAACTTGCTAGATCATTATATTCATTTATTCATCCATCTATCTATCCATATATCCATCCAACTATCCATCATCTATTCAGTCCCTTACACCATCCCTGTCTCTCTCTCTCCCCTTGAAACACTCATTCTCTGTATCAAATATTTTCCTGCATTATCTGTCATATGTATTTCTTGTTTCTGTAAGATAATTTATACATTTCTTTAAAGCAGGAAATGCCATCTGCAGACCTAGGCCTACTTAATACACTTAATAAAACTTTATTCATTTGAACAAAAAGGCAAAAATCAGATTCCATTTATTTAGACCTTGTCTATTATGCTCAATGAATCAAAGAATTATAATTTAGAACTAGAAAGGCTCTTATGGTCCAATGAGTTTACTTTCCTCTTTTCACATGTAAGGAAATGGAGGCACAGAAATAGGAAGAGACTCGCTTAGGAGTATATAGTTAAGTTGAAAGCATAAATGAAGCTCTTTTTCTACTTTTTAAAAATATTTTAATGTGGCCTAACCACTTCTTTTTCCAATCATATAATTTCCTAAATAATATATTTTATCTTATTTTTAATGTATGAATCAACATTAAGTTACATGTGACAATCTGTTTAAATTCCCCATGAGAATTTCCATAGCATTTGGACTACTTATAATGTTTATGTTTCCATGAACTTTGTGATCAATAATTTCTCATCAAATAACATTGCAGAAAGAATAATGATGTTAAAAAGATGAATCTTTCTATCAGGAAATAACTTGGGAGCACTAAAAACATAAGTCATTAACCCAAATGCAAGCCAAACTAATATACCATTTCTACTGAATTCTGGACTTAGTTTTCTTTGCAACTATAGCATCTATCCAAGTACAAGAATACTGATGAACTGATTCTCAGTTTTCCTGACTACATGTCATAAATCTGTAAAATATGTATTTTTAAACTAGTTATGTAGTTTGTTTTTCCAGTATGAATACTCAGACCAATCCCTTTTGCATTGCTGTGGATTTGATGTAAGGAGTTGTATAGTGTTCTAAAATTTAATGTAATGAATAACAGTTGTAATATAATTTCATCTCTGAATAAAAATATCTGGTGAAACTTGCCATTTTCAAGGTATCTTTATTTTATTTCAATTCCAAGGAGGTTATCTTTTAATATTTTGTTGAACACCTTAGATAAACGTATGTCTCTGCATTGACTGATTTCTTGATGTTGGCATTTATCTGCTTAACAAAATAATTTCAGTAGTTGGTCTGTCAGTCTTGCTGTTTTAACATATTCATTTTAGTGGGACACTAGTTTGAAGAGAGCCTTCAAACATTACATTTCATCTTAGTTAATCAAAGATTTTTTTCAATATAAAAAATCATGCTGCAAACCTTTCACTCTGCAAACTTATGGTCTGCTTTGGATGCAAGACTATGCCAATTCTTCCAACTTTTTTATTTGACCCTCTGGGGAAACCCCTTTGAATCATGCTTCTATTTGACTCCATTTTAAAATGCATTTTGAGGTGATTTATTGTGAGGATATCAAGAAGGATGTGAATTCATCCCTCTATCAGTTTATCAATTCACTGATTACCAGGTAAAGTCAGTCAGTCAATAAACATTTATTAAGAATTGTCCATGTTCCAGACACTGCTAAGCACTAAGGATGCAAAGAAAGACAAAAAATCCTTATACTCAAGGAACTCATAATTTAATGAAGGAGATTGCAAATAACTATGTGAAAATAAGCAAAATACAAGATAAATAGAAAACGATCAATAAAGTTTCGAAAGCACTGGAATTCAGAGGGATTAATAATGCTTTCTTTAGAAGACAGTATTTTAGCTGAGATTTGAAAGAAGCCAGGGAAACCAGGAAGTAGAAATGAGAAGAGAAATAGCTAGTGAAAGTATCCAGATTTGGGAAATGGAGTATCTTTTTTAAGGAACATCAAGGAGCCTAGTGACACTGGATTTCAGGAGAAAAAAAATGTACATATAAGCATATACATACATATATATATACACACATATAATCTCTCTGTGTGTATGTGTTTATGTGTATATATGCAGAGGAGGACGGTGTTATAGAGTTTGAGAAGCCTGGAAAAGTGAGGATCCAGGCTACAAAGGGCTTTGAATGCCTTTGAAGAGTATTAATTGTCCAATCTTTGGACAAGTGAATTGTCCAATTCTTTGCATCAATTTGCTTCTTTTCTCTTTTCTTTATCACCAGCACTGCAAAAATGGAAGGAAGCCACTCAGGACTATGTCATTTGGTGTGTTTGCCCATTTTTATGGGGGCAGTTGGCCAAAACAATGAATCCCCTTTAATCTGGTAAACCTTTCCATGATCAGCTATGCTGGTCCTCAGCCATCACATATATAGTTTTTTGTCAGATCTATATCTGAACTCTTTCCAGGTTAGAAGGACTAGACATAACTTATATTTCACTGATAGAGCATTTGAGAACCCAGGGTCACCTTCATACTATGATGAGGCAGGCACTAGGGTAAGACTTTTATGGAGTACTGAATTAAATATTTCCAAGATATTTACATGTAGAATTTTAAATGTTATGAGATTCTAGATAATAGCATTTTGGTTTCAGTTTTGTTAAAGATAAATTACAGGGGTGGAGCCAAGATGGCGAACTGCAGACAGCGTTCTCTGTGAGCTCCTGAGACCTTCCCTCAGACCCAGACAAATTGAGCCTCCGAACTGGTTTTGGAGTGAGGCCTCCACCAAACACTTGGACTACAACACACTTCTATCAACAATCTATTTTGAAAAAACTTCAGAGAAGGTTAGCCTCAGGGGAAATTGGCCACTGGTCGCAATCAGACGCCAGCCGGGGCGGAAGTCCGGGCTGCCATAGAGGGGCGGATTTTAGGCACCCAGGAAGCCCCTGGGAGACCCCTGGGCCACTTTGCTCTGCTTGTGGGCAGGTGCTTTGGCAGATCTGCCTTTGGTAAAGGGTGGATTGAGAGCAGCTGAAAATGTGGTCCTAGTGCATATCTAACCCGACCAGCCTCAGACTGGAAGTCAACTCGGCAAACTGCCCCAGGGCAAATACAAACTGTTGCAGTTTTTTCTGCTTTTGACCAATATCCCAACTTTAAATCATGAGCAAGAAGCAGAAGAGAGCTCTCACCGTAGAAAGCTTTTACGGAGAAAAAATAGAACAGTCCCCAGATCCTGACATTATGAAAACAATCCCAGATGAAGCCACAAAGGCAGACTTAAGTTGGTCTCCCTTTCAGAAGGCTTACCTGGATGATTGCATTAAGAATCTCAAAAGAGAGCTAGAAGAAGAATGGGGAAATAAATTGAGATCAGTGGACCAGAAATATCAAAAACTGGAAAATAGGACTGGTGAATTGGAAAAAGAAAAAAAATCACTGAAAAACAAAATTGGTGAATTGGGAAAAGACAACAATTCACTGAAAAACAAAATTGGTGAATTGGAAAAAGACAACAATTCACTGAAAAATAAAACTGGCAAAATGGAAAAAGAATGCATTGAATCAAGAAATTCAATTGGCCAGCTACAAAAGGAGCTAAAAAAGGTAACTGAAGGAAATAATACTTTAAAAATTAAAATTGAACAAATAGAAGTAAATGCCTCAATAAGACTTCAAGAATCAGTCAAACAAAAACAAAAAAAAATGAAAAAATAGAAGAAAATATGAAATATCTCCTAGGAAAAACAACTTACTTGGAAAACAGATCCAGGAGAGACAATCTAAGGATTATCGGACTCCCTGAAAGCCATGATGAAAAAAAGAACCTGGATGCTATCTTCCAGGAAATCATGAAAGAGAATTGCCCTGATGTTTTAGAATCAGAAGGCAAAATTGGCATTGAAAGAATCCACTGATCACCTCCAGAAAGAGACCCCAAAATTATAACCTCAAGGAATATCGTGGACAAATTTCAGAACTATCGCACCAAGGAAAAGATATTGCAAGCAGGTAGAAACAAACAGTTCAAGTACCAAGGAACTGTAATTAGAATTACACAAGATCTGTCACCTTCCACATTAAAGGATCGAAGGGCCTGGAATCAGATATTCCAAAAGGCAAAAGAACTTGGATTACAGCCAAGAATAAGTTATCCAGCTAAAATGAGCATCATCTTCCAGGGAAGAAGATGGTCATTCAATGATACAGGAAAATTTCACCTATTTCTAATGAAAAGACCAGATCTGAACAAAAAATTTGACCTCCAAATAGAGAACTCAAGAGAAGCATAAAAAGGTAAAAAGGAAAACTCTTGAGAACTATATTTCTACTATAAGTATCCCTAAAGAACGGGGGTATAATTTGATTTTTCTTTGATAATAATGGAAAAGAAATTAGAGGTGCAACGGATACCATACTGAAAAAGAAAAAGGGGGGGGAGGAGGCAAAATAAAGTAAAAATAAAGGAGGTAAAATAAGGCAAAATCTCATAAAGAGACATAGAAGATCTAATATAATTGAGGGGAAGAAGGGAGGGCGATGAGTATTGTGTAAACCTTACTCTCATTAAATTGGACTCTAAGAGAGTATATCAGACACCTTTGGTTTCAAAGAAAGGCCTGACCCTCCTTGTGGGAAGGTGGGAGGAAAAGGAGAAAAGGAAAGGGATAAACTAATAGAAGGATTAGGGGAAAGGTATAAAGGGGAGGGAAGGACTCTAAAGGGGGGAGGACTATTGGTGAGAGGTGGTCATCAAAAACAAAGTACTGGGGAGGGGGGAAGGGAGAGAGGGGAAAGGGAAGAGAAAATCATAACTCTGGGTAAATAAGATGGCAGGGAATACAGATATAGTTATTTTAACTGTGAATGTGAATGGGATGAATTCTCCCATAAAATGCAAGTGGGTAGCAGACTGGATTAAAAGCCCAAATCCTACAATATGTTGTTTACAAGAAACACATTTAAAACATAGAGTTACATACAGAGTGAAGGTAAAGGGCTGGAGCAGAATCTTCTATGCTTCAGGTGAACAAAGAAAGGCAGGGGTAGCAATCCTTATCTCGGATCAAGTAAAAACAAAAATAGATCGAATTAAAAGAGATAAGGAAGGAAACTATATTTTACTAAAGGGTACCATAGACAATGAAGCAGTATCAATACTAAACATATATGCACCAAGTGGTATAGCATCCAAATTCCTAGAGGAGAAACTAACAGAGATGAAAGGAGAAATAGACAGTAATACTATACTAGTGGGGGATCTCAACCTTGCTCTCTCAGAATTAGATAAATCAAATCACAAAATCAATAAGAAAGAAGTTAGGGAGGTAAACAAAAGGCTAGAAAAGTTAGGTATGATAGATCTCTGGAGGAAATTGAATGGTGATAGAAGGGAGTATACTTTTTTCTCAGGGGTTCATGGAACTTATACAAAAATTGATCATGTGTTAGGGCATAAAAACCTCAAAATCAAATGCAGAAAAGCAGAAATAGTAAATGCATCCTTCTCAGATCATGATGCAATAAAACTCACATGTAATATAAGGCCAGGAGAAAATAGACCACAAGTTAATTGGAAATTAAATAATCTAATCCTGAAGAATGAATGGGTGAAAGAGCAAATTATAGACACAATAGATAATTTCATCCAGGAGATTGGCAATAATGAGACAACATACCAAAATTTGTGGGACACGGCCAAAGCGGTTATAAGGGGTAATTTTATATCTCTAGATGCTTATTTGATAAAACAGAGAAAGAGAAGATCAATGAACTGGGCTTACAATTAAAAAAGCCAGAAAAAGGCCAAATTAAAAACCCTCAATTAAATACCAAATTGGAAATTCTGAAAATTAAAGGGGAGATCAATAAAATTGAAAATAAGAAAACAATTGAATTAATAAATAAAACTAAGAGTTGGTTTTATGAAAAAACCAACAAAATAGATAAGCCTTTAGTTAATTTGATTGGAAAAAGGAAAGGGAAAAATCAAATTGTTAGTCTCAAAAATGATAAGGGAGAACTTTCCTCCAATGAAGAGGAAATTAGAGTAATAATTAGGAGTTTCTTTGTCCAACTTTATGCCAATAAATTTGATAATCCAAATGAAATGGAGGAATATCTACAAAAATATAGATTTCCCAGATTAACAGAAGAGGAAATAAATTATTTAAATAGCCGTATTTCAGAAAAAGAAATAGAACAAGCTATTAACTCTCTAAGAAAAAATCTCCAGGGCCAGATGGATTTACATGTGAATTTTACCAAACATTCAAAGAACAATTAATACCAATACTATATAAACTATTTGAAAAAATAGGGAAAGAAGGTGTACTACCAAATTCCTTCTATGACACAGATATGGTGCTGATAGCTAAACCAGGTAGGGAGAAAAGTGAGAAAGAAAACTATAGACCCATTTCCCTAATGAATATTGGTGCAAAAATTTTAAATAAGATTCTAGCAATGAGATTACAGAAAGTCATTCCCAGGATAATACACCATGACCAAGTAGGATTTATACCAGGAATGCAGGGCTGGTTCAATATTAGGAAAACTATTAGCATAATCAATTACATTAATAATAAAATTAATAAAAACCATATGATTATCTCAATAGATGCAGAAAAAAGCCTTTGATAAAATCCAACACTGATTCCTATTAAAAACACTGGAGAGTATAGGAATAAATGGGCTTTTCCTTAAAATGATTAGTAGTATCTACTTAAAACCTTCAGCAAGCATCATATGTAATGGAGTCAAACTAGAACCATTCCCAATAAGATCAGGAGTGAAACAAGGCTGTCCACTGTCACCATTATTATTTAATATTGTCTTAGAAATGTTAGCTTTGGCAGTAAGAGAAGAAAAAGAGATTAAAGGAATTAGAGTAGGTAATGAGGAAACCAAACTATCACTCTTTGCAGACGACATGATGAAATACATAGAGAACCCTAAAGACTCAACTAAAAAAACTACTAGAAACAATTCACAACTTTAGTAAAGTTGCAGGATACAAAATAAATCCACATAAATCATCAGCATTTTTATATATTACCAATAAAGTTCAGCAGGAAGAGATACAAAAAGAAATTTCATTCAAAGTAACTGTTGATAGTATAAAATATTTGGGAATTTATCTGCCAAGGGAAAGTCAGGAACTATATGAACTAAACTACAAAACACTCCACACAAATAAAATCAGACCTAGTCAACAGGAAAAACTTAAAATGCTCATGGGTAGGCTGAGCGAATATAATAAAAATGACAATACTACCCAAACTAATTTACTTATTTAGTGCCATACCAATCAAACTCCCAAGAAATTATCTTACAGATCTAGAAAAAATAGTAGCAAAATTCATTTGGAAGAACAAAAGGTCAAGAGTTTCAAGAGAATTAATGAAAAAAAAGGCTGATGATGGTGGACTTGCTGTACCAGATCTAAAACTATATTACAAAGCAGCGGTCATCAAAACCATTTGGTACTGGCTAAGAAATAGAGTAGTCGATCAGTGGAATAGGATAGAATCGCAAGACAAACTAGGCAATAACTATAGCAATTTAGTCTTTGATAAACCTAAAGACCCCAGCTTCTGGGATAAGTACTCACTATTTGACAAAAACTGCTGGGAAAACTGGAAATTTGTGTTGAAGAAATTAGGGCTTGACCCACATCTAACACCACATACCAAGATAAGATCTAAATGGGTTCATGATCTGGATATAAAGAGTGATACTATAAGTAAATTAGAGGAACGTAATATAGTTTACCTCTCAGACTTATGGAGATGGAATAAATTTATATCCAAAGAAGAACTGGAACTCTTAATTGAAAACCAGATAGATAACTTTGACTATATGAAGTTAAAAAGTTTTTGTACAAACAAAACCAATGTAATCAAGATTAGGAGGGAAGCAATAAATTAGGAAATCATCTTTACATTTAAGGGTTTTGATAAAGGTCTCATCTCTAAAATATATAGAAAATTGTCTCATATTTATAAAAATTCAAGCCATTCTCCAATCGATAAATGGTCAAAGGATATGAACAGACAATTTTCAGAGGATGAAATTAAAACTATTTTTAGTCATATGAAAAGGTGCTCCAAATCAGTATTGATAAGAGAAATGCAAATCAAGACAACCCTGAGGTACCACTACACACTTGTCAGATTAGCTAAAATGACAGGAAAAGTTAATGATGAATGTTGGACGGGATGTGGGAAGGCTGGGACACTGATGCATTGTTGGTGGAGCTGTGAACGGATACAGCCATTCTGGAGAGCAATTTGGAACTATGCTCAAAAAGTTATCAAACTGTGCATACTCTTTGACCCAGCAGCATTTCTATTGGGTTTATATCCCAAAGAAATCATAAAGGAAGGAAAGGGCCCCACATGTGCAAGAATGTTTGTGGCAGCCCTTTTTGTAGTGGCTAGAAACTGGAAACTGAATAGATGCCCTTCAATTGGAGAATGGCTGAACAAATTATGGTATATGAATATTATGGAATATTATTGTTCTGTAAGAAATGACCAGCAGGACAATTTCAGAGAGGCCTGGAGAGACTTGCATGAACTGATGCTGAGTGAAATGAACAGAACCAGGAGAATATTATACACGGCAACAACAAAGTATATGACGATCAATTCTGATGGACATGGCTCTCTTCAACAATGAAATGTTTCAAACCACTTCCAATTGTTCACTGAAGAAAGCCATATACACCCAGAGAGAGGGATGTGAAATGCGGACCACAACATAACATTCTCATACTCTTGATTGATGTTTGCTTACATTGTGTTTCCTTTATCTGATATGTCTTTCATGTAGATACAATTTTTCTTGCACAACAATGATAAGTTTGGAAATATGCATACATATATTTGATTTGCCAAATATTTTAACATAATTAACATGTAGTGGATATCCTGCCATCTAGGGGAGGGGTGGGGAGTTGGGGAGAAAAATCTGTAACAGAAAGCTATGTAAGGGTTAATGTTGAAAAATTACCCATACATATGTTTTGCAAATAAAATAAATTTTAAAAAAAAGAGCAGAAAAAATAAAGATAAATTACATAGTCTCATTGATGTGTTTTTTTTAGGAGTCTCAAAGTAATAACAAATATTTTTTGTTCTTGAAGAAATTCTAGTGGCATTTCTGATTTTAGAGCTTAATTGCATGGAAAATTAGGTTTCTGTGAATGCTTGCTGGGAATCAGAGGGTCATGATATCATGCCATAATTGGCAACATTTTTGTCAAGTTTTTCATAATCTAATCCAATGTTTTATATATAAAAAGGGTCAGAAGCCCAAGTTGACTACATACTTGGGCAATGATTTATGGAAAACTACTTAGTCTTTCTGAGCCTCAGTTTCCTTATAAATCAAATAGGGCAATCATCATTGCAATTTCTGCTTCATAGGATTATTGTGAGAATTACACAGGATACTGTGTGTATGTTGCCATAATGCAAACGTGTCTTATGAGAGTCAATGTCTCTGAATTAATACAAAGAAGAATATACTTTGTTGGCTAAAATCGATCTTGTAAGGGCTTCTATTCTATCTCTCAGAATGTAATTAAAACTTAGAAAGAGAAAAAATAGAAATGTGTCAATGGAAAAACAACAACACAACAGGCTAACATAAAAAGTGATTTAGTTTTTAAAGGTTTTAAAATTTTAAAAAATTACATTATCCCTTAATAAACCAAATGGTTTATTTAATTCAAATGTCAATTATGTATGTATTTTGGGGAAATAAAAACTTCTCAAAGCTTTTCTGAAACTTTGAATAACTTGGCTTAGTCTGATGCCTTTAAATATTTTTCATTCTATGAAATAATTATCCCAGAATGGCCACATGCCACCAAATAGTCTCAAGAATGTGCATTTCACAGAACAGAGTACAAAGTTTATGAACAACATCGACTGTAATGGTTTAGAAATCTCAGCCATTCAAAATGGACAACTTTGATTCCATTAAATTAAAAAGGTTTTGCACAAGCAAAACTTTCAGAAATAAGATTAAAGGGGATGTACAAAGGTGGGAAAAATCTTTATAGTCATATTTCTGACAAAGGTCTCATTTCTAAAATATATAAAGAACTGTGTCAATTTATAAGAATACACATCATTCCTCAATTGATCAATGGTCAAAGGATATGAACAGACAATTTTCAGATGATGAAATTAAAGTTATTTACAGTTATATGAAAAAATGCTCTAAATCACTATTGATTAGAGGAATGCAAATTAAAACAACTCTGAGGTGCTGTCTCATACCTCTCAGATTGGCTAAGATAACAGGAAAGGATAATGGTAAATGTTGGAGGGAATGTGAGAAAACTGGGACACTAATGCATTGTTGGTGGAGTTGCAAACTGACCCAACCACTTTGGAGAGCAATCTGGAACTATGCCCAAAGGGCTATAAAATTGCATACCTTTTGACTCAGCAGTGCCACTTTTGGGTCTGTATTCCAAGGGAATTATAAAGGAGAGAAAAGGACCCATTTGTACAAAAATGTTTGTAGCAGCTTTTTTTGTGGTAGCAAAGAATTGGAAAAGGAGTGGATGCCCATCAATTGGGGAATGGCTGAACAACTTGTGGTAGAAGAAGGTAATGGAATATTATTGTTTTATAAAAAGTTATGAACAAACTGATTACAGAAAGACTTGGAAAGATTTATATGAACTAATGCTGAACGAAACAAACAGAAGAGCAAGAATGTGCGATGATTGACTATGAAAGACTGGATACTTCTCAGTAGTTCAGTGATCCCAATAGACTTTGGGCAGAAAAATGTCATCTGCATCCAAAAAAAAGAACTAAGGAGACTCAATGTAAATCAATACATGCTATGTTCACTTCTTTTTTCTGTTTTTTTTTAATTTCTCCTATGGTTTTTCCCTTTTGCTCTGATTTTTCTTTCTCAACATAATTCATAAATCAATGTGTATTAAAATATATCAACTAAAAAAAAAGAAATCTCAGCCATAGTTTGGTTATCTGGTGATCTTTCACAGAGGAGTCTGTCCTACTACCTGATTCCTCATTAGTAAACAAAAAAGCTGGATTAAGTGGCCTTGTAGGATTTTACTAGTTCAAAATCTATAAACCAACAATCCTGGAAAATTCCTTAAAAAAGGACAATAAGGAATAAGCTCAGGATCTGAAAGCTCTAGGGGCAGACAGTTGAGGCTGGAGGTTGAAATGGCAGAGAGAACACAGACTAAAGGCTAAGAAAAGGAGACAATTAAACTATATATTCTTATATTGGTATTTTGTAGCTCTCATGTATTTGCAAATGTTAATACCCTCCACATTCCCATAAACAGTGAGCTCCAAGTGGAAAAAAAAACCTTTTTCTTCATGATTTTTGTATCTTTTTATAAAGTCTAGCACTGTGCCTTGCAAATAATTGGTTGCTGAATAAATGAATGGCAGAGAAAAATGAAATACTTGAATCCAAGATCAGAAAGCCCAATAGTACGATAAAGTACTGGAAAAGAGACCAACAGAAAATAAGCCTTCCAAGTTGACCATGAAATTGATTTAGAATTAAATCATAATATAAATTAATGTTGTCTCAATACTATACTAACAGTTATTCTGGCAGGGAGGGAGAAGGTTGAAGAGATGATCAAAAATGCAACTGATTCTGGAAAGGGAGGTTCTAGAGATACAATGTTAACAAGGGGGATCCAGGTCTCAGCAAGCCTCAAAAGATCAGGATAGCAACAATATCTGTTCTCTAGGTTTTCATGATCCTGTCCTCCACGGCTGCCCCTCCTACCTGTCTGAGGATTCCTTTTCAGTCTTCTTGGCTGACTCAGAATCCATATCATCTCCTAACAGAATGAACCCAGACTCTGCCTTGAGCTTTCTTTTCTTCTCTTTCTATATTGTTTGACAATCTTACTAGCTGTCTTAAGTTAACTTCTCATCTCTATGCAGATGTTAGGGGAGATATAATCTCATATCTCCAATTGTCTCTGGTATTTTGTGGATGTCTCATAGAAAATACAAACTCAGAATTTCCAAAACGGAACTTACTATCTTTATCCTCCTTTATCCTCCAAATTTCTATTACTGTTGAGAGTAGCATCCCAGCCACCAAGGTCCACAACCTCAGGATCATCTTTAACTTCACCCTCATTACACAAAGCCAATTTCTGCTGTGTGATCCTTTCTACCTTCACAACTCATCTATATCTTCTTGTCTTCACAAGGCCATTATATTGATGTAAGTCCTCAGCTTTTCTCACCTGGACTAGTGTAATAACCTTCTGATTGGTCTTTCTGCCTTGTTTTTCCTTATTTCAATTTCTTTTCCACTTAGCTGTCAAAGTGATCTTCCTGAAGTTCAGATATGACCATGTCACTCCTCTACTCCATAAATTCTAATAGCTCCCTATTAACTTCAGGATCAAAGATAAAATCCTCTCCCATTTAAAGCCCTTCACAGCTTAGTCCCATTCTATCTTTCTAGTCTTCCTACCTTTTGTCCCTTCCACATCTTGTATGATCCAGTGATACTGGCTTTGTTTCTTTGCTATCTACCTTTGCTACCTTTCCACCTACCAAGCTTTTTGACTAGTATTTCCCTCTATACCTGGACTGCTTTTACTTTACACCTTCCTTTTTGGATTTCTTGGCTTCCTTTAAGACTAAGCTCAGATCTCACTTTCCAGTATACTCAGTCTACTCTCTCCTTCCTTTCCTTTACCTCCTAGTATCTTGCTTCCAAAATTACCTGCTATTTCCATGGTGCAAACAAATGCATATACATATGCTTGCACACACACACACACACACACACACACACACACACACACCCCACACAATCTTTTATTAAGTTATTTTAATGTTATCTCCCCAATTAGAATGTTAGCTCCTTGAGGTCAGGGACCATGTTTTTGCTTTCATATCCTCAACTCCTAGCTTAATGAGAGCTTTATAAATGTTTGTTGATCAATTGTGATAATACCTTTAAACAATAATTATAGCACTGAAACAGTAAATGAACTTAACTGGCTTTATTGAAAGACTCACCAGCTTTAGAAAGTCATAACAATTGCCCAGAAAGCCAAATACTTCAAGATACTATTCATCTCAAGTGCCTGTGGTGGAGGTTGTTCCATTTAAAACATTTCCTGTTATAAAATGGTTTCTCCCACTTCTTAAAAATCTTTATACAGAAATAACTTCTCAATGGAATACATATTTTATTTTAATAATTGCTTTTTTGTCCTTGGTTCATACCAGACACAGAATAGCCCTAGCCAGTGGAGATTTATCTAAGGAATAAAAAAGAATTCTTTTGTGTTTGTAATTATTAAACCATTACCTTCTCATGCTTTAGCTATTCTCTGATGGTATTTATGAGGTTTATATCAAATTTCACCTAAGTATACTTTGTAGTTTAAATTAAATCCATCTTCATATTTAATGTTTCCAAAATATTTTTGTACCACTAAAGTTATGTTTACACTCTTAAAAAGTCAAGAGTTAACCTCTCCCCCCAACAACAAAAAAGAAAGCAATATTTTGTAGCATATCTAAAACCATGAAGAAAGGCATATCAAAGAGTCTTAAAGAATACAGAAAATATTAGGTAAAATCATGAAAAGAAATTAAAACTAATATGCAAAAAAGGTACATTTGAAGGATTACTAGTTCATCTGCAAACTGACAGATGAAAACTAGTTAGACATTAATTTTTTAGAAGATACTTTCATTAAATTAAAATACAGTAAAAAAAAAAGAAAGAAATACAGTACTTCAAAAGCAATGTGTTTAAAAATTTCACTGAAATACCTCATCTTTTATGAAATGCCTATTAATTCAACAGAAGTGGTGGGCCTTGATGATTCAGTTTTCAGTAATTTACTCTTTTCCCATAAAGTCAAACTTTTAAAACTGTTAATTTTTTTTAAAAAATTAAAAAATGTTAAAAAAAAAACAAGCAGCTCTGCACTTGGGCAGGGAGATTGAGATTTAGAGTTAATATGAACAGAAACCAAAGGTCAGAAGAAAATGAATTTGGGAATAAAAAGGAAATATATTAATTAATAGTATAATAATCTAAAGAGAAAGATAAATGGAACTTGAGGGGAAAATGTCTGAAGGACAAGAAATCAAAGCTTATGAAAAAAACTTAAGGAGAATATAGTAGGTGGGAAATATCAAAAGACAATAAATAAGTAACTAATTTGGTCACTTACTAAGTGATATGATGAGGGATAATGACTTCTTTGAGGATCATCAACTTACCTCATCCTATGTTATGATGGCCTTTAGGTCTGAGATTTCTGTGGAGATTTCTCAGGCCCACAGTTTGAAACAACTAATAATTTTTGGAGAGATTTCAGAAGCCTCTAATCTGGTTCAGCAGTTTTAGGATAACTTAATCCATTTTGTGTTATAAAATACTCCTAGGGAGAACCATGGGATTCCCCAGATTAGGTCAATTAAATAGGGTGATCCTTTCCAATTAACAAGAGAAAAAATTGAAAAGGGACCATTTTATTGCACTGACATTCCACACAAATGAAAGTAGAATTATAAAGTTCTAAGGTTTTAGGTTCAGAAGACACTTTGGAGGACATATAAGTCAACATAGTGTAAGGTAATGGAAAGGATGTTGAATTTTGAAGGCTTTGATCTGAATTTCAATCTCAGCTTTTTCTACATTATCCTGTGATCACTTTACTTGTCTGGGACTCAGTGTTTACCTTATATTTAAAGTAAGCAAGTTGGTCTCGATGACTTCTGATAGAGGCTCAAAGTTGAGGATCCTAAAAATATGTTTCCTGCTACAGGATGAGAAAGATGAGATTAAGGATAGGTGAATAAATCAAGTTAGTAACCTTTGATGACTTTGTAAGAGAGGTAATAGATCAGGACACAAAAGATCTCGGACAAAACCCGAGTATTAGAGCTACCTTTTTATCAAAAAAGAGGAGGCTTTGCTCTTGACTTCTAATATTTCCTTGTCATGTCTTTCCATCCTTATCTATCTTGCCTTCTAGAGCTTATTATTTTGTTTATGTCATGGTCTAAGAAGGCAGCATGATTCAAATCTTACCTAAAGCTTCAAGGTCTTATTTCAATGCTTAGTGGTTCATAACTATTGACTCTGGCTCTGATAGTTTGTGTGAGGCGCTGTGCCAAATTCTAGGGAACACAATCTTTGTTTTTATGGAGTTTGCACTTTACTGAGTTAAACCATGTTCATATTGCTAATATCAAATGTAAAGTTCTTACATAGTTAATTCTGGGAGAGAAATGTATGTTTTTTCAATTAACTATAAATAAAATAGCAACAATACTTGGTTGAACTTTAGTCCTTTTACCCTTCACCATAAACCTATACTATAGCATATATTTGACAAGACCAATTTTGGTATGGATTTTGCCTGAATGCATTCAAATTGTGTTTTAAATTCTTGATGTGATGCTCAAACAGAGCATTAGCAAGAGCTACAGTGAACAAACTACACTCAGCAGAAAGGAAACAACCATGAGACCCACCAGCCTTTCCCTACTGCGATCTGCTGCATATACATTTGTGACATTTACTTTGACTCTAATGCTAAAAGCTTTCTAAGATCAGTAGCATGTCTTATTTTAGCACAGTGTCCAAGGGGATTTGCTATTAAACACAGAATTATCCCAGAGTATTAACCTTCAATGTAGTGACAAGTGTTTAAACCTAAATAAATATACTGATTCATAATTTGCCTAGGGGGTGACTGTTAGAGAGAATAGAAATTAAAACATGGACTCACTCTAGTCCAACTTAACCGAGTTAAGCGCACACATTAATCATACTGGCCCTCTCATATCTTGAACACTAAGCCTCAGGGTACCAATCTAAACACCGTGCTTGGCTTGCATCCATCTTTTAATATGGGGCTATGATTTTAGCTGTCATATTTTAATACTAGTTGATTGCCAAAAAGGTGAAAATTCTCCTGAGGTCTCAATACAATTCTTAAAATAACTAACTGCCTGAGGAACCTTGGAAAAACATTTGCTACTAATCCTCTGGACCATTCAAAATCATCTCACTCAATATTTTAAAGACATGAGATAAGACTTACAGAGAGAATGAGAAGAGAACTAGAAGTGAGGTCAGAGGATATGGCTTTAAATCTCAAATCTGCCACTTACTCCCCACCTGTGTGATTTTGGCCTTACTTGCTTCAGGTAATAATTCAATCATTATCATCATCATCATCATCATCATCATCATCATCATCATCATCATGATAGCATTTATATCATATCTACTATGTGCTAAGCACTTTGAAAATATCTCATTAAATCCTCACAAAAGCCCTGGGAGGTAGATGCTATTATCTGCATTTTATAATCTGGTAAACTGAGGCAAACAGAAGCTAAGTGACTTGCCTATGGTCACACATTTGAACTCAGTTTTTCTTTACTCTATATCCAGTACTTTGTCCACTGAGATCTTCTCTAGGTTTCCCTCTAGCTTTAAATCAAGCATCTTCTTAATCACAAATTATGCTTTTTAAGTTTCAAAGATCACTTTTCTTTCAATCTTCCTTGATGGAAATATTTTTAAATGTGTTTAACACTTAGTAAATGACCATGGCAAATGTGATTTAATCATTTATTGATTAGTGTGGCATAAATTGCATATTTGACATTGTTCATCTGAATTTTTATCGATCACTTGGCCACATAATGAAACTTGCTTTCCTGAATAAATTCCTGATGGACATTAACTTCTTTCTCATCAAATGTCTTTTTTCATACAAATGGAGAAGAGAATGTACAGTAAATAGTAGTTCTATCTTTATTATATATAATAATAGAGGAAATCTATGACTCATACTCCAAAATCCCAAAATAACCTAGGAAGCATTTATGGATGGTTAACTGAAAGATTAGGTGACTTGTCTAGGATTAGAGGAAATACTTGAATCCAGATCTTCCTGATTGTAGGCTGTCTACAGTCTGCCAAATTTGCCCTAGGTCATATAGCAAGTAAGTGGGATAACCATGATTGGAATACAGGATTCTTGAAGTCTATTCTAGAACTCTTTTCAAAAAATTACATTTGCTTGCAGTTTATGCCTCTGGATGCTTTACCTTCTGTTTTTTTTTAAACTAAGATAGTATCAACATTATACTTTTAAAATTCATTATTCGGCATAAGGAAAATATCCTCTGAAAGTTAGGGTATATAATGAGTCAGTGTTGTTACTGGAAGGAGTGTCTGAGCTGTCCGATGAGTTCCTAATATTTAAGTCATGAGACAGAAGTGGGAGAGAACAGAAAAAGCAATTTTTATACATTCATAAGAAACACAGTCACATCTTGTGATTTACAAAACTATTTTTCCATGAGATTGCCTCATTTTACTGGTGGCACTATTTGAGATATAAGTCTGGAGTCAGGAAGACCTGAGTTCAAATTGAACCTGACATTTGACCTTAAGAAACTAATTTAACCTTAGTTTGTCTTGTATCTTCATCTGTAAAATAGCGTTAATAAAAGTATCTGCCTTGTGATTCTTGTGAGAATCAAAGGAGGTAATATATAGAAAGTGCCTGACACAAAGTGCACACTATATAAATGCTAATTGTTTATTATCATCCTTATGGGTATTGTTATATTTTAATTTCTTTGTTAGGTTTACACTGATTTACAGAATCCTGACATTTCATTACCATTTGGGCTGCTACTTCACATAAAGAGAGGCAGCCTGACATGGTGGTTGGAAGACTGGCTCTGTGCTGAGGGTACAAAAAGAGACAAAAAACAGTGTCTTCCTCAAGAAGTTTGCAATGAGACATACTAGCAATGAATGTAATGCCACCCTTGAGAGTCAGATACATCATTCTAATTCTACCTCTTAATGCTCCAGGCAACTATCTACCATTTAAATTCCTGTAAAACTGTTGTAGTTTGTCCTTTGTTCTTGAAAAGGACCATAACATTAGGGAGGTTATGCCATGACATGCAAATGAATTGAATTTGAGTGAGGGAGGGCTGTGCAAGATCACCTGCCTCACTTTCCCCTCCAGAGCCATCTGGATCCAGTGCCGAGATACAGATCAAGATGACTGGAGTGAAGAGTTCCTGACACTAATGAAAACCACCAAATTTGGACGAAGAATAAATTAACATAAAGCTCTTTATAATGTGGTGTCATAGCCTACATAGATTAAAGCAACAACAATGTGGTAATATATTCAAGCACAAAGAAAGTTATGCATTAAACACTTCATTTATATGGAATTAAATGAAAGTGTTCAAAATACCAAAATTTTGCAAAATACATAAATTGATATAACAGAATAGAACTAAAATTAGTTATTTGTAAAAATGAAAGGTTACATTCAAAAATGCAAAGTACTCCAATTAACAGAATAGAAATTTAAAACAAATAAAATTAAACAAGCTATCAAAAAACTTCCAAAAGAAAAAAAAAGTCTGGATTAGATAGATTTTCAAGGGTATGCTATCAAATGTTTTTAAAGAGCCACCAAAACCAAGATGACACAAATTATTCTCAAGAATTAAGAATAAATTCTAAGAAAGTCTTTCTATCAGATAAATCTAACATTAATATCAAAACCAAGGAATGATAAAATGAAGAAAGCCAATATCACTAATATAATAATATGCAGTAAAATATATGAAAATAATGTAAAAAAACCAGTATCACTAATGAATGTAAAAAAATGTAAATGAGATCTTAGCAGAGGCTACAAAAATGTTTCCATAAAAATGATCAAGCTGGATTTATGCAAAGAATACAAGGATTTTTTACATTGGCATAACAAACAAATTCATCATAGAGACAGCAACTGGATCTTAGATTTCATTAGCCTGATGAGAAAACTCTACCAACTACAGTTGACACCTCTGCCATTTATAATCTTGGAAAGCAAGAGTTTCCTTGGAAAGCAAGGGGTTAAATGACATGTGCAAAACAAAACACCCCAAAATATATAAAATCAGATAGCTATCCCAGTCCTTTCATTGTGAATTAATATTTCAATAATATTTTCTTTGATATTTTCAGATACTTAATTTTGATAACTGTTTAAAGAATAGGATTAAATAGAGAAACTGGACATGGTTTTAAATGTGATGGCATATTCTGGAAACATAGCACCAGAATGATTAGTCTGGCAGAACAAGTCATCAGATAAAGGGTGACTCTTTTTGAGTAATGATTTGAGCAAACTATGAGTCAAAGAGAATCACAGGTGCCAGTGTCTATAATTAGCTGCTGAAGCTTTAGGGAAAGAAGGGAAATAGCAACACATGTTAGAAAATCCAAATTATTCACTGATCTTTTCAGTCATGTTCCTGCCTAGTCATCCCACAATTGAATCCTATCTGGGCATCAGAGTCCATGCTGTGGAAGAATTGTTATTTAGCAGTATATCCCTTAATTCTGGTGTGTGTGTGTGTGTGTGTGTGTGTGTGTGTGTGTGTGTGTGTGTGTGTGTGCAAATGTGCTTGTATATGTAAGCACATTTGCACACACACACACACACTAGTTACAGGAAAGAACAATTAGCACATAAATCAGTTATTGTACTTTTAGGTTTCTATTGTCAAAACTATTTGTTACATGTTATAGGAAAGAGGGAAGACATTTAAAAGGTAGCACTCAGGGAAAGGGAGGTAGGAAAGTCAGGCTATATAATCATTTTTTTAACTTTTTAGAGACTGGAAAAATTACTGTGTATCTGTAAGCTTTGCTTTAGAAAATATTAGTTTTCTAATAGATCAGGTTTTTTTAAAGAATAAATTTCTGGGGAAAAGTGAGGAAAAAGGGAATATGATATTGCAAAAAGATTCTTCACTTTTGAAAAGGATTTATATCAACCATATTCTACCTATATGACTTTAGGGTTATCATTTTCTCTTTCTGTGCTTCAGTTTCCTCATCTATAAAGAGGAGATTGGACTAGATGATTTCTGAGATTTCTTCCATAGTATAAATTAGTGATACCATTTACATAGGTTGCTGTAGGATTCTTTGAAATATCCAGTTCCCTAAACATACCATATTATGAATGATCAAAATTCTGTAACTGTAACTTTTTAGGAACACATCTACTTTTGTATCAATATGAATAATATTTTATGTAAATTTATCAAGGAGACTCACTTTCCTGAGTTCAAATCTAGCCTTACTCATTTACTAGCTGTATGACCTAGAAAAGTCACTTAATCCTGTTTGCCTTAGTTCCCTCATCTGCACAATGAGCTGAAGAAGGAAATGGCAACCACTCCAATATCTTTGCCAAGAAAACCCCAAACAAGGTCACAAAGAGTAGGATATAACTGAGCAACAATCATCACATCATGATTATTGTTATTCCCCTCATGATGATTATGATAAGGGGAAAGGACCCACATGTGCAAAAATGTTCATATAGTTCTTTTTGTAGTGGCAAGGAATTGGAAATTGAATAGATTCCCATCAGTTGGGGAAAGGCTGAATAAGTAATGGTATATAAATGTACTGGAATATTATTGTTCTCTAAGAAATGATGAGCAGGCTGATTTCAGAAAAAAAAACCTGGAAAGACTGACATGAACTACTTCTGAGTGATGTGATCAGAACCAAGAGAATATTGTATACAGTAACGTCAAGTTAATGTGATGATCAACTCTGATGGACTTGGCTCTTCTCAGCAATGTGGTGATTCAAGACAATTCTAATGCCATCTGTTATCAAGAGAGAGAATGATGGAGACTGAATGTAGATTGAAGGATAGTATTTTCACCTTTTTTGTTTGCTTTGCTTTTTCTTTCTTATGATTCCCCCCACGTTGGTCTGATTTTTCTTGTATAACATGACAAAATAGGAATATATTTAAAAGGATTGTACATGTTTAGCCTATATGAGATATCTTGCTAGCTTGGGGAGGGAGAAGGTAAGAAAGGAAGAGAGAAAAATTTGGAATACAAAATATTACAAAAATAAATGTTGGAAACTGTGTATTTGGAAAACTAAAATACTATTGAGAGGAAAAATCATGTCACAGAGACTCATTTTGCGGTATATATTGACATTTTAACACTTCTTTGATGTGTCTCCAGGTATTTTGAAAAACATTTTATCACCTAAATACATATAGGATTTGAAGTTTCTTTAGAGTAAGAACATTTCAGGGTGAGAAATCCCTCTATGTGATTTAGTAGATAAGTCCTAGGGGTTACTTGAATCAAATAAGAAGTTAAATAACTTTCTTTGGGTCACATGGTGAGCAAGTAACAAAGAAAAGATTTGAGTACAAAACGTTTTAACCCTTATTTGACTCTGCCTCAACTGTATTCAAGTATATCTCACTAAATGAAAAAAATAATCTCATTCATATGAATTAAAATCTACATTTAATTTTAAGGAAGAATTAATACTAAGATTAGGCTTTGCTTAGGTTTAGCAAATAAAAATTAAGTCCTTGAATATCTTGACTCAAGATATAACGCCTAGCACATCAGTTTGGATGGAGTGTACATAGGCACTTCAATGAAATTATAATGCTGTACAGTAGAATTCAAATTTGGAAAATGCTCATTTTGGGAGAATTGAGAAACAGATCATCAGCTGGAGTTCCAAAGAGAACTTTTAAAAGCAATGAGTCAACTTATTCATTGCTCAGCTTAATGTGATGACTGAGCTATAAATGACTTGGCTTAGAAGGAAGATAAATACCACTTTCCATAAGAACTGATTTTGTATTCTTAGTGAAACATCAACTTTAGTTATTGAATAAGAAAGTTTAAGGACCTAGAAGTTCTAAATTTTTACTTTCAAAAGAGTGCTTCCCTTCTCTTCAGTCTTCAGTATTTGACATTATTACATCAAAGCAATGTTCTGCAATGTCCTGGAGATCTGTTGTGTTACACATCATCACTAATTAAAAGCAAAAAAAGGAGCTGTTGGACTTTCATGCTATTCAATAGAAGCAAATAATATCATGTCATTTCAGAAATGAGGTTCACAACAACTGCTTCTATGGGTCTAGACAAAAATGGATTAAAAAGCAAGAGGTCTTGGGAAAAACACTGGTCTTGGTATCAGGGAGATTTGGTTTTGAAAGCTGCCTAATACACCAATGAATGATGTGCCCCTGAAAAAGTGAATTAACTTCTCTGGGGCTCAGGTTTTTTATTTATAAAATGAGGATTTTATATTAGATAGCTTCTAATTAATAGCTTCTAAAAAGATGCTATTACTCTATGATAATAAAACTGATATTTATTTTATAGCACTTAAAGGTTTTCAAAGTGCTTTACATTTGTAATCCTTGATATGATAACCCAATAAAGGTGGGTTATTATTGCCTCTATTTTACAGATAAACTAAGGAGGAAAGAGGTTAAGGGTCTTGTCCAGGGTCATGCAGCTAGTAAATATTCAAGGCAGGATTTGAACTTTCTGACTATGAGTCCAGAGCTATCTTTACCATATTACCTAGTTGCCTATTATGAAAGTATAATCTAGTAGATGAGACAATTCTAAGTGATAACACATAGAGAGGCAATATATTTATTTTTCAAAATCAATAAAATATTTATATTTTGAAGTTTTCCTTTTCTCTCCTTCGGGCTCAGCTTTGATTTGGAGAGGAATAAGGATAGAAAACTGATAAAAACCAGATTTATGTAAGTGTGTCAGTACAGGGCCAATCCAAAATACTGGTACCATGAGTCAGAAGTTGCCCAAAATGTAGTAAATCTTAAAATGTTGCTAACTGTGGGTTGCCAAATGAGCAAAAATGGGACACGTGAAAATGGGGCTTGTAATAATTAGGTGAAGGCAAAATTAAGGGAGTGCTCTGGCTTGAAAGAGAACGGTGATGATCACAAATTTAAAGTGGAAAGGGGCTTTAAAAGCCATCCAGTCCAAGTCCTCCTTTTCACAGTTGAAGAACTGCAGTTCAGAGAAGTAAGTGACATGTTCCTAAGGCAGAATTTAATCCCAGAATTTAATGCCTCTGATTATAAATGCAGAAGATTTTCCATCATAGTATACTGGTTGTTGTGATGGCAGAGAAGCAGAGGGTAAGACAAAAGGAAAAAGACAGAGAGAGAATGAGCTGGAGGTTGTACTTTTGATGATAGAGCTTCTATTGGGGATGACTAATCTCTTCATTAACTGTTTAAAAGATAATGTGAAGAGGACACCCTAGAAAACTGAAGATCAGAATGACATAAAAGGTCAAATTCACTCTCCTTGCAGGTAGCATGAAAATGCTTAGGCAGTGGTCATTCTTATCATTCCCGTGCACCCCTCTCCCAGATAACAGGTAAAACTATATAGGTTCTAAATGTAGCACAAAGCAAAAGGGTTTCTAAATCATTTAATTTTTTTTCAGGTATCTCATTGTACTTGTGATGACCCAGTGTGAAACATGAAGCAAGAAACATATTTTTACTAAAATTGTTAAATGTTTTATAATATTGATACATTCTCAGTTCCACATTCATTTTATAATGTTTGCCATAATTTCTAAGCCATATGTGTTTGACATATACACATGCATATGTACATATACATGTCTATATAAACACATGCATATGTACATATACATATACACATACTTTTAGAAAGTAACTAGATGTGGAAAAAAGAAAGTAACTAGATATGAAGCATATTATTTGAGATGCTTTCAAAATTTTGTAACTTTGAAATAAATACTTTATTTAGTTTTTATTCTTTCATTTATTATTGATTGATTTTTTAAATTGTTTTCCCTTGCTTATGGTGGCTACTCATAGGTGTTGACTGATAAAAATGGACTAGCTCATTTTTGACCTTGGCTGCTTTGCCCTTCCTTATCCAGTCTTGTGCCATCTAGTTCCTTGAGGATCACCATATTGGTGCTGCTTTTAGTGCAGACTGACCTTAGCTTTAGTGTACCTTAGAATTCCTGCACTCAAGGAAACCATCAGATCCATCAATAGCAGGGATTAAAAGTGTGCACTACTACCACATGTGACCTAAGTTGGTTTTATTATAGCATTAACTTTTTTTTCTCAGAGCTTTATTAACTTTATCCCATAGTTTGATGTGCAGTTAGGATTCACATTGTGGAGTAGCAGTTTCCTTGAAAAGTTTATTATCAGATGAATCAAATCCTTGTTTACCATTGATTGAAATTATAAAGTTGAGACTATGTACCTGGAAGTATAGTATGTTTGAAAGAGCTATGGATGAAAAGTCAGAAGACCTGTAATTAAACCCCGATGTTTTGTGTCTCTAGGTAATGACCAGATTAAAATATTGATAATATTGCTATATAATTCTAAGAATTCAAGGCTTGCAGTTAGAAATCCTCTGTTTAGATTTTAGTTTCTAATCTCACTGAGGTTTCTTTAACTATAATATTTCCCCAGCTGTAAAATGGAACAATAACACTACTGGTTGATTGTGATGACAAACAAGAAAACGTATTTAAAACATTTTTCTAACCTTAATGCTCTTAAAATTTGTTATTAGTAATTAGAAAACAAAAAGAGGATGTATACAATTAAGTACTAATAAGTTTAAAGTAGGTGCAGTGGATAGAGTATCAGGTCTAGAATCAGGGACTTTCATCTTCCTGAGTTCAAATCTAGCTTTGGATACCTGCTAGCTATGTGACCATATTCCTGTATGCTTGTTTCCTTTTCTGTAAAATGAGTTGGAGAAGGAAATGACAAATCATTCCATTATCTCACCCAAGAAAATCCCAAAGGGGTCATGCAAAGCTGGACATGACTGAAATTACTCACCAACAATAATAACAAGCTTAAAAGAGATGAAAATAATTGGTTGAAAAAAAAGTTTCCAGAGGATTTATGATTAACTGTGCTACTCAACTTCAGACAGAGAAATGAATGGACTCAAGATTCCAATTAAAACATTCATTTTTAGACATGGATAATATGGGAATTTTTGCTTGGCTATGCATTCTATTAGTAGAGTTGTATTTTTTTTTGTTTTCCTTTTAAAATGAAGACAATTGGGGAAGATAGATGGTACAGTGTGTGGAGCACCAACCCTAAAATCAGGAACACCTGAATTCAAATCCAGCCTTACTAGGTGTGTAACATTGAGCAAATCACTTAATTCTGCCTCCAAAAAAAAAATAACAAATTGGAGATAGTTGAGAGGAAGAAAAAATATGTTAACTAAAAATAAAATAAATTGAATAAAAAAGAAGGTAGTTGTGAGAATAATTAGAAAAGTCCTTCTAAAAGAGCTAGGACCAGTATGGAGCCATCAAGGATAGAAAGAATTTTGAGAGAAATCATGGAAGACAAAGGGAGTAATTCAAACAAGGCAAATTAACAAGAAAGAAAAATGATGAGTCTGTAAGTAAGCTGATTGAAGGCTAATATGAAGAGGCTAGCCTAGGGGGATGGAGAAGAAAGATCTTATTAAGCCAAGGACTGAGTACTGGGAGTCAAAGATATAGTAATGTGTGTGTGGGTGCTTGGTATAAAGTAGGGATTCTTAACAATGATCTCTGGTAGTTTGGTGAAGCCTATGGACCCCTTTTCAGAAGAATAGTTTTAATGTATACATTAAAATACATAGGATTACAAAGCCAATCAATCATTGAAACAGTTATATTATTATATATAATATATAACTATTATAGTTATAATATTATATATAATATATAACTATTATAGTTATAATATAATATATTATATTATAAATGAAATATTAAAAAAAGAAAACAAAACCCAATTCAGGGACTTTAGCTTATATTTGATTACTGCTTTAAAGGATCAGCAACAAGGGAAAATAAACCATAGTTTTGCTGAAGGAAGTTTAAATATTATGGAATATAATTCGACAAGATCTGCAGAACCTAATGATTCATTGCTATTTCATTACCTCTTCTGTAGAAATAAAGATGACAATGTGCTCTATTAACACTTCAAATCAGCTTTATTTCAAAGTTCATGAAGTAATTTTCCTGTCAGAATACTTGAAGTAGGTCTTAAGTGAGACCAAATATATTTAGGCCAATTATAAAGTCAGTTGCTTATTAGGCCCAATGCTAAAAGGATTTCTTTCCTCCTTGGTAACTGCATCTGATCAACTGATCAACTGACAAACATTCACTAAGTACCTACTATGTATGGCTACCATGCAAGGTTCTGGGGGTTGTAAATGCAAAGGAGAGACAGCCTTCAAAATGCTTACATTCTTTTGGGAGGAATACTACATGTTCTCATCTAGATAAATAATACAGTGTGTGTATGTGTGTGTGTGTGTGTGTGTGTGTGTGTGTGTGTGTGTGTAGAAAATTCAAGTCACTACATCACCAAATCCTCCATCTATAAAAGAGAAGTAATACCTGATTTTTAACATGCTATTCCAAATACCTTATCATAGATGGTTTTTCAAAGGCAATTATTATGTTGTAGGTAAGTTATGGCAAAACTAAATCAAGCTTGCCAGTGTGTAGTACAATCCCAGGAAAAGAGTTTGTCTGTCATCCAAAAACTAGTCCAGTTCAACTCAGACACTCATAACTAGAAGATCTAGCCAGGTGATGATGTCTTTTTGGGGAGGAAGGGCGAGGATTTTGCACTCACTAAAGCAGAGAGGAACTAGATATCTGAGGGTCACAGCCCACACTAAGGAATCCATGAATGCTGCTCTCCTTACCTCAAAAAATTGTTCTGATGAAATAAAATAATACTTTGAAGACTATAAATAACCAAACAAGTAAACATATGTGATTGTAGTCCTTGTATTAGATATCCTCTAGCTTTCTTTTCTCTCATCAAAAACCTAGATATACTTTAGGGGGCTTCCAGCTTTTCTGGCTCAATCCCTTTACCCAGACAATCTGGACCTGCTGCTCTGCAGGGATGATCGCCAGTTCCCCTTATAAGCACCCATTATTACAAGGCTTGGAATAAAAATAATTTTCTGTGTTGATAGAAACAAATTTGGTTCATATATGAGTCCATAAGAATAAATATGCACCTCATGAAAAAAAAATCTTGCTCTAGACCTGAGCAATCTCTGGGACATGTCTGGTTAGGCTCCAGTTGAAGGCAGCTAGAGTAGTTTTCCTTGGTTGAGCTACACCCACCAAATCTGTACCCTGCCTTCTTTGCTCTCTTTTCTGCCCCAAGAAGGTGTTAGTGCTTCTTGTTGCTCTTTCCATCTTCTACAGACCCTGTCAGCAGGTCTTGTCAGACCCTTTGCCATTGTCCTGCAATTATGCTTCTGTTCCCTGTACCATATGGCAGTTCTACTTGATATTCTTGGCTGTTCAATTCTTCAAAAAAGGCTTCCTTATCTGGCTGCCCTGAAGGCAGGACTTGACTTCCTTTTGTATCTGTGTCATCAGTATAGAAAAAAGTAAGCTTTTGTGTTGGTTGCTTGATGATTCCTCACAATTAGTCTTCTTCCAGCAGATAGTATCCATTCCCTTTTTAGGACAAATATCTAAACAGTAGCCAAACTAGAATTTACTTCTCTACGACATCCCTTGCATCTGTCCGGTTCCCTCTACTCTGATGTACAAGTCCTCATTACCTCATGCTAGAACTATTACAATAACCTCCTATTTGACTTCTCTGCTCTGAGTCCAACCTCATCATTCATCCCAGAACTACTAGTGATTTTCTTAAAAAATGACCAGGAGACCTCTCTCCCTCAAAAAAACTCCGTCTCCCATTTCTGGACTTCCTCACTGGCTGTTCCCTATGCTTGGAATACTATTTATTCTTGATGTTGTTGTTCATCCCTCCTTCTTGACGAATACCAATGACATCACAAAGGTGATGTCTGGAATGAATTGGATTTAAGTGAGACAGAGCTGCCTTTCTGCCTTGAAGATCCCTGGCCTCGTTTAAAACTTAGCTCAAGCACCACTATATGCAGAAGGCTTTTTCCCCAATTACTTCCTGCCCCTCAGCTGTGAAAATTTCTCCAATAATGCTATTTTCTATCTATTCTCTATCTTATAAAAAATTTTATATATGCATATATATATATATACACACATATGTATACATATGTGCTGTTTTCCCATTACAAAGTAAGAATTTTGAGTACAGGGATTGTTTTTGCTTTTTCTTTGTATCCTCATGTTTAATGCCATGTTTAATAAATGCTTCCTTGCTTGATTGGTCAAGCAATCAACAAACATTTATAACTTGACAATGCCAGGTTCTATGCTAAGCATAGAGGATACTGGAAAAAGCAAATATATAGTCTGTGCTTTAAAGTAATCACATTAAAATTAGAGAAACAACAAATAACTTCATACAAACAAGATATACAGGAATTTAGATATATATTTAGTAGAGTTTAGATATATGTAGGATAGTAGAGTAGGGTAATACTTGTAGAGAAGGTACTAGCAATGGAGTCAGAGGCAGAGAGAAATTGAGGAAGATCTGTTGCAGAAAGTAAGATTTGATCCATTAAGGGGACCATTTCACTAAACTGGTCTATATGCAACTAGTCTTAGACGTGCTTATTACCTTTCAGAAAAATCTTACTTCCATCACACTTGAGTTTTATCTTGAAGTTATCCCAAATATCACATAGTAGATTGAAAGCAGGAAATATGAGTATACTTTCAGTTTGTATTTCCAATGGCAATAATTCCTTTATAGCTTTAGGGTGAGTTACTGGTGCTCATTTTAATTTTCCTCTACCATCCAGGAGGTGAATTTCATGCTCAAATTAGCAACTCCTCTTGAGTTGGGAGAGTTTATAGACCCCATGATCTTCCCAGGATTTCTATTTGTTCTTTTTTTCTGTCACTCCCTCCCCTACTCAGAGTTGGGCCAAGTTACTCAAATTATCCCAGGGATGCTTACAAAAGGGCTAATAAAAGGGAGAGAGAAAGATTTGTATTTCCCCTACTACTATATTATCATTAAAGCTATAGGAACTCATCTTGTCTAGGAATATTTTTTCACTTAAATTTTTTTTTCCTTTTCTTCTCTCAAACTAAGCTTTGAGGAAGAAGTGAACTTTATTCTCTGTTTTCAAAGCATGAAAGTCAAACGTTCTGGGGAAAAAATAACTGTCAAATCTTTACAACATTCTGGATGGTTTTTTCTGCTACCCAATCTTATAAATATTTTGCTGTTTACTGAAAGATGAGAAAAATGGCTTCAACATGTAAAAGTCCTTCAATTGTTGAATGTTAAAATAGTCATACTAGAATTTAAAAAGTAATCTCATCATCACCCTCTTTGCTTTCCTCCCCCCACCAAGAAAGAATCCTTCCAACATACCAAAATCCACTAGCTTAACTCCGCCTTCAGTGGTCAAGAGGATATTATTTCCTTTCACGTCCCTGTGGATAGTATTGTTGTTGTGCAAATGCTGCAGTCCCTGGGGAAAAATATTTAAGATTTTTGTTCAACTATTATTCAATTTAATATAAGATATTAATCCTATATGTGAAGACTGAATTTCTTTTTCAAATATACTCTAATATGCTTATCACAAATAACAGTTCACTTAAAATGCATAAATTTCATTTTCAACTAGATGAAGACACCCTTATCAGGATCACCAGATAATATAAAATCATCATTTAGTGCCTGAAGGGATCTTAAGGACTATAGAGTCTAATTCTCTCATTTTACACACAAGGAAACTGAGTCTGAGAGAGTCACACAGCTAATTCCAGCAGGATTCAAATTTAGTCCTTTCAGACTCTAAAAATGACACTCTCTCTATTCAATATATCTGACTTTTGTCCTCTCTAAATATTTTATTTCCCCAAAATATAAATATTAATCTTGTTGGGAAGATCTTGGATAAACTTAATGTCAAAACAGAAATTTAAAAAATACCAATAGCAGTAATGTTTTAGAAAATTAATCATTAAAAAGGTAATAAATTTAAATAAATGTTCATCTTTGATTAACTTAAACATAAGACAAACCAGCTTGTCTTTTTGTCAAGAAGGAATCACGAAGAGTCAGTCACAACTGAAACAAATGAATAGCAATAATTCTAACAATTCAATTAGATAAATTATGTTTTTAAAAGAAAATTCTAGGAAAAAACATGATATTCTGAATGGGAAGCATGATATAAGGGAATGAACACTGAATTTAATGTCAGAAGATCATTTGAATCCTGACTGCCATTTATCTAAATACTTTGTGCCTTAATTTCCTCTTATAAAATGGAAAAATTAACAATTATTCACAAGATTGCTGAGAAAGGGGCTTTGTAAACCATAGAATACCATGAAAATGTCAGTTATATAAATGTCAGCTAAATATATATAAAGTTGGTGCTACTGACCTACCATTATTAGATTCCTTAAAGACTCTGTCTTAAGGAATCTAATAATGGTAGGTCAGTAGCACCCATTTATTTTCTCTTCCTTCATCCCCTCTTTGATTACTGTGGATTAGGAAAGCAGGCTGTGGCCATTCAACAGTGATCAGCTAATTAATTGAAGATCTTGTTTTCATTAAAATTATCCTAAATTAATGCAATAACCAGACACTGGCATACAGTTTATATCCTTCTAAGTTACTCACAGCACCATAGCAGTGACTCTTAAGCAATCTTAGATAACTGCATAACAGATACTATGGTTACAGGGGATAGCACCTCTTATATAATATTCTTTGATTGCAAATACCATGGAGAAAGTGGACATTAAAACTGGGTTCAGAATCTCAATGTGTTGTCATATCTCCCTATGTGCATACAACCAATGATATAAAGGGTCAAGGGAATTAGAAGAGGCAATAGCACCAGGAACTGTCCTTGGCAAAACCCAAAGTTTATACTTGGGAGATGTAGAGGGGATTTCTAGTGGAAAAGAACAGCTCACTCATACTGTGAATATTTAACAGGATCATAAGACCAGAAATTTGTAATTAGCAGGCACCTTGTAGGACCTTTAGTTCAACTCCCTCTCCATTAGATTTTTAGTTCTTTGCAAGCAGAAATTGTTTTTGCTTCTATTTGTACTTCCAGAGATTATCACAGTACCTCTGCACAAAATGTTGTTCTTTAATCATTTTTTAGTTATAACTAATCCCCCATGACCCCATTTTCTTGGCAAAGATACTGGCGTGTTTGCCATTTCCTTTTCCAGCTCATTTTACAGATGAGGAAACTGAGGCAAAAAGGGTTCAGTGACTTACCCAGAGTCACACAGCTAGTAAATGAGAGTGGATTTGAACCCAGGAAGACAAGTCTTCCTGACTCCAGGCTTGGCACTCTCTCCATG
Organism: Myrmecobius fasciatus; assembly: GCA_023553655.1. NCBI lineage: Eukaryota > Metazoa > Chordata > Mammalia > Dasyuromorphia > Myrmecobiidae > Myrmecobius > Myrmecobius fasciatus. The sequence continues at coordinate 120,125 of JAJPUD010004225.1, read as the reverse complement.
TGGTGCCACCTAGGTGCCCCAGTACAGATTAGACACTTAATGCTTATTGACTTGACCTGAAATAAGCAGTATAATCAAGATTTGAACCTAGTTCCTCTGATTCCAAATCCAGCTGCAATTTCCACTGCATCATTATTTACTAAAGTAACAACATGTACTATGTTTCTAATAACTGAAGCCTCCACAATTTTATTTGAGCTAATTAATACTTAATTTTATTTAAACTAATTCACTTAATTTTATTAACCATTAATTTTACTTTAAAAAGTAATTCACACTTAAATTAGTGACGTACAAAAAGTTCAAATGCACCATTATCCTTACCATTAATGCTTCATGTAAAATGTAAGCAATTAAAAGTTCACTCATTCTTTCTCCTCTCTTCAAAAGTCCTTTCACAAGATCAGTCACTGATCCTCCATTGCATAGCTAACAAAAAAAAGCCCACTAATGGTTAAAAGTTGAAATTAAAAGGAGGAATGTTTTCACAGTTTTTCTAGAAGATTCTGCTGAACAATAAAAAAGTGACTTTTCCATTTGCTAAAATTGCTTTCAAGTATTATCTCTGATTTTTTAAAAGTTTCTAAAGAAAAGAAATGGGGAAAAATGAAAACAGCAACCTATACTTGTCTTCAATTTCACTGTGTTAAAAGAACATAGGCTTCCAAACTGTCACTTACAGATATGAATTTGTTTTTAAGGAGGCTCTCTAGAAGTACTGGCCAACTTCTTAAAGTTGGGATAAGTATAATGGCTTTACAAATTATTCCTACACTTTTAGGCTCTAAAATTTAGACTCACCATTATTTCAGATTTTATAATTAAGTTCAAGATAGCAGATGAAATAAATCATCCTCTTTCAACTTTAATGAAAGCTTGAGGACAAGCAAAGGTTAGAAATAGCATTTTTAAAAACATACATAAAATTACAAAATTGACAAAATATTTATGACCACTGTTGTCATTTTGTATGAAGGAAAGAAGATGAATCTTAGAATTCTGAGATCTCACAGTATGTTTTAATTTTTCTCAAGATTTCATTTGAATCATACAAGAAATTTTGGAGCTCCTTAGGCTATCAAAGCACCTTTCTTTATTCTTGGCCTGGCATCCAAGCCTTTCCATGATGTGACTCAAATCTACTATTCTAATGTACAGGATCCCCAGTCTTTCTTGTTTTCCTTCACATACTCTATTATGCTAATTCAATCACTATCCCTTAAACGTGTCCCATGCTTACTCACCTCTGCATCTCTGTTCATGTTATTCCCCAGGCCTAATGTTGTTCAGTCATTTCAGTCATGTCTCAATTTTGTGACCCCATTTGGGATGTTCTTGACAAAGATGCTGGAGTGGTTGGCCATCTCCTTCTGAAGCTCATTTTTCAGGTAAGAAAATTGAGGCAAATAGGATTAAGTGATTTGCACAGGGTTTTATATCTAGTAAGTGTCTGAGGCTGAATTTGAACTCAGGAAGATTAGTCTTGCTGATTCCAAGCTTGGTGCTCTGTTCATTGAGCAACTTAGATGCTCAGACCTAGAAGACATTTGGTCATCTATGCCCATTGACAGTCTACCTACCTTTTAATACCTAACTCAGGGGCCACTTGCCTCTCTGAAACCATATTGATGCACCTGGCTAGAAATGATCTCCCTTTCCAGATCGCATAATACTCATTTCAGGCACTTGCCATGTGATTGAATGAATGAAATGATCATTTATTAAATGCTTACTGTATGTTACATGTTATACATTATCATTCGATTTTGGAAGGAAAGGGCTCATTTTTATTTATTCTTATGTCTTCCCTATCACCCTACACTGAAAATTGCACATAGGAGGGGCTTAAAAGGTTGGTGAATAAATTTCCAGGGCCTATTTTTCATAAGAAAAATTAAAAGAGAAATCAAACATAGGCCTAATCTTTCTACAAGGTATTAGAGAGGTCAGTTCTGACCTTTAGGGCAATTCAAACCAAAGCTGACAGTTTAATATTCATAAGGTACTTTCCTTCAGTTGGCAGTAGGATATGCTGCCCTGAATTTCAAGATAAGCCCTTTACTCTGCTGCAGGAATATTAATATCTTTTTTAGCTGGGATGAAAAAGTAATCACAAAATGTCTAACCAAAATGGGTCAAGAATCCCAAAATAACCAAGAAGGGGTCATAAAGACTTTATGTGAAAGATGCCTAGTGAAGGGGCTTTTAACTGTATGTTGAGACACTAGATTCCATTTTCCAAGAGCTTAAATTGTTAGAAAGTTCTTCCTTATCTCAAGTTCAGATTTTCCTCCTTGGTAACTTCCTCCTATTATTTCAAGTTTTGCTTTCTAGAACCAAATAGAACAATCAAATCCCCCTTTCATGTGTTTTCTTCCATGTCCCTCTGCTTAATAATGTCCTTCCTAAATGTAACAGTACCATTAGTTACTTAGTGATTACAGTACTCTATATGTCATCTGAAAGGTATAATACAGCAGGCTACTCAATTAATCCTGAACACCACAAGGCTCTCCGTGCAACTCAAGATCATATGGCCATCATATCACACTGCCGAAACATATAGGATTTAGCCCATGAAAATTCCCAGGTAATTTTCAATGTGCTATCAAACTATATCTCTACCATCTTGTATTTGTGGAAGTTATTTTTTGGATTCTCCTATAATTTTACATTCATTCCATTTATATATGAGCTTTTCAATTCAACTCAGCATTGTAACTGGTCAAAATCTGTTTAGACTCTTATTATCTGGTGTATTTACTATCCTTCCTAGGATTGTTATTGGTAAATTTGGCAACTTCATCAACTCTGTTTTTAACCAAGTCATGGGATAAAATTCTTAACTAGCAAAGTCACATACAAATTTACAGTACAGACTGCATTTTTCCAAATTGATGATGAAGCATTAATGATTGTTCTTTGTCTAGCCGTTCAACCAGTTCTGAATCTACCTATCATATTATCTCTCGATCTTTCTAGTATATCAGTATAAAGCAACTTGTTAAATGTTTTGCTAAAAATTAGACAAATTATATTTATAGATTTCCCTGACCAGTCTAGTAACACTATCAAGAAACAGTAAAGAAGTTTATCTTATCTGTCTTTCTTTGAAAGATCCCATTGACAGAAACTCAAAAACCATGTCCAGCTATTATTTCAATACTTTGGGATATGATTTACCTTGTGACAAACTCATTGAGATCAGTTTTTTTTATATTCTCTAATTGGGCATCAACACTTTATTAAATATTTTTGTCCTCTCTCATGTGTGGTGCTGGCAGTTCTTAGGAAATAGTTGGGAGTTAGATTGTAGAAAGATTTAAATGTGAGGGTCAGAATAAATTTTATGTTTTTATCCTAGAGATAACTGGTAGCCATTGAACATATTCTAAGCTGAGGATAGACATGAACAAATCTATATTTTTAAAATAATTTGGCACAAGAGAAATAAAAGCAAGAAGAACAATTAATAGGGTATTGTGATATTCCAGGTGATAGGTCATGAAGGCCTGAACTTGGAGAATGGTCATGGGAAAGAACAGAAGAATGTGATGATGTATAGTAGGGATGCAAAAATGATAAGACTTGATTGATTAGGAGGATAAAGAAGAGGAGAGTCAAGAATGGATCAACAAATGTAGTACAAATACAGTAGTTCCCTTGACAGGAATAGGAAAGTTTGGAAGATGGTGGGTTATGTCAAGATTTAAATATCCTTGGGATATGCAAGCAGATATGTCCATAAAATACTTGGTCATACAGGGCTGGAATTCCAGAAATTAAGCTTGATTGTGTAAATATGAAAGTCAACTGTATAGAGATGATATTTGAATATAAATAATCTTATGAAAACATCAAATTAAGAAAGAGTAAAAAAAGAGGCCCTGGACAGAGTGCCAGGGGACAGCCACAATTAGAGATGAGAACAACATGGGATTGATGATTCAACAAGATAATAAGATAGAGTAAGCAGGAGGGTAAGTGGAAAAACCAAAGGAAAAAGGTGTCAGTACCCTAGAGGAGATGTTGGGCAATGCTATAAGTTGCTGCAGAAGGATGAAAAAAAGATGAGCATTGAGAAAAGGAGACTGGATTTAACTTTTAAGAGATTTTTGGTAACTTTGGAGAGAGCTGTTGCATTCAAGTGGCTGTATGAAAAGTCAGACTATGGGAGATAGAAATATGAACACAAGGTGAAGAAATGGAAGCAAGAAGAGAAGATGAACTCTTTTTTGGCCTTTGCCTTTGAAAGGATTGAAAAAAAAGGTTAATAATTTGGAGGCATGATAGGTCAAGATAAATTGCTGTTTTTTTTTAAGGACTAGGGAATCAGGCATATATGTGGGTTTTGGAGAGGGAGCCAATAGTTAAGAAGAAATAGAAGATAAAGGAAGTAAGGAAGTGAATGAGGGAGTAAATTCTTACAGGAGACAGGAAGATATGGAATCAAGGGCAAAGTTTGAGAGTCTTTTTTGTTCATTTGTTTTTAGTTTAGTTTTATAATTTCTAACATTAGAAATGTAGGAATTCTTATTTTCTTTTATTCTTCAACTCCCTAATATTTAATTGATATAACATTAGTTTAAAAATAAAATGGGGTATTAGAAAAACAAAATAGGACTTTGATGTAAAGCATAAAAATTAAGAAAGGATAAGATACTCCAGCCCATCTCTGTGGTCTGACCTTAAGAAAGCTAGCATAAATAACACTGTTTAGAAGTGAGTTGGAAGGCACTGTATAATTTCAAATCTAATTCTATTTTCATCTGGAAACAATTCGTTTATTTGTGACAAGTTAGTGTCAGGTAAAAGCCAAATGACATGAGTTCCTTCCTATTTATTCCATTTAATGAATTTCAAGCTTTGTTTAATCTGCTGATTTGTCAATCAATGATATTTAAGATATATTTAAGATGCCTGCTATTGCTAAATCTCAGAGGTACAAGTTGTCTCAAAAACCATCTAATCCAATCTGCAGCTGATTTAGAATCTTTTCTTCTCTTATAACCCATTCATATTGAGAAAAGGGTTTAAAATCATAACAAAAAGGAATATAAGATGAACTCAATATGATACAAGGTATCCCCAAAATCTTAGGGCAGTTTTAAGTTTTAGTAGCCTATGAAGCTCATGATAAAAAAAAAAAAAACTTTAAGGAATTATTCAAATTATGTTGGTCATAGAGCTATATGCTATATAAAGTCTTAGCAGTCAATATTTCACAGTAACCAAATCCCTATGTAATATAATATAACCATATGAAACAATAGTCTTTGCCCTTAATGAACTTGCCTTATATTGGTCCAAGAGTCCATTTGTCCATTTACATTACTGTTCTTACAGAATTAACTGTTCCTGAGAACATTGTTTCATCAAGCACTCTCTTTTCTAGGAACCAATTACTAATATAAGTGGGACTTTGTCTTGAACTTTGAACCCAATTCCAGTTGAAATTAATAAGCTATTGGTTATGGCTTAGAAATCTTGTTATGCAGAATTTTTCACTGTAGTAGAATTTGTAGCAAAAAAATATATGCCTGAGATGCTTAATAGAAAATTTTAATGTGGTCACTTAGGGACACTTAAGGGGAAAAGTATTTCCAGGAGACATAAACTTTGAGGCAGATTTTATAGTTTTGCATTCTTTCACATTTCAATAGAAAGGAAACTCATTTAGATTAGGTGTGATTTGAAAAGTGAAGATCATCCCTGCATCTCTCAACAAACACACACGCGCATGCGCACAAACACACACACATACAGAAACTCCAGCAAAAATGTAAAAATTCATTTAAATAATGCTTTTCAAATCTTAAAAGTTTTTAAAAAATCATAACTTTGTGAGAGAGAATCCTAGAAATACTGAGGAATGCAGCATTGTGAAATACACTAATCCACAAAAAAATTACTATACATTCTCAAGTTAGGAGTTAATAGGGCATAAATTTATATCAGCTAGGTGGTACTAGGTGGATCTCTAAGCCTGGAGACATGAAGACTCATCTTCCTGAATTTAAATATGACCTCAGATCCTTATCAACTATGTGAAAGATACTTAACCCTGTTTGATTCAGTTTCCTTATCTGTAAAAAGAGTTGGAGAAGTAAAAGACAAACCATTTTAGTTTCTTTCCAAGAAAACCCCAAATAGAATCATTAAGATTTGGACATAACCGAAATGCTACAACAAAGGTTAGAACACATATATAGCCACACCACTAATATTAATCACAGTTAGCACTAGGAATGATGGCTTTTTAGTAGAAACACAAAACCTAAATGTGTTGTTAAATACAAATATAGAAATACAAACAAAAACAAAGCAAAATGTCTTGAGTGCATATTCAATACTATGGGAGGCATTTAAGAACTATTAATTCCCCAATATGGCTTTCAGTTATCTAAGTCAATTAAGATAGCAATTTCCTGCATATACTCGGCAATTAGTTTTATATTATTCTAATTATATTAGCTGAGCATTTTACACAAGAAATGCAGCACAATCATGATAGACAGTTTACTGAAGATGGTACAATTGCTGTCCCATTTTCCACATTTTACCTTAAAAATCTATAGTTCTTCAGCAAAAGTCATTAAGTGCTCCGATGGAAAGCAGCCTTTTATACTGCTATATAAAACCATTATTTGGGGCTGGCATGTTGAAAAAAGAAATTGTGAGCAAGACATCTTCCTTCTGCTTACAGTTGACAGACAATTTGAATCTTTCAGAAAAAGTATATTCCTAAGGACATTTGAAATTCTCAGCCATTAATTTAAGGTCAAGATCAAGCTACAAACAAGAATGTTCAAAAGTACTGAATGCTATTTTTATCTGAGAATCAGGAAATTGACACATTTCAGTGAATGCTATTTCTTGTGGACTTTTTACATGGTTATTAATCCCTAAATTTTAGAAGGATATTGGAACTGCCTATGGCAGAACTATGCTTAGATTCTATTCTTCCAGGATCAGCATTGCTCAAACTTGCGACAACTGCCATATCCAAGAAGTACTAGATTATTTACAATAGTTTGCCTCGTTGCATTTCACTCTACAAATTAAGTTTGACTTTAGGTAGAGAAAGGGTAGTTGTAAGAAAAATACAAAAGGAGAACCAGAAGAAGTAGGTGAGGATAAAGTATGATTAAATTCAAAAGGTATTAATTAAGTGTCTACCATGTGCTGTCAAGAGTCTTATATTCTACTGGATCCAAGATTACCTAAAACCTCAAAGGAACAACACAGATTACAATCTTGGCTTTACTAGTCTTATTAGATGGTTCTGGTAAGAAAATAGGGCCTTGGGGAGCCTTATTTCCTGAATAAATTAATGTTTTAAAATAATCTAGTACTTTAAGAAAAGTGTAATTATTTTATGGCATATTCTGAACATGAATACTAATTTACTAACATTTTACTACTTGACAGTGAGATAAGGAATAGTAAGAAAGGGACAGTGGTTTCTTCTTTGACTTTGTGTGTGTGTCTGTGTGTGTGTGTGAGAGAGAGAGAGAGAAATAGTCCTACTGAAGGTCTTCCATAGACCTTTTTTTTTTTTTTAAATGCTTTTCTATTTTTATTATTTTTTCTTTTTTTAAATATCTTATTTTCAGTTCCAATTTTTCTCCCTCTCCCTCTATTTCTTATATATTGAGAAGGCAAGAAATATAAAACCCTTTAAAAATATGTAGTCATGCAAAACAAATTTCCATAGTAGCCAAGTTCTCTAACCCCTGCCCCAAAGAAAGATAAGAAAAAAAGAAAGATAAAACTTTTGCTTCCATCTTTACCCTGAGTAATGCTGTTTTGGAGAGAGATATCATGTTTCCTCATGATTCCGTTCCAATTGTAGTTGGTAATTATGTTTATTGATCATAGTAACTAAATCTTTCAAGGTTAATTCTCTTTGCAATATTATTGTTGCTGTTTCTCCTAATTCTGCTTACTTGGCACCAGTTCATGTAAGTCTTCCCAGTTTTTTTTAATGCCTCCTTCATTATTACTTATAGTCTAATAGTTTTCCATGATATTCATATGCCATAACTTGTTCAGTTCTTCCCTAGTTGATAGGCATCCTTCAAGTTTCCAATTTGTACCCCCAAAAAGCTGCAATAAACATTTTTGGATCATTCCCACTTTCCCTGATTTTTTGGAAGCATAGTTACACTAAAGGTATTGTTGGGTCAAAGGGAATGCACATTTTAATAGTTTTTTGTACATAATTTGCTTTACAGAATTAGAGTAGTTAACAGTTCTACCAGTAATGCATTAGTGTATCTATTTTCCTATATTTCTTTCCGCATTTGTCATTTTCCCTTTTTGTCATCTTAACCAATTTTATAGTCATGAAGTAGTACCTCAGAATTATTTTAATGTGCAGTTCTCTAATTTTTAGTGATTTGGAACATTTTTATTTAGCTTTTAATAAATTTGATCTCTTCCTCTGAAAACTACTGAGTCACATCATTTATCAATTGGGGAATGGCTCTTACTCTAATAAATTTGATTCAGTTCCCTATGTACTTGAGAAATAAAACCTTCATCAGAGAAACTTCCTGTACAGATATTTCTTGCTTTTCTTCTAAGTTTAAAATGGATTGGTTTTATTTGTGTAAAAAAAAAATTAGTTTCACATAATCAAAATGATCCATTTTACCAGTGAACCTCTCTATCTTTGTTTGATTGTGAACTCTTTCCTTGTCCGTATATATGATATGTAATTTCCACCATCCTCCACCAATTTGTAAATATTTGTGTGGGGGGAGGGGTTACAAACAGACATTTAAATATACATATATTTATATATGGATATAAAGGAATATATATATGTATCCCTTTATATATATGCCTATATGTATATACATTTTTATGTCTATATCTTAATCATGTCCCCACTTTGAACTTATTTTGTAAAATGATGAGATAACAGTCTATACCTAAATTCTGTCATATTACTTTTTAAAATTTTCAAATAGGTTTTGTCAATTGATGACTTCTTGCACCAATATCTGTGATCTTTAAGTTAATCAAATAGTAAATTACTATGCTCATTTGCTTGTATATACTATGTATCTATTTATTTCACTGCTCAAACACTGTTTCTTATCTTTTTTATTTTTGCTGAGGCAATTAGGGTTGTGATTTGCCAGGGTCACACAGTTAGGAAGTGTTGAGGCCAGATTTGAACTCAGGTCCTCCTGACTTCAGGGCTAGTGTTCTATCCACTGCATCACTTAGCCGCCCCTCTGTTTCTTATCTAGAACTACATTGTTTTGAAAATTACAGCTTAGTAGTGTGGTGTAAGATCTGATATTGCTAGGCACCTTTCTTTCCCTTTTCTTTTGTACTGATGTATTGATAGATATTTCAAATGCTATTTATCTTTCTATCTGTTACTGCTGGGTTTTGTTGGTAATATATGGACATGCTGATGATTTGTGTGGGTTTATTCTACATACTGAACCTTTGCTGAAGTTGATAATTATTTTGATTACTTTTTTTAGTTGACTACTAGGCTTCTCTAAATACACCAATAGATCAGTTGCAAAAAATGATAGTTTTGTTTCCTCATTACACTTGCTTATTCCTTTGGTTTCTTTTTCCCATTTTATTGTTATAGTTAACATTTCCAGTACAATGTTGAATTGTAATGGTAATAATAGACATCCTTGATTCAATCCCTGATCTTTTCAGAAAGGTTTCTAGCATGTCCCTATTACAGTGACATAGACAATTTAGAATAAAATACAATCTGAAAATTATTACCCCTTGCCTTTTAAATGCCTTTGTCTTTTGTGCTGTGAATTATATACTAAGAGAGAAAATGGGTAAACAAGATTGTGAAGACTTAGTTGAAGAAAAAAAATGAAAAACTGAAAACAACCTTTATGAGTAGATAGCTGTTCAACACAACTATTTTTCCTGTCCTCTTCTCTCCTCTTCTATCTTCTTTTCCTTTCCATACTTTATGTAAACAGAGGAAAGGGAAAGGAAAGAAGTGTCTTTAATTCTAACACAACAAATTCATAATATGTGATCATCAGGTTGGTGTTGGGTTGATGTTCCCCTTTGTTCCATTGATGCCACAAAAAGTTTTGTAAATGTACATAACACAAAAAACAAACCTTAACAAGTAATATGGAACTATTTCTATTTTTAAGAGCAGGTACAAAAGGGCCAAAATTACCTGGAGTCATAAAAAAGGGACTTTTCATTCAGTGGTTCTGTAATAGAAAATCCCTTTATTTCCCCCCTTAATGAAAATTGCATCCAGGTGATTGAACAAACTCTGCCACACTTCAGCCAAATACTATTTAAAATCCATCAAGATAGATTGAAAAGGAGATTTATAATAGGAAGACTGAAAAACCTTTAAGTACAGCTTTGAAAAACAATGCTATAATAGACCTTTTATGTTCTCTAATCGAACAAAATTGAAGTATAATTTTCCAAAACCAAAGCTACCATAATTAAATAACTGAGCAACACTGGAACAAAATTTGGTACTAAGGCTCTATTCATACATTTAAAAACAACCTTAAATAGAAGGTATCCTATAACACATGATGACAAGTAACTTACTTAAGTTTTCCAAATGTATGTGGCTTTCACCATATTTCGAGATGAGGTGTCTTTTTCTATCCCTCAGGCTTATGGACAAAAATCAAATGAGAATAATGCTTGATTAATTTCTACACATTTTAGTTTAATTTCTGAGTAGCTTTTAGTTATTTTATAAAAGCAAGATAATATTTGTGATGTGATCTTCTAACTTTAAAGCAATATTAATGTCAGCTATTTTTATAAATAGGGAATGGTTCAAAATATCCTTTCTATCCTCTCCTTGCCCTCCTCTCCCCATTTGCCTCTTTCTGATAGCAAAAGAACATCATCCCTTACTATTGTTCTATAAGAATGATGAGCAGGCTGATTTCCAAAAAAAAAAAAAAAACCTGGAAAGACTTGTATTAACCAACAGTAAGTACTGATACATGTACATGATACCGAGTGAAGTAAACAGAATTATGAGAATATTGTTCACAGTAACAAGATTATGTGATGATTAATTATGATAGACTTAGCTCTTCTCAGCAATACATTGATCTGGGACAATTTCAATAGATTTGGGATGGCAAAAGCCATCTGCATCCAAAGAAATAACTATGGAGATTGAATGTGGATCAAAGCATGTATTTTCACCTTTTCTCTGTTTTGTTTTTCTTTCTTGTGGTTTTTCCTCTTTTGTTTTGATTTTTCTTTCACAACATGACTAATACGAAATATGTTTAAAACAATTATATGTGTATAACCTATTTTAGATTGCTTAATTCTTGTGGAGGGGGCTAGGTAAGGAAGGGAGGGAGAAAATAAATTTGGAACTCAAAATCTTACAAACATGAATGTTGAAAACAATCTTTACATGTAATTGAAAAAAATAAAATACTATTAAGTAAAAAAAAGAAAACTTTATTCTGTTGGCTTAAAGTTTTCTCACATCTTTTATTTATAAGGTAGCAAGGAGTCTGCTTGTGAAGAGTTTTAAATCCTAAAGAACTTTATAGATAAATGAAATGATGCATTAGATAGAGTACAGGACCTGGACTTAGGAAGACTTGCATTCAAATCTCATCTAGCTGTGTGATTCTAGGCAAGTCACTTAACTACCGTTTGTCTCAGTCTCCAACTCCATAAAATGGGGATGAGAAAAGCATCTGTCTCCCAGAATTGTGAGAATCAAGTGAGATAATGATTACAACATGCATATCACAATGCCTGGTACCTAGTAAGTGCTACATAAATTTAACTATTATTATTATTATTCTTACATCTTGGAAGTAATAGCTAACCATTGGAATTTATTGAGTAGCAGGGTGACATGGTCAAACTTATCACTGAGGAAAATCACTTTGATAGCTAAGAGGAGGAATGTTTTGAGGTGGGAAAGGCAAGGGGACTACTGCAATAATCCATGTGATGGGTGATGAGGCTATGAACTAGACATATAAGGTCACATCATCAATAAATAAAAGAAAGTTGGGAAAAATTACATATCATATATATGGATAAAAGAAAAATTCATGATCAAACAAGGAACAGAAAAGATCATGGAAGATAAAATGGATGTATTTTCATAAATAAATTTTAATGTTTTTGCATAAACAAATCCAAGTAATTTAATATTAAAAGAGAAGCAATTAGCTTGGGAAAAGTCTTTATTATAAGTTTCTCTAATAAAGTTTTCATTTCTAAGATATATAATTTGATAATGATTCAAATGAACAAAAATAAAAGTCATCTCCCAATTCATAAAGTATTTAAGGACAAGGAAGTTGTGGAACAGACAGCTCTGAAGAAATTCAATTATATTCAACTGAATTCAACAAATTCAAACTATAGCTTTATGAAAAAAAATTCTTACGTCTATCATATTGGTAAAGATGACACAAAGGAAAATGTCAAATATTGAAGGAGGTATAAAAAATTAGGAACATTAATGTACTGTTGATGGGCTTGTGAATGTTACAATCACACTGGAAAGCAAATTGGAATTATACACAAAAAGTTTTAAAGAGCATGTGCCATCTTAACCATAGGCATTACTGTCAAGTCTACTCCCCAAAATATAGAAGAAAGGGAAAAAGGTCCTTTTTTGTTCTTTTTTTAAATTCAATCTTTCTCAGTCCCGTATGATTCTTCATGATTCCATTTGGGGTATTTTTGGCAAAGATACTGGACTGGATTGCCATTTCTTTCTCCAGCTCATTTTATAGATAAGGTATGTGGCACATATAGGATTTAGTATCTTGGCCATGGTAAGAAAATCAGTAAGTATCTGATATTTATAGTAGTAATGTCTGTGGTGGCAAAACAAAATAAAAAAAAAACTACAACAACAGGAAACTAAAGGAATACTAAAAAATGAAGAATAGCTGAATATATTATGGCTTGTGAATAGATACTATTCTGAGAAATGAGGAAATAAATTATTTCAAAAACACATGGAAAGACTTTTTTGAACTGAAGCAGAGTGAAGTCAGGAGAACCATAAAACTAAGTTATAATGATATTAAAATATTATAAAAATGAACACATTGAAATAAGCAGAACTAGGAGAAAAATTTATAGAATATCAACTCTGCAAAAACTAAGGAATTTTGAAAGCTATAAGAAATATAATTAATAACATTGACCATCATTCTAGGGGACAGATGATGAAGCATATCATCTACCTCATAATGGAAAAATAATGGATTTAGAGTTCAGAATGGGACATATATATTTTGGCATGCAGCCAATAAGGGAATTTGTTTTGTTTGACTACTCATATTTGTTACAAGAAATTTGTTTATCTTTTCCTTTTTTCTCCAATGGGGTTGGAAGGGGAAGGAAAAAAATTTTTGTTAATTACAAAATTAAATCTTTTAAACTAGAGAGGCTGAGGGGGCCCATAGGGGTGAAATGTTGCTTTCACTTTCTGATAGGGTCATTGTGTTGTGAGTTTTGCTTAATTATTTTTCTTTTTCTTTTTTTTTTTTTTTACAAGAGCACATTTACAGAGTGGAGATAATTCAGAAATGTCTATATAATATCAAAACAAAATATGCTTCCTCCAATCTAAACAAAAAAGAATTTCTGTATTGTTTCCTTTAACTCTGCTCCAATGCTAACAACTTAGAATGAGTTAAGCAATCAAGGTGGCAGTAATACATTCAACTCTGTTAAAAAGATAGGAGGGAAAAAAGCAGAATCCTTTCCTAGTTAGCTTGGGCTTTGTTTGCTAAGTAGGAGTTTTAGAATTTAAACTTGCATGTCATCAAATAATTATATGATTAACAAAGAGGCCAGGTTTAGTAAAAAGGAATGAGTCATTGCTGATTGGGACCATGTTTACTATTTATACTCTGGTAGTTGGAGAAGTTGAAAAGGGGGTTAGTGATCTATAGTTCAAAAAAATCCATTAGAAACCAACTCCTGTGTGTTAAAAAAAAATTAGAGACACCTTGACCTTGATTTTCTTTCAAGCCCTAAATAAAATAATAATGACAATAGGGATGATGATGAAGATGATGATAAAACTTCATAAAGTCTCCAGTACATTCTGCCTTCTTATATAAACATCCCAAAATGCAGCCTATTATATTTGGGAACCTACAATGTCTGTTCCTTCTCTAGAAACATAAAAGAAATCACCTTGTCAATCATTTCTCTTCTGCAATTGTGCATCACCATGAGGAACAAACAAAAGGTTGGGTTCTCAGCACAATCCAGAAGTCTATATTTACTCTCCCCACAGTATACTATGGGATTATGTGGATTTATTTTTATTCAGTCCTTCACATGGAAACATTGCCTCTAGTACTCAGCAAAAGAGAAAGGAATATCTAGGCAAGCAGGGATATGATCTTTATTTCATCTGTCATTCTGTTTCTTTCTCTCTGTCAATGTCTCTGTCTCTCTGTCTCTGTCTTTCTACCAATGTCTCTGTCTCTCTGTCTTTGTTCCTCTGTCTCTATCTGTTTCTCTTCTCTCTGTCTCTGTCTCTCTCTTTGTCTCTTTCTTCTGTTAGGTTACAGTGTCTTTCTTCCTAACAGGCAAATATGAGCTTCTGAGATCTCTGAATGACACTTTAAAGCAGGAAAATAAAAGAGCTGCTAATACTCCATGGCATATGAAAGTAATACTTATTCACTGTGAAAGCCATAGCCAATGATTGGAAATCTATGTATGAGAGCTTTTATGAGTGTTTACTGAATTTCAGAGCTTCCTAATGCCACCTGTGATTACAAGTCTTTGATCTTATTGAAAGAGAGATGATTCCAAAGAGAAAAATTGCTATAATTGGGAAGCAACTAGAAAAACTGATGTAATTATTAAGGATGAATAAATTAGGGCTAAATCAGATACATAATGGGCCATAGTGTGCATGATACCACTGCCACAGGAATTATATTCTGTGAGCAAGGTAGAAGAAATTGGCTTCTTTCCTAGTGTGACCTCCTAGATCCAAAGCCAATATTGATGGGGGCCAGATGACCTTTCAACTAATTTCCAAGTGGCAATAAGTCACTTTTCAAATATTCTTTTTGTCCTGGTTGTTGTCAAGTTTTTGTTGCCTTCAATCAATGAATAAACATTTATTAAGAGCTTGCTATATAGTCTACAGTGGCAACACAAATTTAAAAAAAAATGAAAGAATGCTTACTTTCAAGGGGCTTATATATACTAATGGGAAAGACAATATATAAACTATATATGTATTTTCGTATATGCATATATGTGAGTATGTATATTTCAAATATGCAAATTATCTGTATTATCTCATTAACTCAAGAGTTCCATTCAGATTTCAAACCTTTTCATGCTTTCTTATATCATGTGATTCTTGTCAATGTTCTCTCAAAGACTTATTTTAGTAGGTCCACCCAATGTGCTTGATGGCTTTCTCAATTTCTCCTGAGAACACAAGAGTGCCATTGGAGTACCCTGGGTATCTACCTGATGTCCCTGGCTCTTGCCACATGATCAGCTCATCTTCTTATCTCATCATGCAGTTTCTCAATAATATCCTTTAATTTAGTCCTTTAGTATTCCTTAATAGTTATTATGTGCTTGCTCATATCCACCATTTGTCCTTCCACTGATCTTTGTGTGATACTCATTTTTAGATCTTTTAAGCAGTGATGTTCCATATCCCATTAACAAATGTTAATGTTGAAAAGATGGGTCTTTGCTTTCATGGGAAGCTTGGAAATCTATAAAAGAGCTTTTCAAATTCCTAAAAGCAACTTACCTATTCCAATTCCTCTTTCTACTCTGGGCCCAGCTCCAAATAGACTTTATTCAAGATATACCTATTGCCGGACAATAGGATATCTATGCAAATGGTAGATTAGACATTCTTTATCATATGCTTATCCAATAATACAAGGGGATCAGGACCCCAGTGCAAGCCTGACTATGTCTCCCTCTTAGGGTTCTCCATTATGCATCCATATATATATAAAATATATGTGTATGTATTTATGCATGTGTATATATGCATAATGGTGGGAGTATATTCATAAATATATACATATCTATATGCATCCATATGTATGCATATAAGTATATGCACATATATAGACAGTATATAAGTACCAATATACAAACATACAGAATACATATAAAAATGATACATAAAAGTAAATGTAGGGAAGGTAAGTAAAAGGTATTTTGGGAAGGCTTGCTTTTTTTCTCCGCCACCCTTCTCACTGCTGAATAGCAGTTGCTTTGGGTTCATTTGAGTTTCCTAAGCATAAGAGTTAGGCAGATAAGAGATGTTGGTAATAGAAGATAGAAAAAGATTATATTCACATAGGAAGCTTTCTCCCATATAAAACATTAGGAAGCAGCGGTTGGAGGAAAAGGCATTACTGGAAGTATTTTGGTGGTGACTCAACCATCACACATCAGAAGAATTCCTAAGCAAATAAGAGATCAGGAATGATAAAAGTTTCAATTACATAAAACAGAAAAAGATTTTTCATGAATAAAATCAATGTAGCTAGAATTAGAAGAAAAACAATTTGAAGAAAATCTTCTGTTTAGAAAATATCTTTGAAGTACTAAAATACAAAATACAAACAAATCTAAAAGAACAACAGATATCACCAAGTACACAAACTATAGAAATCTGAACAGGTAGTTTTCCAATAAAGAAAACCAAGGTATAGATAACAATATTAAATAGTTCTCCAAATCAGAAATACAAATTAAGACAATTCTGAAGTTTCACTTTATATCCAACAGATCAGCAAAATGACAAAAGACAAAAATCAGAAATGTCAAGGGAACTGTGGAAATACAGGGGAGGAACTGTTTAACCATCTTGGAAAAAAGATTGGAAGTAAACACACACACATACACACATACACAATGATAACATTAGTATACACATATCCCAAGGCAATAAAAACAGAGAGGTTCATAATTACAAAAATATATAGAATATATATTGTGTACTAGTAAAGACTTAGAAGGAAAAAAAAAAAGCATTCATTGATTGAAGAATGGCTAGACAATTTGTGTCATACATATGTAATAGAGAAGAAATGGCAAATATAAAGAATTCAATGAAATTTGGGGACATCTAAATTGTTTCAGAAAATTATGCAGAACCAGGAAAATAAATTACAAGATGAGAGCACAGTAATGAAAAGAAAAATATAAAAAATCTTTGGTCCTCTAATCAACAGTGACTAATTGTGACTTCAGGGGACTTGATGATATGTCTCTTATCAGCAAAAAAGAAATGGACAATAGCTTTGGAATGAGACATGTTATTCAGTCAATTATCAGGCATTTATTAAGCACTTACTATTTGCCAGGCCAGGTGTTCAGATATACACAATGTGATGATTTGTTTTGCTTGATTGTACTTATCTATCACAAGGGAAGGCTCTGTGTGAGGAGCAGTAATTAGGCCCTAACAAGGATAGTTTAGACGTACTTCAATAAAGTATTTTTTGAAAGAAAAAATAAAATAAGGTGGTTGGATTAGATTGGTAGTGTCAAATTTAAATTGAAATAGAGACAACTAAACCTTACATAAGAATCTCTGAGAGCTGCAATTGACTTAGAAAGCCACATAGTAATATTATTGATGTTATATTGTATTTTTATTTATTTTGTAAACTATTTTCCAATCCCACTTTAATTTGGTTTGGACCACATGGAATATTATGGGTTACATGTGCCCTATGGGATCATGTCTGATACCTGTGCACCAGATGACCTTCCAGCTCAGTTTCTTTCTAGGATCTGGATAGGTTTCATGACTTCTCCAATGTCATGCAAGCAGTAACTGATTGTGTTAAAAATAAAAGAAGTACAAAGAGGATAAAGAAAAATTTCCCATCAATTTCCTAAAGCATAATCCCCAACACTTTTTTGACAGTAAGAAAAGGGTGAATAAGAAAAATAAGAAACCTACTGTTTCTTTAAAAAAAAATAGCACAGAGTACTAGATAAAGTTAGGAAGACCTGAGTTTAAATAATGCTTCATATACTAATTGGCTTCATGACTTAGGGTGCTCTGGAAAAGGAAGAGGTAAAGGATATAGATTATCAAGTCTAGCAGAAGATTTAATTATGAGTTCTTCTTAAAGGAATGTAGATATTGAAGCTCCAAAGAAAACACCTCCACAGAAAGTATACAAGATGGCGAACTGCGGACAGCTTTCTCTGTGAACTCCCTCCGACATTCCCTCAAACCCAGACAAAGTAAGCCTTAAAACTGGTTTCTGAGTGAAGGCCTCACCAAGCATTTGGATTACAACGCACTTCTATAAAAGATCTACCTTGAAAGAACTCCAGAGAAGGTTAGCCTCAGGGGAAATCGGCCTCTGGTCGCATTCGGACTCCAGCCGGGGCGGAAGTCAGGGCTGCGATAGAGGGGCGGATTTTGGGCACCCAGGAAGCCCCTGGGAGACGCCTGGGCCACTTTGCTCTGCTTGCGGGCAGGTGCTTTAGCAGATCTGCCTTTGGAAGGGGGTGGATCGAGAACAGCTGAAAACGTGGTCCTAGTGGGAATCTAGCCCGACCAGCCTCAGACCGGAAGTCACCTCGGCAAACTGCCCCAGGGCAAATACAAATTGTTGCAGTTTTCTCGGCTTTTGACCAATATCCCAACTTTAAATCATGAGCAAGAAGCAGAAGAGAGCTCTCACCATAGAAAGCTTTTACGGAGAATAAATAGAACAGTCCCCAGATCCTGACATTATGAAAACAATCCCAGATGAAGCCACAAAGGCAGACTTAAGTTGGTCTCCCTTTCAGAAGGCTTACCTGGATGATTGCATTAAGAATCTCAAAAGAGAGCTAGAAGAAGAATGGGGAAATAAATTGAGATCAGGGCAACAGAAATATCAAAAACTGGAAAATAGGACTGGTGAATTGGAAAAAGAAAACAGTTCACTGAAAAACAAAATTGGTGAATTGGAAAAAATCACCAATTCACTGGAAAATAAAAATGGTGAACTGAAAAACAAAATTGGTGAATTGGAAAAAGACAACAATTCACTGAAAAACAAAATTGGTGAATTGGAAAAAGACAACAATTCACTGAAAAATAAAACTGGCAAAATGGAAAAAGAATGCATTGAATCCAGAAATTCAATTGGCCAGCTACAAAAGGAGCTAAAAAAGATAACTGAAGGAAATAATACTCTAAAAATTAAAATTGAACAAATAGAAGTAAATGACTCAATAAGACTTCAAGAATCAGTTAAACAAAAACAAAAAAATGAAAAAATAGAAGAAAATATGAAATATCTCCTAGGAAAAACAACTGACTTGGAAAACAGATCCAGGAGAGACAATTTAAGGATTATCGGACTCCCTGAAAGCCACGATGAAAAAAAGAACCTGGATGCTATCTTCCAGGAAATCATGAAAGAGAATTGCCCTGATGTTTTAGAATCAGAAGGCAAAATTGGCATTGAAAGAATTCACCGATCACCTCCAGAAAGAGACCCCAAAATTAAAACCCCAAGGAATATCGTGGCCAAATTTCAGGACTATCGCACCAAGGAAAAGATATTGCAAGCAGCTAGAAAGAAACAGTTCAAATACCGAGGAACTGTCGTTAGAATTACACAGGATCTGTCAGCTTCCACATTGAAGGATCGAAGGGCCTGGAACCAGATATTCTGAAAGGCAAAAGAACTTGGATTACAGCCAAGAATAAGTTATCCAGCTAGAATGAGCATCATCTTCCAGGGAAGAAGATGGTCATTCAATGATACAGGAGAATTTCACCTATTTCTAATGAAAAGACCTGATCTGAACAAAAAATTTGACCTCCAAATAGAGAACTCAAGAGAAACATAAAAAGGTAAAAAGGAAAACTCTTGAGAACTATATTCCTACTATAGGTATCCTTTAAAGAATGGCAATATAATTTGATTTTTCTTTGATAATAATGGAAAAGAAATTAGAGGTGGAAGGGATACCATACTGAAAAAGAAAAAGGAGGGAGGGGGGAAAAGGAGGCAAAATAAAGTAAAAATATAGGAGGTAAAATAAGGCAAAATCTCATAAAGAGACATAGAAGATCTAATATAATTGAGGGGAAGAAGGGAGGGCGATGAGTATTGTGTAAACCTTACTCTCATTAGATTGGACTCTAAGAGAGTATATCAGACACATTTGGCTTCAAAGAAAGCACTGACCCTCCTTGTGGGAAGGTAGGAGGGAGGGGAGAAAAGGAAAGGGATAAACTAATAGAAGGATTAGGGGAAAGGTATAAAGGGGAGGGAGGGACTCTAAAGGGAGGAGGATTATTGGTGGGAGGTGGTCATGAAGAGCAAAGTACTGGGGAGGGGGGAAGGGAGAGAGGGGAAAGGGAAGAGAAAATCATAACTCTGGGTAAATAAGATGGCAGGGAATACAGATATAGTTATTTTAACTGTGAATGTGAACGGGATGAACTCTCCCATAAAACGGAAGCGGGTAGCAGACTGGATTAAAAGCCAGAATCCTACAATATGTTGTTTACAAGAAACACATCTAAAACATAGAGATACATACAGAGTGAAGGTAAAGGGCTGGAGCAGAATCTTCTATGCTTCAGGTGAACAAAGAAAGGCAGGGGTAGCAATCCTTATCTCGGATCAAGTAAAAACAAAAATAGATCTAATTAAAAGAGATAAGGAAGGAAACTACATTTTACTAAAGGGTTCCATAGACAATGAAGCAGTATCAATACTTAACATATATGCACCAAGTGGTATAGCATCCAAATTCCTAGAGGAGAAGTTAAGAGAGATGCAAGGAGAAATAGACAGTAATACTATACTAGTGGGAGATCTCAACCTTGCTCTCTCAGAATTAGATAAATCAAATTCCAAAATAAATAAGAAAGAAGTTAGGGAGGTTAACAAAAGGCTAGAAAAGTTAGGTATGATAGATCTCTGGAGGAAATTGAATGGTGATAGAAGGGAGTATACTTTCTTCTCAGGGGTTCATGGAACTTATAAAAAAATTGATCATGTGTTAGGGCATAAAAACCTCAAAATCAATTGCAGAAAAGCAGAAATAGTAAATGCATCCTTCTCAGATCATGATGCAATAAAACTCACATGTAATATAAGGCCAGGAGAAAATAGGCCACAAGTTATTTGGAAATTAAATAATCTAATCCTGAAGAACGAATGGGTGAAAGAGCAAATTATAGACACAATCGAAAATTTCATCCAGGAGAATGACAACAATGAGACAACATACCAAAATTTGTGGGACTCGGCTAAAGCAGTTATAAGGGGTAATTTTATATCTCTAGATGCTTACTTGCGTAAAACAGAGAAGGAGAAGATTAATGAACTGGGCTTACAATTAAAAAAGCTAGCAAAAGACCAAATTACAAACCCTCAATTAAATACCAAATTGGAAATTCTGAAAATTAAAGGGGAGATCAATAAAACTGAAAATAAGAAAACTATTGAATTAATAAATAAAAGTAAGAGTTGGTTTTATGAAAAAACCAACAAAATAGATAAGCCTTTAGTTAATTTGATTAGAAAAAGAAAAGAGGAAAATCAAATTATTAGTCTCAAAAATGATAAGGGAGAACTTTCCTCCAATGAAGAGGAAATTAGAGTAATAATTAGGAGTTTCTTTGCCCAACTTTATGCCAATAAATTTGAGAATGTAAATGAAATGGAGGAGTATCTACAAAAATATAGATTGCCCAGATTAACAGAAGAGGAAATAAATTATTTAAATAGCCCTATTTCAGAAAAAGAAATAGAACAAGCTATTAATCAACTCCCTAAGAAAAAATCTCCAGGACCAGATGGATTTACATGTGAATTTTACCAAACATTCAAGGAACAATTAATCCCAATACTATATAAACTATTCGAAAAAATAGGGAAAGAAGGTGTACTACCAAATTCCTTCTATGACACAGATATGGTGCTGATAGCTAAACCAGGTAGGGAGAAAACTGAGAAAGAAAACTATAGACCCATTTCCCTAATGAATATTGATGCAAAAATTTTAAATAAGATTTTAGCAACAAGATTACAGAAAGTCATCCCCAGGATAATACATCATGACCAAGTAGGATTTATACCAGGAATGCAGGGCTGGTTCAATATTAGGAAAACTATTAGCATAATCAATTATATTAATAACCAAATTAATAAAAA